>CM053276.1:89994831-90185384 GCA_028583415.1 Protea cynaroides | reverse complement strand
TATTAAAATGTCACCAAGCATATATAACAAAATCACCCGGTTTAATAGGTTCTTAGTCAAAACAAAACAAAACGAACCTAAAACGGTTCGTACCGGCCCACCCAAACGGGTCGATATTAGGGCATAAAATCGGGTGTTCGGGTTTACCCATACAGGTATTCGGTTCGGGTCACGGGTTTGGGTTGGTTTGGTTCAACCCATAACCGGGTTGGCTCTATCCAGTTCATTTGCTTCAACCGAGTTGAACCGAGACCATTAAAAACCCTAATTTCTTTTATATTTAGGCAATGATTCCTTCCAATTTATCAATAATGCCATTGTTATATTTTCTCATCCTTTTCTTCGTTCTTAGATCACCGAACGACTGTGGCGGCGCTAGGGGCTATCCAGTATTCCCCAGAAAATTCGACAAAATGTCGATCACCACCACAACTACCTGAAACGGCCGGAGAGAAGAAGAGAAAAGGGGAATAAATAAGGAAATCCAATGGTAGTCCTCTGCAGTCAGCTTCGGCAGCCTGTTGGCTGAACAGGCTGCGCATGGCCCCGGCTGGCTGGCCCTTGCGGGCTGGCCTGCTGCACCTAGTGCGGCGGCAGCACTGCTCCAGATTGCACCTTATGTCTCCATGCTTGCTGCAGGCACTTGGCAGCCCTAGTTGGTTGCCGTATGCTTGCGGTTCCCAGCAAATTCGCCCAAAACCCAAAGAATAAAAAATAAAACTATTTTATTTTATTCATTAGATCCGATTCTAAATGTATCAGATCGATGGATGGGTGGTTGAAACCCTGTTCTGATACCATAACGTAAGACTTTATCATCTCTACACTAAAGATTAGCAGAAGATAAATACCTCTAGTGTGACCTGTTCCAACCATTGTCCATCCAACCGAGTCCTCTTCTGATGTACTCTGATATGCCTTCTCTACAAACAAAAGAGAAGAGAAAAAGAACGGATTTCTATGCACTCATTGTATTCCCAGACAGAGAACGTGATGGAGTTCTCAAATTTCTATCAGTGTGTACAGGATCCTACCCATTAGTATTTATAGACCAACCGTCTCCTTCCATCAAGGATGGACGGTGATCTGGGTGCCACATGTCACAGGATCTTAATGTTAATCATCCAACTTAGGTGGGACCAGATGACATGTGGACCATCCAACTTACAGAGGTCTCATCTGGGTATCCCAAGAAACCTCCCTAGAAATAAAAATTGATAATGATAACATAGTTGATATAATTATAAATAGCTGTAATGGCCAATGGGTGTCATACTCATACTCATACATGGTGTATATACAATTATACATTGTAAAGTAGAGGGGAAGAAGGAATAAAATAAATAATACTACTTGGCCCTCAATCCTTTTTACGTGATTTCAGCCGTAGCAATGGCGATTGTATCTTCTTTCAATGTAAAGTGCAGAAGGTGACTCTGGCCAGTTGAGAATTGTTTAGCTGTAGAATATGTATATGTCATTGATCACGTATTTTGGTTCATTCAAAATATTCTGTTCCATTGGTGATCCAAGAACGTTTTTCCCAAAATGTATTTGAGATTAACAAATAATAAATAAATTTTAGTTTGGAAAGTCTTTGGTGGCTTCTTTCATCTTAGAATTTTTTTTTTCTTTGGTGCATGAATTTAATTTAAGGTTATTAAATGGTGTGGTTTTGATACAGTTTGATACATATGGCTAAAATCAAACCATTTATTAAAGGGTTTCAAAATGTTTATCAAATTGGATTATCAATTGACATGGGTTATCCAGTTTTAAATGGTTTTGTGGGAGGAGAGAGCGGGAGAGGGAGAGGGAGAGGGAGAGAGAGAGGAGAGATGGGAGAGAGTAGGGAAGAGGAGAAAGTATTAAAAAAATTTTAATTTATTTCTATTGTCAGGAGTTATGAAGGTAGGCTTATGATTTATAATTTTAATTTATTTCTACAAAGTAGACCTTTAATACTAATTAATCAGTTTAATTAATGGTTCCAAATTATTAATTTAAAACGGTTTCATACCTAAAAACTAGGAGCCAACCATTTAATTAAGTGGATTTAATTTTTAAACCAGAATCAAATTAACGATTCCACCCCATGGTTGACGAGTCATTATCCTCTCCAATTGCTGGATCCTCCAATCGACGATCCAGCGGTCTCTCTTTAACTCGGCGTGTCTACCAATACATCGGTAGGTGCGCCTTGTTAAGAGAGACCGCTGGATCCTCGATTGGAGGATCCAACAATTGGAGACGATAATAACCCCATGGTTGACATTTCCCACAAAATAATTAAAAAAAAAAAAAAAAAAAAAAAAAAAAAAAAAAAAAAGAAAAAAAGAAAAAAAGAAAAAGAAACATACCAATTGGTTGATTCAAAACGACCAATCCAATCTTGGGTTCAATCCCAGAAATTGGTTTAGAATAGGTACTAGATCAATCTATCCCATACTTTATTACTTTGAACCATGCATGCAAACTTCTCTAGTATCATTTTGTTTATATTTTTTCAAAAAAAAAAAAAAAAATTGTTTATATTTTCCTTTGTTCTTATTTCCTCTTATGGTCGGTAATGATGTATAGAACCCAAATTGGACTCTTTCCTTTTTTTTTTTTTGGGGTAAAAACCCAAATTGGACCTTGTAGTATCAAATCATTAAAGTTGGACCAAGTATACTAGTATTAAATCATCCAAGTTAGACGAAGTAGTATACTACCATCAAAGCATCCAAATTGGACCAAATCTTGCTTGTGGTAACAATTTGCTTGAAGGTAAAAAGAAAACAAAAAATAAAAATTTACAACTTCTCAAATTTTCGTAAACTACCACGTGCTTTCTACGGCATCACCTTTCTACTCATATTTTAAACATTTAGTGGATTTAATATTAAAAATTTGTTTTTGACTATGGTTTTTCCTAGAATATCACCTACTTGTGGGTTTCCAAAATTGTGTTGTGATCCCACAGGTACAATTAGAGTCAAAGATTCTATTTTTTTTTTATAGTAAAGAACTTGCGATATTCACGTTTTGAGTTTACCATCCAAGTCAATTTGGATTTTTAAGTAACTTTTATTTTTGTGTGTACAATTGAGTACATCATTTAAACCATTTGAAGTCAATCTTCTATCACTATCAGTTTGGTGCGAGTCTGGTTCACATACATCACAAGATTATGTAGTCTACAAAAAAGCAGACCAAAAAAAAAAAATTTTGCAACAACATCCATTAACCCAAAATTGGATTTTATATACGAGTATGAATACGGATAATTCGTATAGATATTCAATTAATAATAAAAATAATTAAAATTATTTTTTTATTAGTTAATGATATTGATCAGGTTCTTAAATATTTATGGATCGAATATTAAAACAATTGAGAGATATAGAGTGAAAGAGAAACTCAAATAAAATAAATAATTATAACATGAGAAACGAAAATGAAAGATGATTCAGATATCAATTAGCATAAACAGATGTGAATGTGGTATTTAATTTGTTTACATTTCTAACTTTGGAGACCATTTCTAGGAAACATTTTTTTGGCTTTTTTGTAATGTTCCTGGTAAATGTAAGGGACCGGCATTAACAAAAAAAATGTGACATTTTTACTTCTTTCTGTTGACCCAAAATCATGGTAACACATATCATTCTAAGAATTTTGATAAAATATGGCACGTTTGTCACAATGGTGATGAGATATTATAATGATTAGAATTGAATTCGGATTGGTATAAACTTTACCAACCAAAAGAAAAAAATGTTCCACACTCAATAAAGGAGGTATGTGTCTTGTGTCTCACACATGGTTTTCAGAGTCTGGGATCAGATAGGTCAGACCGGGAAAGTTTCTTCGAAACTAACCGGCCAACATCAAGATAGATTAACCAAGTCAAGAGGATCTATAGTTTTCTTGTTTATATTTGAATTGGAAGTCAATTCATTTCCATTACAAAAGTTAAACGTGACTCTTGCTTTGGTAATCATGAGTAATCATGAGCTCAACTTTTTCACAATTCAGATTAGAAAGTTAGGTTAAATCTAACTTGAGATTTGGGGCAATTGATTCAAGAATAGACTTGGATCTTCTTCTGTTGTCCAATCATGCCAGTTGTTTAGTTATTTAGCTAATGAGTTGAGATACATCAGCATTTTGTCCGATGAACAACTAATAGGCCGGGCGGCGGAGATGTTCGTTTTTTCATTAACGATAGGACAATTCAACTTAATATTATTATTATTATTATTATTTTTTGATAAAATTCAACTTAATATCATGGACTCTATAAATTTAGTAATCAATAAATATATATATATATATATATATATATATATATATATATATATATATATATATATATATGCCAAGTGTCCCAACTGTCTGTTAGACAATCGACCGAAAACTATTTTGTTACATTGGTATTGGATCGATAGATTCATATGGGTTTCAATCGAAGCCGAGGCTAATAGGCTAATTTTTTTTTAATTAATTATACATTGATGGAATGTGGGCCCAAATTTTAAGACCTTACTCTCACATGCACATTTTTTTTTATATATTATTAAACTATAGTCCAATTAAAAAGCCCAAAATAATGCAAGGGCTCTCTCTCTTAAAAGTATACTTTACCTTTCCAAGTTTTTAATTACTTCCACTAATGCGCTATTACCAAAACAAATTGAGCATTAAATTGCCAATAAGACTATCTCGACATTGGATGGGAAGTTCCCTCTTTGGCTACCCATGTATCATGCTAGTTTCTCAAAGGTTAGGGCTTTTAGTTCCCTTTTTTTTTTTTTATTTTTTTTTATTTTTATGTATTCTCAACAGTTGAAACAATGAATAAATTTGCTATTCATGTAGCCAAAATTTTAATGCATAGGATCACAGGCGGGATCGGCACTAAAATTCTCAAGAATTGTTCAGTATCATTTGAAATTATTTTTGCAAATCGTGTCAATACGGGTACTACGTACACAGGATAGGATCGATCAATTCTGACTGATCCAGTCCTTAAAATGTTGCAAGTAGCCCGACCAGTAGGGGTGAAACAGGGTCAAGTTGGGCCGGGTATCTACAAACCCTACCCTACCCAAATATTTTTCATACTAACCCAAATCCTACCCTACCCTGTCAGGGTAGTACAAAACCTTACCGATCCCTACCCTACCCTGATTTACCCTAATGGGGCCGAGCCGGGCCGGGTTTACCCTGATTGACCCTAAATCAAGGTAGGGTTTACCCTGATTTACTTGAACTCAATATTTTGACCTACAAATGCCAAATATTCATAAGTAAAATACATGAATGATTATCAAATAAAGCAATATCGAATACCGAATCTGAACCCAAGAAACTGTAAAACAAGCAATACATAGCCATTACAATGCAAGGATCAGAAGAATGGTCCGAAAAATCCATAAAGTATAAACCTCCAACGAACAAAATGGTGGAAAAAAAAAACCAGACTTAACGAAGATAGATGATTGAGAGAGAGAGAGAGAGAGAGAGAGAGAGAGAATCTATGAACCTCCAACGAATAGAAACAGAATGGGTGAAAAAAAATCGGATTTAAAAAAGATTCAAAAAGGAGAGAGAGAGAGAGAGAGAGAGAGAGAGAGAAGAAGAAGAAGAAGAAGAAGAAGAAGAAGAAGAAGAAATACCTAAAATTAGGCTATCGACGAAGAGGAAGAAGAAGACTCGATGGAGTTGAAATCAGACTTAACAAAGATTCAGATTTCAGAGTGAGAGAGAGAGAGAGAGAGAGAGAGAGAGAGAGAGAGAGAGAGAGAGAGAGAGAGAGAGAGAGGGAGAGAGAGAGAGAGAGAGAGAGAGAGAGAGAGAGAGAGAGAGAGAGAGAGAGAAGAAGAAGAAATACATAAAATCAGGCTGTCGACGAAGAGGAAGAAGAAGATTCGATGGGGCCGAGAGTCTGAGACGCTAATATGGTGGCTCTTGGACGGTGCTGTCGGCTGCGGTAGGAGAAAGAGAGAGTGAGAGACGAATGGAGATTAGGAATTAGTGTTAAGGTTAGAAATTGATTTTTTAATATATATATATATATATATATATATATATATATATATATATATATATATGTATAAAGGATTAATTTCAGTTATCCCCCATTATAGTTTCAAAACATCACCTACCACCCAAACCTTTCAAAAAACATCAACTACACCCAAGTAACTAACGGAGGAAACGAAAATCAGCATTAGACATTTTTACCCTTCTCTTTCCTTTCCTCTCTCCCTCCCTCATCTTCTCCTACCCAAATGGAGATTCGTTTGGAGATTAAAATGGGAAAAACTAGACGAGATCGAAAAACTTCCGAAAGGATTTTTTTTTTCTGGATAAACTCTATGATCCTACTGATTACTCAATCTACAAAAACGAATGACACCGGAAGCAGAGAGGGTGTGACGAGTGGCCAACAAACTTCCATTTCTCAGACCCTCAAACCGAAATATACCGCTGAACCAGAATGGGGTTAGGTGTGTTCCGATGTGGGTCTCCCTCCTAGGTGAACATCTGCATTTTCTGGAGTTTTCTAGCCTTGAGCACGATCTGTTCAGTCATCGGAAGGCCCCTATGTACTGATAAGACCACTTGTTGCAAGGTTCGTCTTGCATATGATCGGGTATGCATAGAGTTTTCCGCAGAAGAAGAGTTGAAGGATCAACTTAAGATTGAAGATGACAGAGGTAATGTCTTCATCTAATGTGTGAAATAGGACTGGAAACCAGATCGTCGCTCTGTTTGCAATATTTTTTGTCACAAAACCACGACCTGTCCTGCTGTGAGTTCGTGTTCTGGACCATTCCTCCCTGCTATGCAACAATGGAGGAAAGTTTCTGGGAATGCCCATGCTACCAAAGCATTTCTGTAAAGGGGGAAGGAAACCCCGTCAGCCAGAGCTGTTGAGATGCCGACCAAGCCGCCGGTGGAAGCTGCTGAGGACTGTGTTCAGGGAGCGTCGCCAATTGTGGTGGCTCAAAGGCTGAAGGGGCTGGGATTGAGAATCAATGGCTCTATTTTGGGGGTTTACCCTCCTTAAGTGAAGGAGGGTAAAACCGTCTTTTCTTTAAGGGCATTATTATCCATTTCAAAATCAGTTTTGGGTGACATCAACAACTAACGAAATTCGTTTAACGGAGTGGACCTATTTGATTAACGGTGGTAAACGTTTGGGTGGTAGTTGATGTTTTTTGAAAGGTGTGGGTGGTAGGTGATGTTTCGAATCTATTTTGGGGGGTAGCTGAAATTTATTATATATATATATAAGTCAGGGTCGGGCCGGGCTCTACCCGAGGCCTCAACCCTAACCCGCCCTTACCCTGACAGGGTAAAAATTACCCTGTACCTTGATTGGGCCTTGTCAGGGTACGGGCCGGGTTAAACCCTGACCGAGTTCAAGGCGGTTTTGGGCGGGCTCGGGCCATCAGGGGAAAACTTTCACCCCTATCGACCAGCCTATTTAATTTGTAAATAACTATATTAGTTGATTGCATATGACATGTCAGAGAATGAATTTATGTTGAAACTGTTCAAATTTATTGATGAAGATGTGGATAATATGTTCATAAATTTTGGGCCCCATGTACTTCACTACATAGGACAATAAAAATAACTTTAATTCTCTCTCTCTCTCTCTCTCTCTCTCTCTAAATGATTAGCTATTAGTTCTTCCGCTACTCTTATTTCTGAGTTGCATGGCGTGTGTATCCTCGTGTACATTGACAATATATAAATACGTCTTTCATAAAATAACTTTGAAAAAGAATTTCCTTTCTCTCTCATGATATCATGAAAAATTATTTGTCGAAATTTTTATTTTTTAATTTATTTTTTCTTAAATTTACTTGTTCTCCATAACCCTTTGCCATGTGAACGCAGGAGGCTAGGAAGTGGGAACCCTCTTCTATCTTTTCCAACACATCAACTACAACTATCGTGGACAGTCCAACTAGTGTTGAAATTATATGGACATGCATGTCAAAATCAAACCAAATGCGAAGAACAAGTCAGCATCATCGCTCAGTACTCATATTAAAAACCTGAGTCCATTATATATACATCATACAATTGGGATAGAGACAATAGATTGAAACACACAAATCTCTCTCTCTCTCTCTCTCTCTCTCTCTCTCTCTCACTAAATACCTCTAGTCAATAGAGACTTAATTGTGGATGGTTGTTAGGTAAGATCATGATGTGCAGATTAATTTTAAGGGTATTTTAATCTGAAGATCATATTGATCGAACTTTCATTCATTTGGGGGCTGTGACGAAGAAATTATGATTAAAAAGATTTTGTTTTATGCAGCCATATGGCACGATGAACTTATTTACATGAAAATTTGTCTCATTCAAATAATAAAAAGATTAGAAAACTAAAAAATTGTAGAAATTTGATGATGCTCATTTGAAAGTAAAATTGGATATTTTCATTGAGAATTTAACTTCTTACAATGATAGATATATCATGTTAATGGAGGAAATCTTTTATTCCTCCCCATCCTCATAAACAAAAACCATGAAGCTTTTCTATCTATACACAATGAACTAATATTAAAAAACCTCTATCAAACCCTCTTCAACCACTCATTTTATTATCATTTCATAACCTTCCTTACAAAAAAAATGTCATATTTATGTTTATTTTCTTTCTTTCATCTAAAAAAGTTTTCTTGACTGTTCATGTCACTCTCTAAGAACTGTGACATAAATGAACTCAGATCAACATCGAAGAAAATATCATCATCGACAGCGAAAGCATAATTGTTTGAATCTTGATAATCAAAGTTAGTCTGTATATTGTCGGGGAAGTTGCATCGTGTTAGATCAGATTCTTGAGTCATCCAAGGGCTTTCAGCCGTTGATGTATTCTCGAGCAGTAGTTCCATCAAGTCGAACGAATCGGTAGCTGCAATACTGCCACTATCTGCCATAGGCGGCGGAGTTAGGACAATCTGACCATTGGTGGCCGGGCTTTCCGGTTGGAGGAAGAAGCTTAAGTCTTCATTAGGATTATGAATAGCAGGATTAGCATTAGAAATTGGGTATGTGGGCTCCACAGTTGTAGGATTAAGATTGGTGGTGGGGTCAGGTCTGATATATTTGATGTAACGGCTGAGGTCAAAGTTGGTAACGGCATTAAGCCCACGATACTCGATGGCTGCCATGTCGTATGCTGTAGCTGCTTCTTCTTGGGTGGCTGCAGAGAATGGTATAAAAAAATCAGAGGCAATTAGGGAATATAAAAAATTCAATAACAAAACCAGATACGGAAGCAGTACTACAAGTCCACAAGAGAAATTCTGTTCAAGGGTTGGTGATTTTTTCTTTTCAATAATAAATAAAAATTTTAAAAAATAATAATTTTTCTAAATTAAAATTAAGCTTAATTAAGATCCAAAACTTTGTAGATATTATAAATTAAACCATGTCTGAATCACCTTCACCACATCTTCTTGTGGTCCATATATAAAGGCAAAGTTTATGGGCTCACACTACCACTGAATTTAGATTATGGGTGTTTTTAAGCACACTTATAGTAACTTATTGAAATCATATCGAAATAAAAAAAAAAAAAGGAGGAGAATTTAGACATATGTTAATAGGATATAATAGAATCTTACACAGATATGGAGAAAATACAAGTATCAATAGTGGATCACTTGGAGAAGAGAGAAAAAAGTTTGAAGTTCAAAGAAAAGAGATATAAAGGCAGAAGTATACTTTGTCCAAAGCACTTCTTTTTTTTTTTTTTCAAAAAAATAATTAATAATTAACTGTTAATTTCACTTAAAAGATATATATAAAAAAAAAGTTTCCATTTGTCCTCATGTTAACAGAAAACAAGCATTTTAATCCGGGTTCAATCAAAACTGTTGGATCAATAGATATTTAATATTAAAAGGCAAAGAATAGTTAATAATAATTAAACAATTACTTTTTAACTTCGATTAGAAGAAGATGAAAAGGTGCAACTTGTCCTCCTCAGTTTCTTAACACTCTTTATTTTACTAGTGGTTTCTTGTTGACCCGGCTAGCCCACTACCTTTGACTTTGACATCTAAATTGGGTAAGTCTTCTTCATAGATAAATGACAAGACTGACTTAGGTTCTCACTATTGTATAAAATATAGAATCTAATAATAGTCTAGCTTGGAGACAAGTGGCACAAAATGGTTTCAAATTTTTGGTAACAATGGGTATTTATTTATTTTTCAAAACTTCCGTAAGGATGTGATTGTGTGTAATTCCTAATTGTGAATAGGAATTAGTTGAAAAAAAAAATGAAAATTAAGGTTAGATAGTTGATAACTTAGTATTGTGATTATTGTGACTACTCCATATTGAGTCTTTTTAACCGTTCACACACGCAGAGGGCACAGCCAGTGTGATATTTCCAACTAGGTGACCTTGACTAATCACATATGATGAACTAGTGAACTTAGTAAAAGCATTAAAATAAATACAATTATAAGGTCCAAGAAGACCAACTAGCTACTGTGCTGTCAATATAAAAGAAAGGAAAACCCACTTTTCAAAACTATGTGACCTCATCACCTTAACATTTTCTGATGATAAGACTGATTCATTCTAAGAAAAAAAGAGTTAATAGTTACCAAGGAATAATTTTACACTTGTGAGATGAGGAATTACCATATGTTCCAAGGTATAGGTATTTGTTGCCAAGAACTCTACCAATCCGAGCTTCCCATCTTCCATTGTGATGATGTCTGCAAATGATAATCGCGCAATTATAATCACCCATTGTATTACATGATTGGTGAAACAAATTTTAAAATTCATAATTTCAGTTCACATGAACTAAGAGAGGCTAGCTACTTATTATTTTTTTTTGAATTACTGTACCTTGCAACACCTCTATATTTTGAGACACCACGAGAAAATCCACTACTTTTCCTGCAAAATTAAACCATGAATTTTTTTATTTTTTTTTAGTTCAGAGTTGTCTGAATTTCTTTAGATATACAAAATGATTTTTATTTTTTTCATTTTTGTTCAAATTACCTCCTTAATGATCCAATGTACTCTTCTCTAGATTGCCCCTCCATCTCTTTAATCTCTTCTTGATACATTGTTAACTACATAAATACATTAAAATTGGTTAAATTAGCAAGACATGAAATAGAGTAGATACATAAAAAATTAGTAACTGATCATTTGAAAGAGAGAGGCGAGAGAAAGATGATCCAGATTTCAAGGAAGAAAGATAGAAACAGAAATACATGCGCGTGGCATGTACTCCTATTCCCAAAAATATTCACCGGAAAGTTAAGTGTGGTTTCTTGTCCCCAGTATTTCAATGCTGCCAAATCATAGGCACGTGCTGCTGCTCCTTCATCATCATAAGCCCCTGAAAGAATTCAAATTTGCAGATTAAATTGAATTAGTGATGGTATCCCAAAAAAAAGTTTTTTTTTTCTAATTTATTGAATTGTGTCAACATCGTTCATCCCACATCCCACGTTGGTGTGATGGGCACAAATTTTGTGGGAAGGTAGACCCATTGAACCCTACCCATATATCAAGCTCTAATTCAATTGAAATTTGCCAAGTGGTAAATTGAAAATTTGAAAAAAAATTCGGGACCATCAAAACGTGCATGACGAGTGCATGACAACAAATGAAAAATATATATAAAATGATTGAATTTAAGTGTGGAATTTGGTAAGTGGTCCATCTAGATCATTTTTCATATATATATGAACTGATCAAAACTGCCGCATCACTAATCCCAATAGCATAACCAGGTGGGTCACCCACGGATACTCTATGGAGAAATAGTCCATAAAACCGCTTTTGCTTAAAAAAAGAAAACAAGTAGGAAACGAATAATGCTCATTAAACTAACTCACCAAGATAGACTATATCGCAGAATGATCCAATTCCATCAAGTACCCATGAAGAGGCAGAAGAAAAACCAAATTAATAAATTAATTAAATAAAGAAAATAAATTAAAACCAGAAAAATGAAAAAGCTGATGATGATCATGAACCTTGTCTTCCTTTCTTAGTTTTTGAGTCATTCCAGCTATTCTTATCCCACAAATGAGCTTCATATCTACCGGTCCATCGATGCCTGAAGAAACAGTACGAAGCAGAAAATTTTTAGAGGATGGAAGAATTGGATCAACAATGAATGCTACTGAAGCATAGGAGCTTCAATGGAAAGGAAGACAGAGCAAGAAAAATTGATGAACCCATTAAAGTTATAACCAGACCTCGTGACTCCTCGAAAGCTTGAGCTTCTTTGAGGAGGAGACTCTCTTGGGCCGCTCTTCCTCCTTCTCTTCACTTTGGTTGCAGTATTATTGTTCGAAGTATCCTTCTGAGTTTTCAGTACTGTTTCCTTTGCCATGACTGATTAAAACTTCAGCTGCTCAGAAGATACGAGAGAGAGAGAGAGAGAGAGAGAGAGAGAGAGGGCTATACAACAGAGGGAGAAGAGGGGGTTTAAATTGAGAAGCAGAGAGAGAGAGAGAGAGAGAGAGAGAGAGAGAGAGAGAGAGAGAGAGAGAGAGAAGGCTATACAACAGAGGGAGAAGAGGGGGTTTAAATTGAGAAGCAGAAAGCTGGGTGAACAGTGTAGGGGGGGCCTTCTCTAAGACTTCTTCCTTGTCTCTTCTCTTTTCTCTAGTGCTAGCTGTTCATTTAATCGGATTACGGAAAGCGTTACAGGATCCAAAACATCGCAACGTGTTCTCCATTGATCAGGTCCCAAATTTAAAAAACATGCCTGCACTGAAAGGCAGATTATCAATCTTCAGGTTGAATCCCTCATCACCAGTTTGATAGGACCCACCAATAAAATACCCACCAAAAAAAAAAAAAAAAACAAAAAAAAAACAAAAAAAAGGTTTTAAAGAAAAACCCCACAATTGACTGTAAGTACTTGGACTTATGCATTCTAACCTTGGACCACACACTCATGGGTCCTCTAATCTTTTTTTTTTTTTCTACAAGTCCTTAAAAAACACTACCATTAAACAATTCAATATAATATGTGTGTTTGTGTTTTTAATATTTCATTGTCTTAAATCACAATTCTAAGGGTGGATTATTTCATTTAAGAAAAAAGAGTACATGCATTGCATGTAGTGTATATATTTTTCATTTGCAAATTATTTTTATTATTTTTATTTTTTTTATTTACATCCATTGCATGTAGGGTATATTAATATTCTTTAATGGTCCCAAGGGAAAATTCAATTTCCTCTTAACCGCTAAGATGTGTAAAATAAAAGGAAACAAGGAAGAATTAATTTCCATTGCTAACAGATATAAGTAGTGTATAATTAACAAATATTGGGCATAGGTTTATTGAGTAGACTACCGACCATGTCCTTGGTATCCTTATTGGATATCCCTTTTATAATTCACTCCTCTATTCCATTTCGGGATTATAGAATAAAAAAAATGGTTGTCTTACAATATAGAAGTGGGACTGCATTTCCCGCGGTTTCATTTCTGTCATGTATCATGCCAGTTGAATAAATTTAAACCAGTGAATGGAGAAGAGGTGATCATGTATTTTTTAGTTGTCGTATTTGAGACTTTGATCAATTATATCACTTTATTTATTTTTTATTATTATTATTTTTTTGTATTTTCAACCATCCAAAATTACTCAAATATGTATTTATTTCTCTTTTTGTTTGTTTTCTCACGTACCCTCTTCCTTATTTTGAATCAGATTCATCGAATATGGAAGTATTGGGCATATATTGACCCTACAAAATAGGAAAAATAATATATACATATACACTGATCATACTTAATTTATTGGTATCCTCTGACATTGCTAAAGAATTTTACAATAGTGACTGGTTTCTAATATATCCTATATTGCTAGGTTTCATATTTGGGCCCTCATGCATAATATGGTATATTTTTCCTTTTTATATTTTAATTGTTTGGAATTGTTTAGTGGTGTGTATTTGTTTGTTTTTTCATATTTTTTTTACTTGTTTGATACATGGTAGGGTTGGATTAGATTCAAACTTAGCACATAATAGAAAATGATCTTACTTGACATGTACATGCAAAAAAAAAAAAGAAAAAAAGAAAAAAGAAAAAAAGAAACACGATAGAAAGCCATGATGCAGCCCAATTGGCATTCCAGGCCTGTTCGATCTTATTAATTTACGAAGTTGTCATTTTAATAACAAAATTTAGGAGAGGGGTCTATATGCAACTAGCAATAATGCCATTTCTCCCTAGCTAATGCGAGATCAGGAGGGGATGGCGCACGGTTCAAATGCAGGGGGCATCTCTCTTACAAAGGAAAGAGTATATTCAATAATAGAGAGAATACGAGAGGGTCATCCACACGGAGGAGTATACAATTTTTTTCCAAAAAATTTAAACATAAAACGTCTTAAAATTATTTTGATATTTAAACTCCATATATAATAAAGATGTAAGGATATAAAGACATAAAATTAAGGATAATGTAATCATTCCATGGTCTAGTATTCATACTCAACAGTCAAAAATCACTTACCAAACCAAACCCATACTCTCCCTGTAAGATCCGTATCGTATTAATCTATCTTACCACCTTGTATCAGGTCTTCCTATCATGGTCGGGCCAAACGAACCAAGTGCCTGAAGAAACCACAAGGCTAGGTATAAATTGAACCCAAAATTAGCTAATTAGGAGTGTGTGGTCGTATACCTAAACAGGTGTGGTTGACCACACGTCAGAATAAAGAGACCACAGAAGTCTAGGATATGTGGTTGCAGTTTTTGGCTATGTGGTCGACGGGTTCTGCGACCACACTTGCGACCACACGAAGTCAGACAGACTCCATGATTAGGAAACCTTCCTAATCCGAAGGGGGTTCTTTCCTAATCTAAGTAGGACTCTATATGGAGGGTTTTCCTCTATATATAGGACGTCCATTAGCCTCTTTCATCATTTTAGAACTCAAACTGAAAGCGAGAGAAAGAGAAGAGGAGGAAGAGAAGGAGAATTGAAGAGGAAGACTAAGAGAAGGAAATTCAGAGAGAACTCTGAATCTTCAATAAGTATAAGGTATGAAACCATCCCCCACATTAGTTGAATACCTAGAATAGATCATGGAGGAGATAGTGATTCAAAGTGAGACCCCAATCATCAAACCATGGACAAATTCTAAGAGAACCATGGAGGAAATATATTAGGATGATAGATTGTGTAAAATATGAATTTTAAGTCATAGAACAATCATAGGAAGGATCATGATGATGAGCCAATGAATCAAAACATGAAGGAATTGAGTTGGGAGTAGAAAAGTCGACCATCACATGTGTGGTTGCATGTGTGGTCGCATGATATGCGACCACACGAGACATACATAACCGACCACACACCCTCGGGAAGTTCCAGGGATGGTGTGGTCGCATGTGTAGTCGCATGATATGTGACCACACGAGACACACATAATCGACCACGCACCCTCGGAAAAGTTCCAGGGAGGGTGTGGTCCCATGTATGGTCGCATGGTATGCGACCACACATAGCAACCACACACCCTCGGGAAAGTTTCAGGGACGGTGTGGTCGCATGTGTGGTCGCATGATATACGACCACACATAGTGACCACACGCCCTTGGGGAAAATTCAGGGAGGGTGTGGTCACATGTATGGTCGCATGATATGCGACCACACATTGCAACCACACACCCCGTGGTTGCAGAAACTGAGACCACAAGTGCAGCCACACCTGCGACTACTCAGTTTCTAGAAGTCTGAATTACTGAAAATAAACTCTAATTTAAAATCTATAAATTTGTTAGGTTTTCAAGTGGTCTAAAAGTGATTTACAAAGCTTGAAGAGGAACAACCATTGACCAAAGGTGAGGGAACAAGACCTAAATTAATTGGCTAATAATAAACTGTTTTACTTATTGAGTCCAATGCCATGAATGATTCTATGCTTGTATGCTTGCAATGTGTATTTCACATGTCATCTAATATCCCTGCTATTACTGCTCATGTATATTTAATTCTATTTATTTATAACATGATGATGATAATGATGCTAGAAAAAGACATGTGAATGTATGTGTGTGGTTAGTGTGCTTAATACGAGTGGAGCATCAGGGGAAGGACATGACATTGTGGTTCATCCTGGTCACCAGACTCTAGCTCTATCTCTACTCAAGTCTTGTCCACTGACATCGTCGTATCGCCATTACCTTAGTAGAACTATTATGTCGTAGGGCATCAGGGGAGGTGGTCTCGGACCGTGTAGTCTCTAACTCTACTGGGGGGCCTTAGCTCTATCTCTATGGACGTATTGAGGGATGCTGGGGTAAGGCCTTGGATATACTGTTTGACATTAGGATTGGTTAGTTGCAAGCCTAGTTTGCAAGTCCTCGCCAATAGGAGCTTATGTGTTGGTATGGGTAGGGCATCAGGGGAAATGTTATGCGGTGTTTGATCGGACACTTTCGCTCTATCTCTATTCTATGATGGGTGCATGTGGGACGACAATGGTGTTTAATCCATTAGACGGCTTCACACACTCGTGTATAGAGGTGCAGCGGCCACCAATCCTTTCTATAACACATTGCAAATTTATAAACCAAACCAAAGATATGAATTGAATGCATGCATATGTTTGTTGCATTATTTTGTTCGCTCACTGAGCCATGATGTGTGCTCACCCTTTCAACGTCTAATATTTTAGTTGATGATGCAGGTCCTACAGTGGAAGATTATATGAATGCACCAATATACGGACATGTTGCTGCGATAGATGCGGAAGCTATGGTGGAGTCGCATGATTCGTCATGCGAGTGCAACTCATGTATTTTCGATTAGATTTAGTTGTTGGATTATTAGAATATGTAATAGATTACTTTATTTTATTTTATGTCTTTAGTCATTTGGAGATAATTGGATAATTAATTATGTTATCATTGTTAAATACTCAGTTCATTTATATTAAAGACTTCCGCTATTGTTTATTTACTTTGATTATGGTTGTGGTTGTATCTGGTTTAATCAAATAGTCATGGCCTATACGAGATCCTGATTGACCCGTTGGTTCATAGACGGTTCATCACACCATTCTGGTTGGTTTAGAATTGGGGTGTGACAACTTGGTATCAGAGCTCTCGGGCTCTGTCTATTAAACCTGTATACTTCCACAAGAGTTCGTGAACTGAGTTAGGATGAAATTTAAAAGCTTTAATAAGAACACACAATAAACACCTGTGTTGTATGAGACAATAACTAAGACAGAGAATAATGCACATATGAAAAGGAGAAACAAGTTCTATGTATATATCAAATGAGAATAAAACTAATATATATCCAAATCAGAGTACGGTCCACAATCCGGACAGTTACTCTGTAGTATATAGTTAAAAGAAAAAAGAAATAAAGGCATCATGGAGCTGGGGGTGTTGGAGGAGGAGGTGCCTCACGATCTCGATCATAATCCTCAGCATATACCCTCGTAAGCCAGGCTACCTGAGTCTGGGTCACCTAGAGACTAACTGCCAGATCTGTCACCCGCTGATCAGTAGCACGCTGGGCCTCCCAAATCTCAAGCAGCAACCCCATCACGTCATCTGGTGGTGGGTGCGAAGGACCAGTTGAGTGGGAAGGAACCCGAGAAGGGTCAGCTCCAGTAGAATACTGTGGTGATGGAGGAGGTATGGCGTCTACGTCCATGAACATCCTATCATCATCCTCCTCCTCATCGCCCGCGTGGACCTTTGCTGCTACTGCTGCTGCCGCCTACGCGTCTGCTATCTCTACTCGAGTACGGGGATGCACCATAGCATTTTTCTCCTCGTCACTGACCTGCGCATATCGCATCCCCATCCTACAGATGGCCTCCCAGTCAAGGTTACTTGAAAAAGTGTCCTCATGAATCCTCTCATCGACCAAGTAGACCTACAAGCGAGTGAGCAGAGTAGAAATCAAACGCCCATAGGGTAGGTTACCCACCAGACCAGGCATCATGGCACGGTGCATGGTCCTGATTATGATATAAGGAAGGTAGATAGGTTGCCTAGTACAGATGCAGTACAGAAGGTACTAGGTCAACTGTGAAACCTTCTCATAGTGTTCACTCTGGGGAATCAGGTTGTGCTGAATGATCTTGCAATACACTCGGGGTTTCGGCCATAGGTTGATTGCCTTCATCTACTAGCGATCATCCCTAAGAATCTGGCTGTCAATCTCTACGCGCATTCTCACTGACAGGAATTGGGGTTCCTTGGGTGCGCAGTATACCAAGGGACCATCATTTGAGATACCCAGGAGATCAGCCAACTCCTGGCAGTTAAAGGAGATCTCCACCCCTTTAACTAAACTGGTGGATCTTGAGCTCTCTACCCCTATCTATGTCCTCTGGGTCACCCTCCACCTGTAAGTTATAGTAAAACTGTTTCACTAACGCAGGACAGGTGCAGTCCTCATACAGAATCACCGGGAGCCAGCCCATATCACCGAAAGCTCCCTCCACATCAAATAGGGCTAGGTTGGCCAAGTTGACACAATGACCCCCTTCCACCTTCTTATGCTCGTACTAAGCATACTGTGCTTCTGTTTCAATAGATCGGAAGCGATGGGGATCATGAACTTTGGGGACTTTAGTGCGAGCCATGTTATTTACGAAGACATAGACCAACAAGCAATACATCAGATATAGTGAAAATTCAAAATTTCAGCATTATAAAGGCGTGATTTGGCCAAAAGCCTCACTTTTCACCCAAACAGTTGGGCAGGAGGACTTACATAGGTCCCAAACCATCCTGCAAGGTTCATACAATCGAAAATTTAAACTAGGTAGGTCGAATTTGAAGAAATTTTGACAATTAAAAAAAACCCCAAAATTTAGGTCAAAAGTGGGAATTTTCAAGTTTCTAATAAACTAACTGATGAATCAAATTTTTACGGTCAGAAAAATAGTAATTTGAAGAAAACCCTATAAATGGGGAAAAACTTAGGTATGAAAGCTTAAAAAAGAGAAAGAGTAGGGAATATACCTGGAAGAACGGAACGTAGGTCGTGGATCGATGAAAGAATAACCAAATTTGTGCGGTCAACACTGTAGCAACTCAGTGGAGGCGAGTTGAGTTGAAGACAAAAGAGAAAAATGGAGAATGGCTCCAAAAAATAGGTTTAAAAACCTGATTTGGGGTCGTGTGGTCGCAAAATTCGACCAAAAATGCGACCACATGATCGACCACAGGCTCTCGGTGAGTTGACAGGTTTTGTGTGGTCGCAACCATGTGGTCGCATATAGTGCGACCACACAATCGACCACAGGCTCTCGTTGAGCTGACAGGGTTTGTGTGGTCGCATACCCTGTGGTCGAATATTCTGTGACTCCACCATCAACCACACGATGAAAAATACTCTGTTTTGACTGAATGACTTTAAAGATTGAAATTTTACCTTGTTTATTTGGATTTTGACATGAGAATAATGTATATTATGATTGCCTCATAAGTTCTTTGAATTTTAGACACTACCATCGCCGGAAAACAGGAAATGGTTGGGCGAAGAATAACCAGGAGAGGACGTAACCCAATTCCAACACCACCACCTGCGGAGGAAAATGGCCATGGAAACCCTAAGGAATAGGAGAATCAGAATGTGGTACCACCAGGAGTCAACAACCAGGCTAACCCTATAAACTTGCCAGCCCCACCTACAGATTTGGCTACTACGGTGATGAATCTAGCACAACAATTGCAGCAAATACAACAAGTGCAAGCCAACATGCAAGCTGCTATGGGAATGACTTTCCTAGCTGCAAACACTACACCTTTATCAGCGGGACAAGCTAGTACCATACCAGGGGGTAGCAACACCGTGCCCCAAGCACCGACTATAAATAACATGGTACCTCAAGCACCTCAAATGCCATTTGTACAAGCTCAAGTACAAAACCCTGAAGTAGCTCAAGGCATATACAACCAAGGCAATTACCACTATCAACCGCCTATATATGGAGCATATGCTCAATATCAGTTGGACCATTCTCGACTGATCGAGCGTTTCCTATAGATGAAGCCTAAGGAATTTAATGGCAAGCCAGCGGATCCTTTGTGGCCAGCTCACTAGATCGACGAGATGGAAAGGAACTTCATGATGATAACTGTAAATGAAGAGGAAAAAGTGTTATGTGCCACATTTATGCTGAAGGGCGATGCACACCATTGGTGGAAGTCTACTCGAAGTTATCTGTTAACGAAGCACGCCCAATTGACCTTGGTTATCTATAAAGAAGCATTCTTCGAGAAGCATTTTCCCAAAAGTTTTAGAGATGCGATGGAAAGAGAGTTTCTGAGTCTATATTAGGGACAGATGACTGTGGATGCATATCAACAGCGTTATGAAGAGCTGTTTTTCTTTGTTCCCTCTAGCATGCAGGAGAAAAATACCAAAACTCGAAGGTTCGTTATGGGACTTAGGGGAAGTATCCGTGAGCATGTATTGGGACTAGAAAAGAAGATTTATAATGAAGCGGTATAAATTGCTCGAGTACTTGAATCGAGCTAGAGGAAAAGTTATTTTGCTCAGACCAGAGTTGTCAAAAGCCCTAATGGAAATTCATATAACGGAGGGAACACAAAGACCTTTAAACTCCTCTGTACTCAAGGCTTCAATGCTGCAGCCAAGACTACTCCAACAGTCCAACCTCAACAGAAGCAAAGTAGTAAGGGAGTAAAATGCTTTAACTGTAATCAAATAAGACATTATTCAAGGAAGTGTCCTAAGCCCAGGAAGCAGCTACAGCAAGGAAAGGTTTATGCAGTTACATCTGAGGATGCTGCCGCATCGCCTGATGTGGTCACAAGTATGACCTGAACCTTTCATTTTCTATTACCTTGTGTGAGCATGTAGACTAAATTAAATCAAATCACATGTATCGTACCTATTAATGACATACTCGCTAGAGTACTCTTTGATTCTGGAGCTACTCATTCTTTTATATCTGTGTCACTTGGAAAGAAGCTAAATCTACCCCTCAGACCTTTAGGCTACAAATTACTAGTACGTTCACCTATGGGATTTGAAGTGGAACTAGAAAAAGGTTATGAACCATTCCAGTTCTTATCGGCGAAAGGATTTTTGATGCAACCTTAATTCAACTCAAGATGGCAGACTTTGACGTTATCTTGGGAATGGATTGGTTAGCTCGGTACTCTGCAAACCTATTATGTGTAGAAAAGAAACTGACATTTAAAGACAAGGAAGGAGCAGAGTTTAGTTTTGCGGGAACCAAACTTTTCCGTAAATGAAAAATCATTCTCTCTGCATTAAAGGCTAGATAATGGCTCGAGAAAGGAGGAATTGGGTATCTAGTATCCGTGATCGACCTCACCAAGGAAGCACCACGAATGGAGGATATTGATGTTGTGCGTGACTTTTCGGATGTATTTCCTGAGGAACTACCAGGACTACCACCCGACCGAGCGATAGAGTTCATTATAGATCTTATACCTGGAGCTGCACCAGTATCTAAAGCACCCTATCAAATGGCTCCTACTAACTGAAGGAACTAAAGGTACAATTACAGGAATTACTGGACAAGGGTTATATCAGACCTAGCATATCACCATGGGGAGCACCGGTATTGTTTGTGAAAAAGAAGGACAGTAGCATTCGACTGTGTATAGACTATCGAGAATTGAATAAGCTTACAATCAATAATTGGTACCCGTTGCCTCGGATCGATGACTTGTTTGATCAATTGCAAGGTGCCAGGGTATTCTTTAAAATTGATCTTCGGTTAGGATACCATCAGTTGAAGATTAAGGAAGGTGATATTCCAAAGACAACATTCAGAACAAGATATGGATATTATGAATTTTTAGTCATGTCTTTTGGATTAACCAAAGCACCCACAACTTTTATAGAACTCATGAATCGGGTATTCCATGATATGTTGGATACGTCAGTCATTGTGTTTATTGATGACATAATAGTCTACTTTAAGGACAAAGAAACTTATGTCACAAATCTAAGAGCCGCTCTGCAGTGACTAAGAAAAGAGAAACTTTACGCCAAATTTACAAAGTGTGAGTTTTGGCTAAATGAAGTCGCTTTCTTAGGCCATGTTGTTTCCGCTGAAAGAATTAAAGTGGATCCTAGCAAGATTGAAGCAATTGTGAAATGGGAAGCACCTAAGAATGTTGTAGAAATAAGAAGTTTTTTAGGTTTAGCTGGTTATTATCAACGATTCGTTGAAGATTACTCTAGAATCGTTGTACCTCTCATCAGTCTGACAAATAAAGGAGAAAAGTTTGTTTGGAACGATCAATGTGAAGAGTGTTTCAAATATTGAAAGCTAGATTGATATCAGCTCCCATCTTGACTATTCTGATCCCAGGGCAACCATTTGTCTTGTACACTGATGCGTTTGGGTTAGGTTTATGATGTGTACTTATGCAAGGAGAACAAGTAGTTACGTATGCCTCAAGACAACTGAAGACACATGAGAAGAACAATCCCACTCATGACTTGAAATTAGCAGCAGTAGTACATGCTGTCAAGATATGGAGATATTATTTGTATGGAGAGAAATTTCAGATTAAATCAGATCATAAGAGTCTCACTTATCTTTTTAATCAGAAGGAGTTGAACATGAGACAAAGAAGATGGCTGAAATTATTGAAGGATTATGATTGCGATATCCAGTATCATCCAGGAAAGGCTAATGTAGTTGCTGATGCGCTAAGCAGAAAAACAATGATCAAATCCTAGGGAGAAGTTAACACGAATGCGGTAATGTGTGTTATAGGAAAAGTATTCAACTATGGTAATGAGCAGTTCGTGATAGATACAATGGATAGATCAACCAACCAAGGGTTTATTCATCGATTTTTAAATATGTTTGCCACATTGAAGATTATACCTGATATATTAGATGAAGTGAAAGCCGCTATTAAATCAGACCCTTATCTGAGAACGGTGCAAGAAGACATCGAAAAAGGTAGGACTACTCCTGAGTTCACCTTGGACGTTGAAAAAGTACTAAAATACAAAGGAAGAGTATGTGTTCCTGAAAATGAAGACTTAGATATTAGATATAGACTAATGAAGGAAGTTCACACCACTGCTTATTCGGTACATCCTGAAAGTATGAAGATGTATCATGATCTGAAGAAGCTATATTGGTAGAGAGGAATGAAGGTGGATGTAGCTAAATTTGTGTCTCAATGCCTAATTGTCAGAGGATAAAGGCTGAAAGGCAAAGACCTGCAGGATTGTTGCAGCCACTGCCAGAATCAGCATGGAAATGGGATTACATCACTATGGATTTCATCACCGGATTACCATTGACTCCCCGAGTAGTTGACGCGGTCTGGGTGATTGTGGATCGTTTGAGTAAGACAGCTCGTTTCATAGCTATACGACCTCAATATACCCTAGAGAGGTTGTCCAAGCTATATGTGGATAATATTGTCAGATTGTATGGTGTACCTGAAAGCATTGTGTCCGACAGAGACCTACGCCTTACCTTAATGTTTTGGGAAGGATTACAGAAGGCTATGGGTACAACTTTGAAGTTCAGTACTGCGTTCCATCCTCAGACAGACAGACAATCGAAGCGTACCATTCAGATTTTAGAAGACATACTTCGAGCCTGTGTTATTGATTTCAAAGGATCATGGGATGAGAAACTACCGTTGATCGAGTTCACCAATAACAACAACTATCAGGCTATTATACAGATGTCACCCTATGAAGCACTGTATGGTAGGAAGTGTCGAACTCCTTTGTTTTGGAATGAAGTTGAAGAACGGAGTATTGTTGGATCAGAGTTTGTTGAAGAGACTTGTCGAGTAGTCGACATTATCAAGGAAAAACATCTCAGAACCGTCAGAAATAGTATGCAGATAATCGACATCGAGACCTTGAATTCGTCGTAGGTGATAAGGTATTCCTAAAAATATCACCTATGCGAGGCTTAAAACGATTCAGACAGAAAGGGAAGCTAAGTCCGAGATATGTCGGGCCATATGAAATTCTAGCTAAATGTGGGAAAGTGGCGTATCAGTTAGCACTACCCCCATCTATGTCAACTGTGCATGATGTATTTCATATCTCATTACTGAAGAAGTACGTCAGAGATCCAACACACGTGATAACAGTAGACCCATCGAGTCTAACTGATGATTTGACATTCGAAGTAGCACCAACTGAAATT
The DNA here is from genome assembly GCA_028583415.1 of Protea cynaroides. Taxonomy (NCBI): domain Eukaryota; kingdom Viridiplantae; phylum Streptophyta; class Magnoliopsida; order Proteales; family Proteaceae; genus Protea; species Protea cynaroides. Next base: position 90,161,178 of record CM053276.1, on the reverse strand, counting down.
ACCAGCCAGAAGGTTCAACGTCTACGCAACCGTAACATTTGTTAAGGTTACTTGGAGGAGCCATGATGTAGAAGATATCACATGGGAAGAAGAGAATGCTATGCGAAAGTAATATCCTCACCTTTTTGACTTGAAAGGTATGTGTAAATTTCGAGGATGAAATTTATAATAAGAGAGGGGGGGGGGGAGTTGTAGGACCCGTATCGTACTAACCGATCTTACCACTTTGTATCAGGTCTCCCTATCATGGTCGGGCCAAGCAGACTAAGTGCGTGAAGAAACCACAAGGCTAGGTATGAAATTGAACCCAAAATTAGCTAATTAGGAGCGTGTGGTCGCATACCTAAATAGCTATGGTCGACCACACCTCAGAATAAAGCAACCACATAAGTCTGGGACGTATGGTCACAGTTTTTGGTTGTGTGGTCCACGGATTCTGCGACCACACCTGCGATCATACGAAGTCAGACAACCTCCGTGATTAGGAAACCTTCCTAATCCGAAGGGGGTTCTTTCCTAATCTAAGTATGACTCTCTATGGAGGGTTTTCCTCTATATAGGACGTCCCTTAGCCTCTTTCATCCTTTTAGAACTCAAACTGAAAGCGAGAGAAAGAAAAGAGGAGGAAGAGATGGATAATTGAAGAGGAAGACTAAGAGAAGGAAATTAAGAGAGAACTCTGAATCTTCAACAAGTATAAGGTATGAAACCATCCCTCACATCAGTTGAATACCTAGAATAGATCATGGAGGAGATAGTGATTCAAAGTGAGACCCCAATCATTAAACCATGGACAAATTCTAAGAGATCCATGGAGGGAATATATTAGGATGATGGATTGTGTAAAATATGAATTTTAAGCCATAGAACAATCGTAAGAAGGATCATGATGATGAGCCAAGGAATCAAAACATGAAGGAATTGAGTTGGAAGTGGAAAGATAGACCATCACATGTGTAGTCGCATGATATGTAACCACACGAGACACACATAACTGACCACACACCCTCGGGAAGTTTCAGGGAGGGTGTGGTGGCATGTGTGGTTGCATGATATGCGACCACACGAGACACACATAACTGACCACACACCCTCGGGAAAGTTCCAGGAAGGGTGTGGTCGCATGTATGGTCGCATGGTATGTGACCACACATAGCGACCACGCACCCTTGGGAAAGTTTCAGGAAAGGTGTGGTCGCATGTACGGTTGCATGATATGTGACTACACATAGCGACCACACGCCCTCGGGGAAAATTCAAGGAGGGTGTGGTCGCATGATATTTGACCACACCTTGCGACCACACACCTTGTGGTCGCAGAAACTGAGACCACAGGTGCAGCCACACCTGTGACTACTCAGTTTCTAGAAGTCTGAATTGCTAGAAATAAATTCGAATTTAAAATCTATAAATTTGTTAGGTTTTCAAGTGGTCTAAAAGTGATTTACAAAGCTTGAAGAGGAACAACCATCGACCAAAGGTGAGGGAACAAGACCTAAATTAATTGGCTAATAATAAACTATTTTACTTATTGAGTCTAATGCCTTGAATGATTCTATGCTTGTATGTTTGTAATGTGCATTTCACATGTCATCTAATATCCCTGCTATTACTGCTCATGCATATTTAATTCTGTTTATTTATAACATGATGATGATAATGATGCTAGGAATATGCATGTGAATATATATATGTATGGTTAGTGTGCTTAATGCGAGTAGAGCATCAGGGGGAGGACGTGACATTGTGGTTCATCCTGGTCACTAGACTCTAGCTCTATCTCTACTCAAGTCTTGTCCACTGACATCATCGTATCGCCATTACCTTAGCAGAACTATTACATCGTACGGCATCAGGGGAGGTGGTATCAGACCATGTAGTCTCTGACTCTGCCGGGGGGCCTTAGCTCTATCTCTATGGATATATTGAGGGATGCTGGGGTGAGGCCTTGGATACACTGTTTGACATTAGGATTGGTTAGTTGCGAGCCCAGTTTGCAAGCCCTCACCAATAGGGGCTTACATGTTGGTATGGGTAGGGCATTAGGGGAAGTGTGTTATGTAGTGTTTGATCCGGACACTTTAGCTCTATCTCTATTCCATGATGGGTGCATGTGGGATGGAAATGGTATTTGATCCATTGGACGTCTTCTCACACTCGTGTATAGAGGTGTGGCAGCCACCAATCCTTTCTATAGTACATTGCAAACTTAAGGTCAGACCAAAGATAGGAATTGAATGCATGCATATGTTTGTTGCATTGTTTTGTTTGCTCACTGAGCCATGATGTGTGCTCACCTTTTTGACTTTGAATATTTTAGTTGATGATGCAGGTCCTACCGTGGAAGATTATATGAATGCACCAATGTACGGACATGTTGTTGCGATGGATGCGGCAGCTATGGTGGCGTCGCATGATTCGTCATGCGAGTGCAACTAATGTGTTTTCGATTAGATTTAGTTGTTGGAATATCAGAACATGTAATAGATTACTTTATTTTATTTTATGTCTTTAGTCATTTGGAGATAATTGGATAATTAATTATGTTATCACTGTTAGATACTCAGTTCATTTATATTAAAGACTTCCGCTATTGTTTATTTACTTTGATTATGGTTGTGGTTGTATCTGGTTTAATCAAATAGACATGGCCTATACGAGATCCTAATTGAACCATTGGTTCATAGATGGTTCATCACACCATTCTGGTTGGTTCAGAATTGGGGTGTGACACCCCCGCCCCCCTCAAAAAAAAAAAAAAAAAAAGAACAAGTTGCCAAGCTGATCTTAAACAATGTTCCATGTATATCAACCTTGCGGCAACTGATGCAGCCCACACCCACATCCATGTGGCTGATTCTGAACTCTATATTCAAGTGGGTAATCCTCATACTTTTAGAAGGTCAGTTATATTCAATCCATGGTCCACAGCAAAGTCCAACCTCAAATCATGGTTCGCAAACACCACAATCAATTTTGGAACTAGCAGAATCAAGTCTGGATTAGTTTTTATTGTCAATACTATGAAAACCCAATTTCAACACACGTAATGAATTCAAGGGTATTTTAAGAATATCTCTATTTCAAATTTGAAATTACAAAAATCATGAAAGTTTTAGCCTTATGAGTTTACTTTCATATGGATTTTACACGAGATCAATCCAAGTTGTCTGGAGAGAATTATGCCATTCTTACGGGGAATGTGCAGAGCAGTCCACCCACCCTTGTTTGCCAGCTCATGTGCTTTGGTGGATATATAAACACCAGTGGCTCTCATATTACTTACTGGATTTTTAGGAACTCCTATGGACTTTAAGAGAATCTCTCTAAAATCTTTTTATTGAAACAAGTTTTTATGCCTAGGAACAAGTATAAATATTTTGGGGTAGGGACGTTTGTGCTGCAGTAAAATATGTTTTTTTTACTATGGATAGATGCCAAATGGAGTAAATAATAATTATATTTGTTTAATTCCTAAGAGGGATGGGGCAATAAAGCTTTCAGAGTTTAGACCTATTTGTGTGGGGAACTTTGTGTACAAGATTATCCAAAAAAATTTGGCTTCCAGATTGGGCTTAATCATTACAAAGTTTATCTTTCTAGAACAGGGAGCCTTTATCAAGGGCCATATAATCTATGAAAACATTGGGTTAGCTTCGAAGCTGGTTTCCCTTATGCATAGAAAAACAAAGGATGGGATTATTGCTTTGAAGTTAGATATTCAGAAGGCTTATGATACAATTGAATGGAATTTTCTGTTTGCAATTCTTCACAAGTTTGGGTTGTCAGAGGTTTTTGTAAATAGGGTGAAAACACTTCTTTGTTCAGCTAGACTTTCAATAATGATTAATGGTGGACTTGTGGGATTTTTTGGATTTGGAAGGGGGTTTCGTCAAGGGGATCCTCTATCTCCACTCTTATTTGTACTAGCTGAAGAGGTCCTTTGTAAAGGGATCCAGTTCATGTCAGACTCAGGATTGATTAAGCCGGTATTTAGAGGATGGGAAGTTGTTGCTCCTATCCATCTATTATTTGCTGACGAGATTTTTCATTTTTATGAAGGCTTCTTTGGAATCTTACAGAAAGTTGAACCAATTCTTGGGTTTATATAATGAGATCGGTGGGCAAAAAGTTACTCCTGAGAAGAGTAAGTGTTTTTTTTTATCTCTCCAGATGTAACTAGAAGTAGACGTATTTCTATGATATCTTGCTTAAAATATACTGAAGAGCATTTTCCAACGTCATATTTGGGAGTGCTTTTATTTAAAGGGAGGGGAGTGCCTTTATTTAATGGGAGAGTATGGAAGGAATATTTTAACCCGCTTATGGATCGGGTAAGGAAAAAATTTTCAGCATGGAAAGGGAGACTTCTATGATATGCAAGGAGAGTTAAACTAGTCAGGTCAGTGCTATCAAGTTCTTTTATGCACTCATTTTTTGTTTATAAGTGGCCTGGTGCACCTATAAAAATAGTAGAATCTTGGATGCATAATTTCATTTGGTCTAGAGAACTAGAGAAAAAGAAGTTAGTGGTGGCAAAATGGGATGTTATGTGTAGACCCAAATGAGAGGGTGGACTGGACATCCGTAGATTGAAACAATTGAATGAAGCCATGCTTTGTAAGATGGCTTGGAAGATAAAATCTGATCAGTCTCCATGTGCTAATTTTATGCGGGGACATTATTTTACGAAATTTGGAAGGATTCATAGCCCACAATGTTCTTCTCCAGTGTGGATAAGTATTCTCAAAATCTGGGATTGGACAGCAAAACACTACAGATGGATAGTTGGTGATGGAAAGCAAATCGATATCTGGATAGAGTATTGGCTGAATGTTTATACATTACAAGACCATCTGGGAGTAGATATGAAGGAATACCTTAGGGTAGATTGCTGCCTAAGTAGATTCATTGAGAATGGATAGTGGAACTGGCCGAATGTAACTTCTAACTTATTAAAAGAAGTTATTGATGCTGCTAAAGCAATTCCTTTGGTACAAGTGACAAGTTGGTGTGGACAGATAATAGCTTGGGTGAGTTTTCTATTAAGTCAACTTGGAGTATGCTGAAAAAAACGCATGCTAAACCATTTTGGGCTGCTGATGTCTGGAGTAAATCATGAGTTTCATGGTTTGATTTTTTTGCTAGGAATCCAAAGAAAATTATATTAAAAAAGAAAAGAAAAAGTACCAAGCCCTAATAGGATGAAACTTCCACCTTCAACATTGCCATCAGCAAAAGACATCCCGGGCAGAACTAGAATTACTTAAAACGATATCTAGGTCTGTGGGATGCATCCCACACGACCTCTCGTGCCACTATGTCCGGACAATAGTCCCACACATAGGATACCCTATCATGAGTTGCCTTTCTAGCATGTTTATCTACAACAGTATTCACTTCTCTAAAACAATGAGTATATCGTACATTACAACTTACTAACTTAGCCGCTAACCAGTTCCAATTTTGCATCCAATACTAAGGGAGCTTTGAAGACATCACCGCCTTCACTACTGATTTTGAATCGGATTCCAACCAAATATGGTGGAATCCTAAACGAAAGCAGATTGCAAACCTATTACAACAGCTTTTAGTTCGGCATCAAAGTTGGTTGCCACTTCTAAAAATTCAGCTAAAGCATACACCACCAAACCACTGTGGGTTCGAACAGCACCTCCTGCTCTAGCTATACTGGGGTTGCCGAGGCTACACCTATCATTATTAATTTTACACCAACCAACTATAGGAGGATTCTAGAATAATTCTGTGATTGAACTTGCAGGCTTTGGAATTGTGATTAAATACAAGACCCTTGCCACTTAGAGATCCTCCAATGATCTTATAAGACAAGGACGTCGAATAGAGATATCTCTATAGCTTTTACGAATGAACACCAAAACAGTACCTGTGGCAGCCATAATGTCATTATGCAAGGCGTCATTTCTGGCCTGCCAAAGATGCTTCACTACAATGAAAAACATATCATTCCATATTGGTTTAACAGGCACAGTCATTCCTTTACTCCTCCACCACCCTAACAAATCATCTCTCGAACCCAGCTCTGGTATTGCTACGCCAAACTACATCGACAAAACAGGTGCTCCATTGTCTCCTCCCCTTCAAGACATAAGACACATCTTAAAGCCATCATTACTCCCTTTTTCCTGATCCTATCATCAATCAGTAGCCTCCTGTGAGCCTATCTCCGACCTAGCCAAGATAGGCTTGGTGTAAGGCAATTGTTCCACACCATCCCAACCCAATGAGGCTTTGAATTAGGAGACCTTAGCAAATTCCATGCAGACCTTACCGAAAAAACTCCATTACGATCACCAAACCATTGAATTTGGTCTAAAGCACCATCAAGTAATGAAATACGTCCAAGCACACCAAACCAGTGATTTAATTCAAGAGAATTAACCTCCGGCCAATACCAAGAACCCCTTTGAATAAAACATGAGAGAGAACAGTCTCTACCTTTTATCATCTCCATATCAATTCCCAGTCTATCCTTTAGAGTAAAATCACCATGCCACTAATCCATCTACACATTAATATTCTTGCCATCCCTAATTACCCATCGTGTATGCTTCGAGGTCCAATCCCATACCCTACAAATACTATGCCATACAGGGGAAGAACACTTAGGCTTACGAATCATACCATCCCTCAAATAATGTCTTCTCATGAACTGAGTGTACATAAAGGAATCTACTTTCACTTTCCATGCCATTTTACTCAACAGAGAATCATTCATCTGGTCCATTCTCCTCAAATCAAGCCCACCTTCCTTCTGAGGAGCACACATACTATCCCACTTCACAACCACCGTCTTTCGTCTATTAGGATCCCCTGTCCAGATGAAATTCCTCATCCATCCTTCCACTGTTTTAATCAAATAGGCACGCCATTTATAAACACTGAAGGAATGAGTAAAAGAACTACTTAGGATGGTCCTAACAAGTTCCACACGCCTTGCATAAGAAAGAAGTTTCCCCTTCCATGAAGCAAACTTATTTTTGAATCTATCTAACAGCGGATTAAAATAATCACTGCGAGCTCCACCATGAAACAAAGGCACCCCCAAGTAGTGTGTAGGAAAAGTACCTTGGGAATAGTTCAGAATGCCAACATTTTATTTCTTCTTCTTTTAGAGACGTTGGTTGAAAAGTACATTTTACTTTTAGCTTGATTCCCCATTTGACCACCATATTCTCCATAATTTGTTAAGATTTCTTTTATCTTTCTGCAACTCCTTAAACTGGCCTTCAAGAAGATAACAATATCATCTGCAAACATTAGGTGAATGGGTGGCATAACACCTCTTCCTTTATACACTGGCTCAATCAACCTCCTCATGGCCATCTCCTTCAACCCTCTACACAACACCTCCTCAGCAAGAATGAAGAACAGAGGAGAGAGGGGGTTACACTGTCTCAAACCCCTCTCAACTACGAAGAAACCCATTGGACCTCCATTAACCATCACCAAGAGCCTCGTAGACTGAAGAAGAGATTTTACTCTACCCATAAATGTTTGAGTGAAGCCAAACTTTTGGAGTACATCTAACAAAAATATCTACTCTAAAGAATCATAGGCCTTCTGGATATCCAGCTTCAAGGCTATATTCCCCCTTTTTGTCTTCCTATTCATCATTGTGACTAGCTCAGAAGCCATACCCACATTCTCATGAATGACCATTCCTTTTATAAAACCACCTTGCTCCTTAAACACCAATTCACTAATAAACAATCCCAATCTTGTTGTTAAGATTTTTGGAATTATTTTGTATAAGAAATTCTCCACAAATTGGGCGAAATTCAGACAACTTCAGAGCACCCTACTTCTTAGGAATTAAAGGAATATAATTACAGTTAATACCTTTCATTAACATCCCTGACGTGAAGAAAGAGTTAACAGCTCTACATATATCCTTTCCAACAATATCCCAACAAGAAACGAAAAACTTGCTCGAGAAACCATTAGGACCCGGGGAATTCTCCGGGTTCATAGCCAAGACAGCCGTTTTAATCTCATCATCAGAAAGAATTCTATCAAGCGAATCATTATCCTCTATCATAATCAATGAAGGAATCACAGATAGACAAATAGGGCTTGGGTTACAACCTGCACTCTTATGAAAGTGCTCATAATATTGAATGATATACTCGACAACACCCTCCTGGACTGTCAATTACTTCCCCATCTTCCTTGTGAATCTCGTGTATCAAACTCTTGTTTCTCCCAGCCCTTGGATAAGCATGAAAGAACTTGGAGTTTTGATCGCCATATTTCAACCATTTAACTCTTCATTTTTCCGCCCATAGGCCTTTATTCAAAGTACAAGCCTCCTCATACTCCTTCATACCCTGAACCTCTGCATCACGCAACATATCATTGCATCCCATTACCTCTAAGGTTTCTTGAATGTCTTCCAAATGAGTCTTAGACAGCAATACCTCTTGCTCAATATTTGGAAAAACCTCCTTAGACCAGATCCGAAGCTTATTTTTCAAGTTCTTTATTTTTTGTACAATAACGAAAAAATGATTACCCCAAATTGGGACCTTCCAAACTTCATGCACAACTTCCTTAAAATCTGAGTGCTCCATCCAAAACCATTGAATTCTAAATGGAGAGTTTTTCGGCTTTCTAATATAAGAAAACCCTACCAAAATAGGGGAATGGTCAAAAGCTACCCATGGGAGAACCTTCTGAAAAGATTGATCATATAGCCGAAACCATGCTTCGTTCAAAACATCGATCTAGCATTGCCGACATTCGACCCACTACTCTGTTGTTCGTCCAAGTAAATTTTTGACCATTCGATGGAAAATCAATACACCCCACATTATTTAGAAAACCCTTAAACTCACCAGAAGAAGATAAATCAAATCAACTAGGACCTGATTTTTCATGAGCATAGCGGCAAATTGAAGTCACCAATTAGAAGTCATGGGACCGATTGAATTCCCAATGCAACCACATCAGTCCAAAGTTTTCTTCGAGCTACTCTTCTGTTACTAGCATGCACAAATGATACAATAAGATTCACACTAGCAACTATACATTCCACAATCGTCTGCTGATCAAATCCAAAGATTAGGCACCTTACCTAGCTTATCATTAAAGATAAAGTCAAAATCATACCTTACATGTTCAAAATATATTTTTGAGAATTTTTGCGGGTCAACCCTTGGTTCAGCAATGCAAAAAATATCCGGACAATACTCCCTCAACAGCTGCTTGAGTAGTCATCTCGATTTAGGGTTAGAGACCCCTCGTATATTCCAGAAGAGAGCTTTCATTTTTTACCGCATTGGAGTAAGGTCTCTAAATGACTCTTTCTAGTGTCAACAACACTAGAAAGGCCCACTTGTTTATTACTTCTGGCAGTATTTTTACCCGGAGGCCTTTTTCCCACCTCCACAAAGTCATTCCCATTAGCAGCCAACCTGGACTCAATTGGAGCAACCTCATCAAACAACACCTCGACCCGACCCAGAGAACTGGTCAAAATAGTGGCACTTCCATCCCCATAATTCATTCTGGCCTCCAACCCCATGTCTTCCATGTTTAACTCAGCTAATTCATTCTCTTTTTGGACTGATTCAACTATATTATCAGCATTCAACACCCTACTTGGTTTTACAACAAGCACCTGGGTTGGCTCAGCACCATGCACAGGAGTTACTCGCACCTCAGCCTCCTCCATATCGCCATAATTGAAGTCCTCATCAACATCCTCCCATCTACCTAAGGGAGTCCTTTAATCCACTGCTGAGACTTACTACCTACATTATGCCCATGCTTAGAACCCACATGAGAATCCATACCTGGTTTCGCTTTACAAGCAGTAGTATTGTGACCAAAGTCACCACAACTTGCACATCGAATGCGAGGGTTTTCATATTCAATGACTTGCTTAAAGAAAAATTGCACATCATTGTGAATGCATTCCACCATCAAATCATGCACAGGAGGTGTGCCTGACTCCACTAGGACCGATAAATGAGCATACCGTCCAAATTTTTTATTGAGAGTATTTTTGTCACACCCCAATTCTGGCTGAACCAGAAGTGTGAGTGAACCGTCACTGAATCAACAGTTCACACCAGGATCTCAATAAGACCGTGTCCACTTATACAAACCATTACGCATAACCATAATCAGAATATAATAAAATACAGCAGAAGTCTTAAATTAAATGAGCTGAGTACTTCTATTGATAATAAATTATCCAATTATTCAAAACACCAGAACGTAAATAATTATCCTTACATCATTTGTAAATCCAACTGAAAATAAATAAAATAAACAAATCAAATATCCTAGAGGTACACGCAGAAAGGGCACTCGCATGAAGCGTCATGCTCGTTCTCCCCTGCTTGCACTTCTAGGGTAGCAACTCTTCTATATATTGGAGCATCCACATAGTCCTCCACAGTGTAACCTGCATTAACATCTAAAAATAGTGTATACACGAGGGTGAGCTCACAACTTAGCTCAGTAAGAAAATCAAACAATGCAACAAACAACATGCATGGATAACATTCACATTATGGTCTGGTTTTAAGTTTGCAATGTGGTATAGAAAGGATTGGCGGTCACCGCACCTTTATACACGAGTATGTGTATCCGCCCAATGGATCAAACACCACTGTTGTCCCACATGCACCCACCATGGAATAGAGATAGAGCTAAAGCGTTCGGATCAAACACTGCCAACACTTCCACTGATGCCCTACCCATACCAACACGTAAGCCCCTATTGGCAAGGGCTTGCAAACTAGACTCACAACTAACCAATCCTATATGCCATCAAAGTAGGCCCTATCCCAGCACAGCTCCCTACGACATAGAGATAGAGCTAGAGTCTGGTAGCCAGGCCAGAGACCACAGTTCTACTTCCTCCCCTTGATACCCTACCCATACCAAGCATGCTAAGATAAAAATGATACAAAAAGGTGCTAGTGTGAGGAATGATCCCAGACCCCAGGTCCTTCCCATTCCACACACCAACGAAAACAATCACATGCCTAACAGTCACATCCTAGCATAGCGACTATGCATGAATAATAAAATAACCGAAGGTAAAGATGACATGCGAGTATGCACAAACACCATTCCATAGAATCATAATTATTAACAATATTTTACTGTTATTAAATTATTAGGGTTTAGGTCTAATTTTCTTACCTGACGCTTGTTTGATAGCTTACTCCGCGTCACAGAATCCAAACTCACTATCACAAGGTCCTACATAATGTTAGGGTTGAATTAGAATTATTTATTTTAGGGTTTACGTTGGTCGAAAAACCAACTGGGTCAAAACACTCCTTATAGTGCAGACTGGTCGCAGGTACCGATCGTGACACTGTGGGGGGAAAGGTGCGACCTGTATGGTCGATCGGTCCCCACAGACCAGTCCATGAGAGGTACCGGTCGTAGTACTTGTCGCATAGGGTGTGACCGGTATGGTCGATTGGTATGCCTCCAGAAGACCATCAACGTGGTTCTCGCCTTCCATCTCGATTGTTAATACGATATAGAAGGACCACTACTATAAGCAGTACTACACCTTTGATCGTGAAATATCGATTGCTTGTTGAAACCTGTGAATCGCGTGAAAGTAGGGTACTCCAAATTCGAGGGTCAAAGAGTTTCATAAAACGTTCTTGGTGGAAAAAAATGTGAGTGAAAGATCCCACTAAATCAAATTTGGTCCATGAATCTAAGAAATAGTTCACGAATAATATTACTAATTTCGTCGGCTCGAATGGTTACCATGAGTCTTTCTTAATTCTTTTCGGAAGCAAAGAAAAAAAAATAATGCCTAATGCCTATAGTAGAAAGTAGAAGGACTAATGGTTATTTCTTTCATTGCCCCAAACATGCCAATATTAGCGCTGATGGTGCGTAAATGTAACTCATTGTACCCCCTATTGATTCTAGGGTTTCTCCTATACATTCTAGGTATGAGTGACGAGTTAGAGTTGTTTCATACTCCATTTAAGTCCTAGTTTTGATGATCCTTAGCCTAGAACTTGAATCTAGGGTTATCGACTGTATTAGGGTTTGACGGTAAATTTAGAGGTTTAGATCAATACCTCGCCTTGCATGGTATTGATCCATTCATGACTAATCTTCTATAACGCTTAACTTAGAGGAAGGTTCAAGCACTTACCGTTGATTCACAGTAGGGTGTTCTTCGTCCAACGGCAACGGCGGCTCCTCTCCTCCTTCCTTAGCTCTTTTTCTGTTTTTTCAATCTCTTTCTCCTCTCTAGGGTTTGTAAGGATCAATGAAAGAGATTTAAGGAGGTTTAGGGGTCCTTAAATATACTAAGATTGAGTTTAAGAAGTCCCCCTTACGTTAAGAAAGTCCTAGGGTTCGATATTTGGAAAGTGGGACCTATAGAGATCAGGTTCCCGATCTAAGCAGTCTGCCTGCGCAGACATACCGATCGATCGGTACCATCGATCGGTATGAATAAATTATCATACATGGGTCTGTTTCATACCTGGTTGTCATCCGTTCGTCCCTTCTGGCCCGGTGATGATCGAAAGACCTGTTACGACATGAATTAAAGGTTTAGATCGGGTTCATGGAGTGCGGGTCTTACAACTCCCCCACCCTTAAAAGAAATTTCATCCCCGAAATTTGCATGTAGGTTTCACAACTCCCCCACCCTTAAAATAAATTTCAGCCTCGAAATTTATACGTACCTTGTTCGTCGAAAAGGTTAGGGTATTCCTTTTGCATCGCGTTCTCTTCCTCCCAAGTGATTTCTTCTACATCTTGGCTTTTCCAATGCACTTTCACATAATGGATAACTTTGCTTCGGAGATGTTGTACCTTTCGGCTTGTGAGCATCATAGGTAGCACTTCAAATGTCAAGTCCTCTGTCAAGTCTGATGGGTATGCTGTCAAGATGTGCGATGGATCCCTGACATACTTCTTCAATAAAGAAACATGGAACACATCATGAACGCTTGACATGGATGGTGGTAGAGCTAGTTGATATGCCACATTACCACATCTGGTCAAAATCTTGTATGGTTCCAAATACCTGGGGCATAGTTTCCCCTTCTTACCAAACCATTTCAGACCTCGTACAGGTGATATCTTCAAGAATACCTTGTCACCCACTGCAAACTCCATATCTCGACATCGGTTATCTGTATAGTGCTTTTGTCAAACTTGAATTGTCTTTACTCTTTCCTTAATTTGATCAATCGCTCGATAAGTTTCTACGATGAACTCTGGTCCTACAATCCTTCTCTCTCCTACCTAATTCCATGATAGAGGTGTACGATATTTCTTCCCATAGAGTGCATCATATGGAGCCATTTGGATCGTAGCCTGATAACTATTGTTATACGCAAACTCGATGAGCGATAGCTTCTCGTCCCAAGCTCCTTTGAAATCTAGGGCACATGCTCGGAGCATATCTTCTAAGATTTGAATAGTTCTTTCTGACTGCCCGTCTGTTTGAGGATGAAAAGCTGTACTAAACTTCAACTTAGTTCCCATGGCTTTCTGTAATCCTTCCCAGAACTTTGATGTAAAATGGGGATCTCTGTCAGATACTATACTCTCTGGGATGCCATGAAATCTGACTATATTATCCACATATAGGTTGGCCAGCTTCTCCATAGTATACTGAGGTCTGACAGTGATGAATCGAGCTGTCTTGGTAAGTCAATCGACTATAACCCACACGGCATCCACTGACCTTGGTGTCAAGGGTAGGCCAGTGACAAAATCCATTGTGATATAATCCCACTTCTATGTTAGCTCCGATAGTGATTGTAGCAAACCTGCGGGTCTCTACCTTTCTACTTTAACTTGCTGGCAATTCAGACATTGGAACACGAATCGAGCTACATCTGCTTTCATACCCCTCCACCAATATAGTCTTCTTAAATCATGGTACATCTTGGTGCTTTCTGGATGTACCAAATATGGGGTGTAATGAGCTTCTGTCATAACTCTATCTCTGATATTTGAGTTCTCACTCTCAGGTATACAATTGTCCACGATACCTGAGTACCTTGTCTGAATCCAAGGTAAAATCAGGGTTACTTTTACCCTTCTCTAAATCTTCTTGCACAGTTTTGAGGTGTGAATCCTATAGGATTTCTACTTTGACCTCATCTATGAGATCCGATGAGATCTTCAAAGCTGTGAACATTAATGTGAACTTATGAATTAAGCCCTGTTCCACTGGATCTCCTGTAGTCTCTAATATATGCTCTTTATCATTCTCTATTGAGCCTGAGGCTACAGCACACAGTGCAACATTTGTACTAGGTCCTGCCTCAGGTTTCAATGCCCACTTTCTGCTTAAGGCATCAGTCACAACGTTTGCCTTATCCGGATGGTACTAGATGTCACAATTGTAATCTTTTAATAGCTCCAACCATCTCCTCTATCTCATATTCAGGTCCTTTTGAGTAAAAAGATAAATTAAACTCTTGTGATCTGACTTAATCTAAAACTTTTCACCATAAAGGTAGTGCCTCCAAGTCTTGATTGCGTGAATGACCGTTGCTAACTCCAGATCATGCATAGGATAGTTTTTCTCATGCTCTTTCAACTGTCTTGATGCGTAAGCAATCACCTATTCTCCTTGCATCAACACACATCCAAGACCCAACCCTGAGACATCCGTCTATTGGGTAAACTATAAGCCTGGTGCTGGGATGGTCAAGATAGAAGCAGAGACTAGTCTTGACTTCAAAGTCTGAAAGCACTTCTCATACTCATCTGTCCATATGAACTTTTCTCCTTTCTTGGTTAGTCTGGTAAGTGGAACGGCTATTCTTGAGTAGTCTTCCACGAATCTTCTATAGTAACCATCCAATCCAAGGAAACTACGAATCTCTGCAACTGATTTCGGTGCATCCCATCCTACTATAGCTGCGATCTTGCTTGGATCTACCTTGATACCGTCTGCAGATACTACATGACCCAAGAAGGCCACTTCCTTCAGCCAAAATTTGCATTTCTTGAACTTGGCGTAAAGCTTCTCCCTTCTCGACCGTTGTAGGGCTGCTCTCAAATGTGATGCATGAGTCTCCTTGTCTTTTGAGTAGACCAAGATGTCGTCAATGAATATGATGACCGAAGTGTCAAACATGTCATGAAACACTCGGTTCATCAGCTCCATGAACGACGCTGGAGCGTTAGTCAATCCGAATGACATTACAAGGAACTCATAATGCTCATACCTTGTTCTGAAAGCAGTCTTTGGAATATCTCCTGCCTTGATCTTCAATTGGTGATACCCTGATCTAAGATCAATCTTCAAAAAAACATTTGCGCCCTGCAACTGATCGAACAGATCATCAATCCTAGGCAAAGGGTATCGATTCTTGATAGTTAACTTGTTCAACTCTCGGTAGTCGATACATAGTCGTACGCTACCGTCCTTCTTCTTTATGAACAACGCAGGTGCTCCCCATGATGCAATACTTAGCCGATTAGAACCTTTGTCTAATAACTCCCATAGTTGAGTCTCAATTCCTTCAACTCCATAGGAGCTACTCTATAGGATGCCTTTGACATAGGTGCCATCCCATGTAATAAGTCGATAGCGAACTTAGTTGCATGATCAGGTGGCAACCCGGGTAAGCCTCTTGGAAATACATCAAGGAATTTATGCATCACATCAGTATCTTCTATTTGTGGTGCTTCTTTAGTAGCATTTACCACAGATACCATATATCCAACTCCTTTCTTTTCAAAGCATCTCTTCGCCTTTCATGCAGAGAGGACGAGCTTTCGCTTCCTATGTAATATGCTTCCAATAAAACCAAATTATATGTCATCTTTGTTCTTAAATGATAACCTCTTCTATGCACATAATCACTTGTAGAGTATTGAGACAATCAGTCTATTCCCAAGATGACGTCAAAGTCTGCCATCTCAAGTTGATTTAGGTTGCATCCAAATTCTATCTATCCATATAATTCATACAATGTTCATAACACTTACCCACTACAACATCTAGTCTAAAAGAGCTTGAACTAACGAAACCTGGTATAAAGGTCTTAAGAGCTTGTCTAGTTCCTTCATCTCTTATGATTTTTCAAGATTCTTGTCAAAAATTTCATATTGCACTCAGTAGCTTACATCTCTTTTATCACTGATGTTCACCCTGATCTTTCTTTCGTATATCTCGAAAAGCATCTTCTGACTATTAACTCATTACATATCCCAAGTATATCTATAAGCATTAGGGTATATGCTTATAAATTTATTAATTCAGCCAAACTCTTTTGGTCTTTACTTAATCATCTCACTTGACATTGGGCATAACTCGGTATTACTTGTACTAATTCAAATACTATCAATGCCACAGTTTTTTTTTGACTTCATCCTTGTATCCACTCTTAGATCTATCTTTAAAAATCGTCTGCCTTGTCAAAATTCATACCGATATAGTCTTCTTTAACTTTACTTGAGTGCTATCTATTTCTTTTCTAGCTACTCTTGATAGTTCTCACTTTTTGCTCATGCACTCTTTTATAGACATGACTCATATCCATCCATTCAGCAATCTCGAAACAGATCCTCTATTACTTCATTTGAGGTTCCTTGGCTATAGAATCTAATCTGAATTTAATCATCTTCCTTCCAATAATTCCCTTATTAACTAAACATCTTATCAATGGATGTCGATAAATGTAAGAATCATAATGCTTATCCAACAGTGATTCATTTTCTTCTTTTGAATTCAGTGTAATGACGAACACTTGTTTTATCTAGTGAACTTAGGTTTAAAGGATCAGGAGTAAATCTATGGTAATTCAACCATCATCCAAAGGTCGTTAAGTTACACGGTGGTCCAAATATGGAAATAGAGATTTTACAGTTCTTAACCTCATGGTTACAGGTTCTATCGAGTATATAGTGCCATTGGTCAAGACACTATAGGAGTAAATCTGGAGAAGTTTTGGTACATCAATAAATCAGGTATAAAATAAAAAAGATGTACTTTGGAATGATTAAACCTTTAAATGTTCATTTAGTTCATATCTCTATTCATGGTGTCGATCATGGGAGTAGCTTAGATTGGTATAATCAGGACTAATTCTAAGGAAATAACATCTATAACTCCAATTGATAGGTTGAATCAAGAAGGTATTCTGTCAAGCTACGAGAATTAGAATCAAGTACGTGCATCCTCTATAATCATAAGAGTAAGTCAATAATGCACCGCATCCTATATAAACCTATCTAGTTATATGGCCACAATAGATTTGATCTTTTATTGAAACGTTTGAGGTTTCATCTTCAGAAAATATTCCTCAACCCTTGTCGGATCATTCTGCCATGATGCAGGTATCCCATACATCGGTGGTTGATAAGGGTAACCACCTTGATATACTGCTTGTTGTGCACCAAGCTTTTACACTGGGGTGTGCATTATTGGGACCTACGGTATGGTAGGCACTGTGTTACGACTAACATGTGCTAGGGGTACAGTGTTACTACCAATCGATATCGTACTTGGTTTGAACCGAAGGTGTTGGTGTAGCATTGGCAACTTGGATAGTGATTTCCATGGCAACTTGCATAGTCGATCTCATCTGTTGTTGCTCTTGTATTTTGATCAGGCCAAGTTTATTACAACTATAGCCAAGGTACTTGATAGTCCAGGTAGATTGGCTGGAGTGGCCTGATTGTTTACTTCCTTTGATTTGCTTCAATCTGATTATCATTATTTAGCATTTGCTCAGATGAGTTTTCACTACCCGTTCTCGACCCAGATAGTGGTGGGGTCAAGTTGCAACATCTTCTTAATGCTCAGAGGGCAATGGATCAGCGTATGATGGATCTCACTCTGAGTCTCCACATCACCCAGGAGTATAGTTTTATCTTCTTTTATAGTTACTCTCATTTTTTATGTATAGCCATTATTTTTTTATTTCTGTTGTATTCAGTCCGAGATCTTTTCCTTTTACCTTTGTAGGGATTTAGACGTTACTATCCATTTTTCTTCTTGATACTGTACTATATCCTTTGTATACACAGGCAACTATCCTACTTGTAGACTGTGAGGAGAATGGGAAATGATGATCCTCCTCGGGATGAATGTGTATCCGTATCAATGAAGATCAAAATTTTATTGGAGTCGCCACCTAGATTAAGGTCTAGGACCTTTAAAAATATAGCCTCACCCTAATGTAAGACTTCTATTGACTCATGACCCAATGTATCAGTTCTTTGGTCTGCAAGAGATCAGGTAAGTATTCAGGGTACGGTTATGGGAAGGTGTTAGGCAGCTAAACCGTCCGATCAATAACGGCCTCCAAAACTTTTCTCAAACTCTAATTTTGACTATGCTTGGCCAACTGGATGACTAGGGTTCAATGGGGCATGTTCTAAACCAAGTTGCAAAGTTATTCTAACCTAGGGTTCAACCAATCATGTTTTAAATCAAATAAACAAGCAATGAGCACAATACTATACAGTGAACCAGACCAAAGATGGTTCGGTCTTAGACTGAATCTGAGACATGTAAGACATCTCAAATTGCCAAAACGTAGTTCAAAAAGGGTTTTGTGATTAAAGATTATGGAAGTGATTTATGCATGTGCTTCAATTAGATTCTTTGTTCAAGTTTAAGTTTATGC
Organism: Protea cynaroides; assembly: GCA_028583415.1. Classification (NCBI taxonomy): domain Eukaryota; kingdom Viridiplantae; phylum Streptophyta; class Magnoliopsida; order Proteales; family Proteaceae; genus Protea; species Protea cynaroides. The sequence goes on along the minus strand of CM053276.1, from coordinate 90,142,531 downwards.
TGAATGGATGGTTGATGGGTGGCTTTGTAGCGTATTTGAGATTCCCAAATTACCTACGTATTCTAGGGTGTGCCCTAGAAATCAGGTACGATGTAATTCGAAATGATTGTGAGAGTCGGATTTGGAATGTGTACCAAATTCCTATCATTTTTGTCAATAGGATCTAGGGATGAGACCTAAATTCCTATCATTCAGATTTGGGATGTGTACTAAATTCTTTTCATTTTTGTCAACAGGATCTAGGGATGAAACCTAAATTCCTACCATTTTTATTGTTTTCATTTTTGTCATTAGGATCTAGGGATGAGACCTAAATTCCTACCATTTTTATTGTTTCCATTTTCGTAAATAGGATCTAGGGATGAGACTTAAATTTATATTATTTTTATTGTTTTCATTTTTGTCAATAGGATCTAGGGATGAGACCTAAATTCCTACGATTTTTAATATTTCTATTTTTGTCAATAGCATCTAGGGATGAGACCTAAATTCTTATTATTTTATTGTTTTTATTTTTTCAATAGGATCTAGGGATGAGACCTAAATTCCTATCTTTTTGTTGTTTCCATTTTTAAAGTTTCAATTTCCCTAATTGTTGTGTGCTTTAGGATTTATGCAAGTATTTCTCCAAACATAGCAGTGTAAGCATCCAAATATGGTAATATGTCCAAAGATAGCTTGTATAAACAATTCAACATAGCAAGTTAAATGTCAATATAACAATAAGCAGGTGAGTTTTCAAATATAGCAGTGATAGCATTCCGAATATGGCATGTGAGAATGTGTAGCAGACAAATATGGAAATAAACGTGTGTAGCAGACAGATATAGCAATGAGCATGTGTAGCAGACAAATGTAGCAATGAACATGTGTAGCAGACAGATATAGCAATAAGCATTCCAAACATAACAAATGAACATCTAAAAACATAGCAATATGTGAGTATGTGAGTTGTAAATCACATGGTGACGATGGTGATGACGATCAGATGGTGTAGATGATGATTATGGGTGATGGGCAGATCAGATGGTGTAGATGATGATCAGATAGTGTGGGATAGAGTTGTGATGATGATCTAATTTGACGGTGATGATAATCTGATCTGGTGGTGAAGATGATCTGATAGGATGATGGCTTGATCAGATGGTGAGGTTGATGGCTTGATCAAATGGTGATGATGATGGTTTGATCTGATGGTGATGATGGTGGTTTGATCTGATCAAATGGTAGTGTAGATGATGACCGGATGGTAGGGATCATGATCAAACGGATAAGGATCAAATCAGATGGTAAGGATCAAATCAGATGGATCAATGGTTCAGATTGAGCATTAAAATTATCATGATCAATGATCGAGATCAACACATTAAAATTATCATGATTGACGGTCAAGATCAACACATTAAAATTATCATGATCAACGTTCCCAAATTCAATCAACTCAATAGTCACATAACATAATCAAAATAAATGCCCAACCTACGGTTTATATTGATTAAATCAATGATCAACATACAAAACAAATATTATCAAATTATTAGAATTAGAATCAAGGATTCATGATGGGTACAGTAGATCATAGAGTAGGGAGCAGGTGATTCAGGGGAGTTGCAACAGGTAAGAGTGAGGACGAGGTATTGGGTTTGCTTGGGTGTTGGGTTGATCAGATGATTGGACATGTGTAAGGTTGGCTGTAGGTTTGAGTGATGATTAATAGGTGTTCGGTGAGTGAGTTGGGTTTTGGTGGGGGCTGCTAGAGGTTTAGCCAGGTGTTGAGTATGTGTTCGGTGATGGGAAAATGAGATTGTTTGAGTGGAACAGGTGTCGATTTGATGAGTATGTGCAGGTGGAGGATACGGTGGTGAGGTAGGGTGGCAATAGGTGTTTGGTAAAGTGGTGGTGTGTAGTGAACAGATTGCATGTGGACTGGGTTGCTTCAGAGGGGTAATATCTAGGTGTTGATGCATAGAGGAATGATCACATGGTGGTCTGGTCGGTGAGTTAAGGATGAATGGAGCAATAAGGTGAGTCGGTGTAGGTCTTGGTGAGGAAGATAACGGTGGCTGATGGTAGATCCTGGGTTCGGTTGGGCTTTGTAATGGTGCAGGGTATTGATAGATGTGGGTTGGGGTTTAATTGGATAATGGTTGATGGTAATCGGTGCATATAAAAAAATAGAGAACAAAGAAAGTTTACCTGAGCTGCGCAGAGAGTTTTCTCTCCAGCTCCTTTCTTTTGTTCTTCTTCTATCTCCTCCTCCCATTTCTCCTCTAGATTCTTCTCTCTCTATTCTCTAAATTTCCCTCGATTTCTCTCTTTTGGTCTCTCAATCCCAATCTCTCTATCGATTCTCTCCACTTTCTTCTTATTCTCTCTCTCAGACCTCTCTTTTGTCTCTCTCTTCACCGCCCTCTCTAGTCCTCCTCTTCTCTTCTGATCTCGGTCCTCTCTCCTCTTCTTCTATTCTTTTTTTTAATGCCTCTTTTCACTCCCTCCCTCTCCTCGACTCTCTCCACTTTCTTCTTATTCTCAATCTCTCTCTCGGATTCTTTCCTTTTCTCTCTTTTCCTTCTCTCTTTTCTTTTTTTTTTTCCTTTTCTTCTCTTCTTTTCTCTCTTTCTCTTATTCTCAATCTCTCTCTCGGATTCTTTCCTTTTCTCTCTTTTCCTTCTCTCTTTTCTTTCTTTCCTTTTCTTCTCTTCTTCTCTCTCTCCCTCACGTCGGATCTCAATCTCACTTCCCTTCTCTCCTTCTCTTTCTTTCCTTTTTTTTTTCTCAATCTCACGTCCCTTCTCTCCTTCTTCCTTTTTTCCAATCTCCCTCTCAATCTCACGTCCCTTCTCTCCTTCTCTTTCTTTCCTTTTTTTTTCCTTTTTTTTTTCTTTTTTATCTTCTAATTCTTTCTTAATCAGTCTCTCAATCCCATTCAAGGAGGAATCTTTTTTTTTTCATTCCCTTTTTATTATTTTTTTTCTATATATTATACTCGTATCTTATATGTATAATAAATATCATGTATTACACTAATATACATAGACATAATAGTACATAATACAATTTATATAGTACAATATATATGATGTACATGTATACACCTGGACTGAATTGATTTGGTTTGGACTGGTGTGACTTAGGTTGAGCTGAGTTGGACTAAGCTGGGTTGAGCTGGGTTAGACCAAAAATTGATTTTTTTCTCTCTCTATCATTTCATAGGCCGTTTCTGTCACCATTCCACATGGAATTTTTTCGATAGCCTTCATTCCAAATTTTCTACATTCACTTTGTAGAACACTAAAAATGAGGAATATTGGAACTTGAATCACCTCATTTGGAAATAAAATGGCCAACTTATGAATTTTTGAAGTTTAAGCAGGCTAATTATCGATAATTTGACTAACCATTCTGCATGGGATCCTTCGGGGACTTCTATCGAAAATCCTTTACGTCCAATTTGTAGACTAAAATGGAACATAATGAAACTGAAATCACCTGATTTGGATATGGTGTGACCAAAATATGAATTTTCAAAGATTAAATGACCATTTCCATATGTAATTTTGCATGGGACCCTTTAGAGACTTCTACCTGAGATTTTCCACGTCTACTTTGTAGAACATCACAAATGAAGAATAATGGCTTTGGAATCATCTGAGTCCGACGTAGAACGACAAAGATATGAAGCTTTGAAGTTCTAACGATAATTTTGCATGAAAGCTTGCATGGGGCCCACCTGTGACCTTTGTCCAGGATTTTTCGTGTCCACTTTGAAGATGACTGAAAATAAGGAATATTGGCCTTTGAATCATTCGATTCCGATATCAAATGACCAAGATCTGATGACATAAAGTTTAAATGATAATGCACGCACCATACGATAATTACATAAATGCCCTTGTAATTTTAAACTGCGATATCTTCCTTGTTTGAAGTCAGAATTTGATGATTCCAGTCTCATTTCGAAGATAATTTCACGACCTATACATCCAAGTAGGTAATAACCTAAGACCCTGTTGTGGGGTTCATTAGAGAATCACAAATCTTTGGATTAAAGGCCGAAAACCTACCATATGGGTTCACTTATGCTGAGAGTGGCAAAAATGGGGTGCTTACAGATGCCCCTCTTTAGCCGAGATTGCTATCAATTGATGGCTAAAATAAAAGAACTACATTTTTGCATTATTCTGCACTTGATCTGGATTCTAACATTGTACAACAAACAACTGTAGATGTCAAGCTCCTTGAGTAGCGACCTCATCAGGTCTGTGACTTTGGCTCAAAACCACTTGTAATGTAACTGTAAATATCAAGCTTCTTGAGTAGTGACCTCATCAGGTCTGTGACTTTAGCTCAAGACCGCTCATGATGTAACTGTAATTGTTAAGCTTCTTGAGTAGCGACCTCATCAAGTCTGTGACTTTGGCTCAAAACCGCTCATGCTGTAATTGTCAAGCTTCTTGAGTAGCGACCTCATCAGATCTGTGACTTTAGCTCAAGACCGCTCATGATGTAACTGTAACTCTGCTTTGTGCTCTGGATTTGTAACCTCTGGATGTATAGCCTTTGGCTGTGTAGCCTCTGGATGTGTAGCCTTTGGATGTATAGCCTTTGGATGCATAGCCTTTGGATGTATATAGCCTTTGGACCGAATTTGGGGTGTCCCGAATTACCTACGTATCCTTTGGGACTTCCATCCCTCGAGAATCAGGTTCCGCGTAGTTTGGGCTAGAGCTTTCTCTCTCTTCCCATGATCTTTCATTCTTTCTTTTCTTTCTTTTTTTTTCTTCTTTTATTCTTCTTCTTTTTTCATTCATTCTTCTTTGTTCTCTGTACTTTCACCTTTTTTTTTTTTTTTTAGCTCATCTTTGACTTTGAGTTTGATTTGTAACACACTTCATGTCTGTAGATGTCATGCACTTGTAGAAGACTTAATCACTTGAATGGTCCTTGTCTGTAGACCCATTTTTACAAAACTGAATGAACCACCTGTATGAGTCTATAAATGTTCTCCACTTTCAAGGAAATATCCCAAAATTTTTTTTTTCTGTAAATTGACCAAATGGGATGACATTTTGATGTTCCAACTTGTATCTTTGAGAATGCTTGCATGACTTCAACTTAATCATTTGTAACTTTCACGTGTGTGTTGAGCTTTCATTTCTCTAAAGGCCGATGGAGTAGAAGTTCAGGTTGCGGCTCATCATCTCAATCATCATCAGAGTCAGAATTAGCAACGGACATGGAAGAGGAAGAAATATCAAACTGGGAAGGAATGGATTGGAAGTAGTAAAGCACTATTGTTGATGTCTCAAATGAGATGATTATTGTTCATTTTTTCAAAGCATTTGAACTGGACCGTCTATAGACATATCGAGCTTAAGCCCAAACATAGATGACCTATCAGATACCAATGGTAGCCAGTTTAGACAAGTAATTCACCGAGTTACCCCAATTGGATACAACATCCCTAACGCTAACTTATGATTGGTTGTGGGACCAAATCTCCATTCAGACTTTACTAGCAAGGCTCATTACGCCTATCTATCGACATGTGTTTGACCCTTTCCATCTTGAGCTAAACCCCTCTTGAGTCTATTACCATTTTGATTTATGCCCCAGTTCGGGTTTGACATTCACCTGGCCAATGCCTCAATTTGGGTTAAATGTATACCAATCTTATGTCCCAGTTTGGATGTCATGAAACTCTGACCTATACCCTTGTTTGGTCTATTTTCCTTTTCTGTTTGCCCTACTTTGAATCCATTGACATTTTGGTTATGTCCCAGTTTAGGATGTACTGACATTTTGGTTGTGCCCCAATTTAGGGTGCATTGACATTTTGGTTGTTCCCTAGTTTAGGGTGCACATGAAGTTCATTTCCAGACTACCTCAATTTTGAGATACAGTTGACCACATAGTCTTCCTTTTCATCCTGGATTTTGGGAGGTGGGTGGGACATTCTTGAAGGTTTGAGGACTACTCATTTGAGTCAGGGTCACTTTGGATGATGAAAGTAATTTCGGAGTCAGAAACCAACTCCATCAGTCAAAGTGGCTCAATCGCCAAGGGTGAATGAAATGCTTTCCAATCTTATTTTTTTCATTTAAAATTAGCAGATATGCTAACATGGGAAAGAAACATGTAATCTTTCAGAATCTATGATTCAGCTTTCTATCCTCTTGGATTCCTCAACTTTGATCTTGGAATTTTAATTTCACTCTGAAATATTCGGGCTCTCAATATACTGCCTTCCAGCCATTCCAACACTTTGAGGTACAAAAGTCCTCCTTGTGAACATGAACCGAGACCTGAACCGGTGATGATGAGACCTTCCTATGAGTAGATGCTTTGTCTACTCACTTAGGTGTTATCTTAAGTCTAGACAATCCTATCCTTCCTAGTTCAACCTTTCTTTTTTTTTTTTGTTTTTTTTTTTTTTTTTTTTTTTTTTTTTTTAATTTTTTTTTGTATAAACAATAAACGAAGGTTAAGACTCAAAAGTGACTGGACACGAGAAGAATACACATACACATACAAGCTAACTCGACCAAACAAAGTTAGCTCCTTCATGAAAATCGACCATTAGACATCATCTGTAATAATTTATTTGTATTTGAATAACCCCATGATTGGTCTTGGGGCCTCAAGATTTCGAATGGATCATTGTAGCACAAAGGTTCGACCATATGGTTCATCAAATTTCAAGAAATTGAAACGGATATGCTTATTTGTAGTTTTCATGAAGGATGACAAAAGCGGTTCATGATTGAAAAAATCGGTAAATTTCTACTTGATCACAGTATCTATGCCGTGACAGAGATTTTTCGATCATTTTTTGAGATTGACGTATCAATATTGAATATATCAACACAATGAGCTTTGTATGATGGAGGGCGTGTACAGACCACCCACACTAATGTCTATGCGGGTATACGTAACCCTCACGCTCCCAACGAGTGAGAGACAAGAATACTCAAGTATGGATCCAAACATGTTAACAAGTCAAGGAAAAAAACGAGCAGAATTTCGACGTCTTGGATGTAAATATCATAATCGAGTAGATTTTACCATGTTGGTTCAAGGATGGACCAAAATAACATACATGTGGCTCAAACTGGGTTAGGACAGAAAAGGCCACCTTGACGAGGACGGGGTAACCTATTACCGAATGCATGATGAATAATGGGCTCCCAATCCCTTTATATACTATGATGCAAACATCGAGCGACGTGGAGTAGCATAACGCATTCCCAGGCGGACCCGAGAAACGCTCGTCAGAGACTGCTCGTTGATCATGATCTCACAATGTACAGAGGCCAAGGTTGTATTTTTCGCCTAGCGGGCTGCCCCATATGCATGGGACCCGGTTCGCCTACTCGCACGAAAGTGTAACTGAACCCATACCCCCCAAAGCAATATGTATAAACAATAAATATAGTACCCTAGATCTAACATCAAATGTCAAACAATAAATATAAGGAAAGTATCCTAGGAGTCTGAATATTAATCCCCAGCGGAGTCGCCACGGTGAGGACAATGGGAAATGATGATCCTCCTCAGAATGAATATGTATCCGTATCGATGAAGATCAAAATTTTGTTGGAGTCGCCACCTAGATTAAGGTCTAGGACCTCTAAAAATGTAGCCTCACCCGAAGGTAAGAATTCTATTGACTCATGACCCAGTGTATCAGTTCTTTGGTCTGCAAGAGATCGGATAAGTATTCAGAGTACGGTTATGGGAAGGTGTTAGGCACCCAAACCGTCTGATCAATATCGGCCTCCTAAACTTTCCTCAAACTCTAATTTTGACTGTGCTTGGTCAACTAGATGACTAGGGTTCAATGGGGGATGTCCTAAACCAAGTTGCTAAGTTATTCTAACCTAGGGTTCAACCAATCATGTTTTAAAGCAAATAAACAAGCAATGAACACAGTACTATACAGTGAAATAGACCAAAGATGGTTCAGTCTTGGACAAAATTTGAGACGTGTAAGAGATCTCCAATTGCCTACGTATTTCAATCCTGGAAATCAAGTCCAAAACGTAATTTGAAAAGGATTTCGTGATTAAAGATTATAAAAGTGATTTATGCATGTGCTTCAATTAGATTCTTTGTTCAAGTTGAAATTTATGCTGAATGGATGGTTGATGGGTGGCTTTGTACCATATTTGAGATTCCCAAATTGCCTACGTATTCTAGGGTGTGCCCTAGAAATCAGGTACGACGTATTTCGAAACGATTGTGAGAGTCAGATTTGAAATGTGTACCAAATTCCTACCATTTTTGTCAATAGGATCTATGGATGAGACCTAAATTCCTATCATTCAGATTTGGGATGTGTACCAAATTCTTTCCATTTTTGTCAATAGGATCTAGGGATGAGATCTAAATTTCTACCATTTTTATTGTTTCCATTTTTTTCAATAGGATCTAGGGATGAGACCTAAATTCTTACCATTTATATTGTTTCCATTTTTGTCAATAGGATCTAGGGGTGAAACCTAAATTCCTATAATTTTTATTGTTTTCATTTTTTGTCAATAGCATCTATGGATGAGACCTAAATTCTTATTATTTTTATTATTTTTATTTTTTTCAATAGGATCTAGGGATGAGTCCTAAATTCCTACCATTTTTTTTGTTTCCATTTTTAAAGTTTCAATTTCCCTAATTGTTGTGTACTTTAGGATTTATGCAAGTGTTTCTCCAAACATAGCAGTGTAAGCATCCAAATATGGCAATATGTCCAAAGATAGCATGTATAAACAATTCAACATAGCAATGTGCATGTCAATATAACAGTAAGCATGTGAGTTTTCAAATATAGCAGTGATAGCATTCCGAATATGGCATGTGAGAATGTGTAGCAGACAAATATGGTAATAAACGTGTGTAGCTGACAGATATAGCAATGAGCATGTGTAGCAGACAGATGTAGCAATGAGCATGGGTAGCAGATAGATATAGCAATAAGCATTCCAAACATAACAAATTAACATCTAAAAACATAGCAATATGTGAGTATGTGAGTTGTAAATCACATGGTGACGATGGTGATGATGGTGATGACGATCAGATGGTGTAGATGATGATTATGGGTGATGGGCAGATCAGATGGTGTAGATGATGATCAGATAGTGTGGGATAGAGTTGTGATGATGATCTAATTTGACGGTGATGATAATCTGATCTGGTGGTGAGGATGATCTGATATGATGATGGCTTGATCAAATGGTGAGGTTAATGGCTTGATCAAATGGTGATGATGATGGTTTGATCTGATGGTGATGATGGTGGCTTGATCTGATCAAATGGTTGTGTAGATGATGACCGGATGGTAGGGATCATGATCAAACGGATAAAGATCAAATCAGACAGTAAGGATTAAATTAGATGGATCAATGGTTTAGATTGATCATTAAAATTATCATGATCAATGATCTAGATCAACACATTAAAATTATCATGATTGACGGTCAAGATCAACACATTAAAATTATCGTGACCAATTTTCCCAAATTTAATCAAGTCAATAGTCACATAAGATGATCAAAATAAATGACTGTTAGGTGGGAAAAATCCCATCCATTTAAAATCTTACACGTGTCATGCTTCACCTTCGAAGCCGACCGCTCGGAGTCTTACGCTTAGCTTATGAGGCATTCAATATCTTACGCTCGGCCTCTCATGCGCCCGGCATGCCGCACTCGCCCTATGCCGTCTGGTCATCATTATCTAAGGTAGCGCTCGGAGTCATAGTCTTACTCGGCTACGTTTCCCAGTCGGTAGTCAGAGTCATAATGAGATTATGCTACGTCCGAGGAGTCCTTCTCCTAGTTTGATACGACGCTGACTATCCTGGTCGGTGATTACTCACACGTTGACATGTGTCAGTCCCAGAGCTGACCGACCTAGCTTCCTTGGCTAAGGTCTCCTACTCCTACTCAGAGTCTACTACACGAGTGTCCCACAGAGCAACACGTGGCATTCCTATTGGCAGTCTACTCCCCTGAGTCCTGGTACCTCCATGCTTCTTCCCAAATCTATAAATAGAGGGCGACCCCTCAAGGTAATCACTTACGCCCAAGTTATTAGATCACAATATCTCTCTCTCATTCATCATTCTCGCATGCTCAAACTCTCTCATCGTCCCACACTCTTTAAACTGGAGATAGCTTTCTGCTATCTCTTGACTGTTTACATTGGGAATTTGACTTAGGCATCAAAGTGTACCCGGGGCTTAGGCGCCCAACTCCCTTGTCTCATCTCTTTGATTGCAGGTAGCTCAGAGTGTGGACCGGCGGGCGATTTCCAACCGTAACAGTTTGGCGCCCACCGTGGGGCCTCTTTTGACTGAGTTTGAAGATTAGCGTGCGAGCACTCTGATTTCAATGGCTCACAGAAGAACTCGAGCATAGGCATCTCATGCCCCTTCGGAGCCGTCTGTACAGGTTCAGGTAGGCAGCAGTAGAAGTACGACGAGGACGAACCGCGAGCCCACTCCTGCACCAGCACCAATACCACCACCGGTACCAGCACCGGTTCCAACTCATACGCCTACGGGGACGACGCCACCACCACCCCCTCAGTATGTTACTCGTCAACAGTTTGATGAGTTAAGGAAACAAATCGAACAGCAGGCTAGAGTCTTGAGGGGCGCTCGAGTAAGCGGTTCGGTAGCCGAAGGAGAAAATCCCCATCTAGTACCGAATGCGCCCCCTGAAGTCCCGCCAGCGGTCCATCTGCAGCCAGCGAGGACGGCTTCTACCAGAACCTTGCAGAGCAATCCCCCCATGGGAGATCAGGCGCCCGCATGGAGTGTGGCGGGGTCAGCCGCTCGGCATCCCCCGACGAATCAGCATCAAGCGCCAGCAGCGCCACCTCCGGTGAGAGGCGCGAGGTCCTTCCTCGACGCCCTCCGCTAGGAGAGGGTTAATGTAGAGACACCAGCAACGGTTGCGCCACCTCCGGATACGCCTCAGTCCGTGGTCGAGCGACGTTTACTGGAGCTAACTACTCGGCTTCAGCAGGTGGAGCAAAACCTGGTAGCTCCACCGAGGACGGCCTATACTGCCATTACGGCACTCTCGGACGAGATCATGAGGGTACCCTCCCTTGACAACTTCAAGATGCCGGCCTTGGACTCATACCATGGGAGTACCGACCCCGAGCAGCATCTGGATGCGTTCATCTCTACGACACTGTTCTATCCTCTGAGTGACAGCCTCATCTGTAGGGCGTTTCCTTCAACGCTCAGGGGCGCCACTCATACTTGGTTCAACAATCTCTCTCCGAAGAGTATTATATCGTTCGAACAGCTGTCGAACAAATTCTTGACGCACTTCCAAGCCAGCCGGGTGCGCAAGAAGACTTCATACCATCTGTCAACGGTCAAGCAGCAGAAGGACGAATCCCTGTGGGACTTTATCAAGCGCTTCAATACCGAGGTGCTCGAGATCAAGGACGTCGAGCCCGTAGTGCACATGTCCAGCCTACAGGCCGGGGTGACTGACAGAGAGCTTTGTTGGTCCCTTGCCAAAAAGCCACCGAAAAACCTGGACGACCTGCTCGCCAGGTGTGAGAAGTATGCCTCTGCAGAACAAACGACGAAGGCCCAGAAAAATAACACGGTAAACAATCTGAAGGCCGATCCTAAGCCTGCAGACAGGAAGAGGTCTGAGTCGGCCGACCAGGCGCCGAACTCAGTCGACCCCAAGAAGCAGAAGTCCAGTAAGGATCAAACCTACCGGCACCCGTACAAGACCTTCGAGTATTATACTCTACTCAACACTTCGATGACGAAGATTCTCGAAGTGATCAAGAACGATCGGAACCTCCAACCTCCGCCAAAACCCCTCGGCGATAGGAGGAATAAAGATCGCTCCTGATACTGTCACTTCCATCGTGACTACGGCCACGAAACGGAGGAGTGCAAGTACCTCAAAGGAGAGATTGAGGACCTCATCCGACGAGGATACTACGGCAACTTCGTTCGAAACGCTGACCGAGGACCGGCTCCCTCTCGGAGGGACCGGGGATTACCACCTCCACCTCCGAGGAACCCTCAACCCAACAACTACCAAGCGGACGCTGGCAAAAATCAAAACACCGCTCGGAGGGACGACAGAGACCCTGATGGAGGGCCGGCTCCCCCCAGACAGTGGGTCGGCGCCATTCAGTTTGGGTCGATAGAAAGCTCATCTGGAGCTGCAAAAGAAAGGGTGTCAGTAAAAGAAAGGGTTGGAGGCCGACAGCACACCCAATCCGGGTCCATCCCATCCTGGTCGGACCAGAAAGTCGAAGCAGAAGAAGAAAGAAGTCCCATCCAGCTTCAAAAAGAAGAAAAGCCGAGCGGAGGTTCGTGGGCAGTCCACAGCCCAAGGACCGACCACGCACAGCAATGGGCTTGCGCATCCCTAGTGACAATGGAGTCTATACCATCACTAAGGGACCCAAGCCGAGCGCAAGTCAGTCCTCACCATCATAGGAAGACCAGCGGCCGGAAACACCTCCAACAGGTCGGCCAAGGCGTACTCGCGTCTAGTAGTCAAGATAGAGTGGCCAGCAAAAAGAGCTCAAACCGGAGAGGTCATCACTTTTAGCGACGAGGATCTCGTCAACATCGCGGTCCCCTATGAGGATGCCATCGTCTTCATGGCCGGGATCGGACACTGCAACGTCGCAAAGTGTTTGGTAGACACCGAGAGCTCGGTAGACATCGTATTCTATCATGCCTACCAAAGGATGCAGCTGACGGACGACCAGCTCCAACCGATCACTTTCGACCTCATCAGCTTCTCCGGAGACCCGGTAACGGTGAAGGGGGGCATCCAACTGCCTGTCATCCTCGGCCAGAAGCCCAAATAGCGGAGGGTGATGGTCGAATTCATGGTGGTCGATCGGCCATCCGCTCACAATGTCATCCTCGGCTGCCCTTCGCTGAACAAGTTGAAGGCGTACATGTCCACCTACTACTTGGTGATGAAATTCCCGATTAAGGATGGAGTCAGAGAGTGCCGAACAGATCAGGACACGTCGCGAAGATGGTACGCCACCAAGCTGAAGAACAGTCAGCGAGCTTTGAAAACTGCACAGGTGAACATGGTGGATGCTCGAAAAAATGCCTCTCCGAATAGAGAAGAGCCCGTGGAGGAACTTCTACAAATTTCGATCGTGGACAATCAGCCCGATAAGACATTCCAGGTCGGCTCCCTGTTGCCCTAGGAACAAAGGGAAAAATGGATCGAATTTTTGAGGTAGAACCTCAATGTTTTTGCATGGTCGGCCTCGGAGATGCCGGGGATTCCCCGAGACGTGATCGAACACCACCTCGCGGTCGACCCTCAGCATCGGCCTGTTTGACAAAAAAAGAGAAGTTTTGCACCTACCCGGCAGTCTGTCATAGATGAGGTGGTGAATAAACTACTGACAGTCGGCTTCATACGGGAGGTCGACTACCTGGACTGGCTAGCCAATGTCGGCAAGTGATGGATTTGCATAGACTTCACCGACCTCAACAAGGCCTGTCCAAAGGACAGCTATCCGCTGCCGCGCATCGACCAGCTGATAGATGCTACAACTGGGCATGAGTTACTCAGCTTCCTCGATGCATACTCCGGCTACAATCAAATCAAGATGCGAAGGGCCAACAAGGAATGCACCTCCTTTGTCACCAATCAGGACCTCTTCTGCTACACGATCATGCCTTTTGGCCTCAAAAATGCAGGAGCCACCTACCAGAGATTAGTGAACAAAGTCTTCAGACGTCAGATTGGCAGAAACATGGAAGTATATGTCGATGACTTCCTTGTTAAGAGCCAGCGAGCCGACCATCACATGGCCGACCTCGGCGAAGCATTCCAGGTCCTCCGAAGACACAACATGAAGCTCAACCCGACAATGTGTGCCTTCGGCGTTGGATCAGGAAAATTCTTAGGATTCATGGTCTCACAGAGGGGCATTGAAGCCAATCCTTCAAAGATCATGGCCATCATGGACATGGCTGCCCCGACTAGAGGCAAACAAGTGCAGGAGCTGAATGGTCGAATAGCCGCACTTGGCTGATTCATGTCTAAATCGGCCGAGCGTTGCCTCCCATTCTTCAAAACACTGAAGGGAGCTGGGAAGTTCGAGTGGACTGGAGAGTGCCAGAGGGCTTTCGAAGACCTCAAGGCATACTTGTCATCACCACCCCTACTGGTGAAGCCAAACCTGGGGGACGAGTTACAACTATAGCTCGGAGTCTCCGACCGGGCAGTCAGCGCTGTACTGCTAAAGGACGACGACAATGTCCAACGGCCAATCTACTACGTCAGCAAAGTATTGTTCGATGCCGAGACCAGGTACAAGCCAATTGAAAAACTGGCGCTTGCCTTGGTCACGGCCGCACGGAAGCTCCGACCATACTTCCAAGCATACCCCATCTCGGTGTTGACCAATACGCCATTGAAGAAGGTGCTGTCGAAACCCGATGTATCTGGTCGACTCATCAATTGGTCGATAGAGCTCGGTGAGTTCGACATAAAGTACACCCCCAGGACGGCCGTCAAAGCACAATCCTTGGCGGACTTCATCGTCGAAAGCACCTTACCAGACAAAGACTTTTCCGAATCTCAGGCTGCATAGGCTCTAGAACCAGACGGGGCCGCATGGACCCTGAACGTAGACGGCTCCTCCATGGAAGGTCACGCAGGGGCAGGAGTAATTCTGACAAGTCCAGAAGGGTTCAGAATACAGTCGGCTACAAGGTTTGGATTCCGTGCAACGAACAATGAGGCCGAGTACGAAGCCCTACTGGCCAGACTCAGACTGGCCAAAAGCCTAGCCGTCCATCGGCTATTGATACAAGGCGACTCACAGTTGGTCATCCGCCAAGTACAGGGCGACTACGAAGCCAGACAACCCGAGATGCAGAAGTACCTCGAAAGGGTGAACTCGGCCATCACGGCCTTCAAAAGCGTCGAACTGCAATACGTCGGTCCCGAAAAGAACACCGAAGCAGACGAGCTATTGAGGCTATCCCCGGAAGACATCAATGCGATGGATTCTACCGTATACGTGGAGTTCTTGGACCATGCCAGCAACTCTGTTGGAGTCGTTGCCCCCGTCGGAGTTGTATCCAGTTGGTATGACGACATATACCAATACCTCCGGACGGGCGCACTTTCGAATGACAGGAAAGATGCTCGCCACATCCAAGCCAAGTCACGGCAGTACATCATACACAACAATGTACTATACAAGAGATCCTATACCTTACCACTGCTTAGGTGCCTACGATCGGACGAGGCCGAGCAGGTTACATGAAGGCATCTGCGGCCGACACCAGGGTGGACGATCGCTTTTCCAAAAGATCCTCCGCCAGGGCAACCATTGGCCGAGAATGCATGACGACTGCATCGAGCTGGTCCGAAGGTGTGACAAGTGCCAGTTCTATGCACCTACGCCACATGCTCCGGCCGCTCCTCTGCAGTCGATCACAAGTCCTCTCCCCTTTGCCATATGGGGCATGGATATCATGGGGCCCTTCCCCCAAGCCACATATCAACGGAAGTACGTCATCGTGGCCATCGACTACTTCACTAAATGGATCGAGGTCAAAGCCGTGGCCAAGATTGATACGTCCAAGGTGGAGCAGTTCTTCAGACACTCAGTTGTGTACAGGTTCGGCGTGCCGAGAGTTCTTGTGACAGACAACGACACTCAGTTCACTAGCGCACCCTTCGTAAACTTTTGTGAAGAGTTCCGAATCGACCATAGGTTTGGGTCAGTCAGCCACCTGTAGACAAGCGGTCAGACCGAGGCTACCAATAAAACAATATTGTACGGTCTGAAGAAGATGGTAGCCGACCAGAAAGAAAAATGGGTGGACATGCTACCAAGTATCGTCTGGTCGTATAGGACAACCAGCCGAACACCCACAGGGGAGACGCCCTTCATGCTTGCCTTCGGCACGGAGGCGGTCATCCCCGTCGAAGTATTCCATCGCACGTTCCGAATGCTGAACTTCAACGAGCACACCAGCTCTGAAGATCTTCGGACAAACTTAGACAATCTTGAAGATGTACGAGAGTCAGTAGCATTCCGAATGGCTACTTACCAACTGACGACCGCGTGACACTACGACAAGACAGTCCGACCAAAACAATTTAAGGTCGAAGATCTTGTCCTTAGAAAAACAACGGTCTCCGATCCCACCAATCAAGGGAAGATGGACAAAAACTGGGAAGGACCTTACCGCGTGCTCCGGACCGGACGACCGGGCTCGTACAAACTGACCACCCTGGGCGGTGAAGAAATTCCAAGGACTTGGCATGCCACCAACCTCCGAAAATATTATCAGTAGAAGGCAGCGTTCGTCTTTATTGTCGACCACTTATTCTCGGTCGAAGTATGAATTTTTAAATTTTTTGTCTCAGTTGTGTATCGAACCCCCTGAGGGCATCCGCTTAGTTTCTTTTAATACAAAGCAGTACAAATATAGTTCAGTCAACGACTCACAACAATTGTCTTTCATAGCCGTTCCTTCCGGCCTAGCCGATCTCAACCAGGCATATGTCAAACATCGCACTCGGCGTATCTGCCTACCGCGGTCCACAAGCAGACCACGGTAGCATGCAGACCATACACGCATCTGCATACCACGGTCCACAAGAAGACCTTGGTAGCATGTAGACCATACACGCATCTGCCTACCACGGTCCACAAGTAGACCTCGGTAGCACGCAGACCATACTCGTATCTGCCTACCACGGTCCATAAGCAGACCATGGTAGCACGCAGACCATACTCGAATCTGCCTACCACGGTCCACAAGCAGACCATGGTAGCACGCAGACCATACTCGTATCTGCCTACCATGGTCCATAAGCAGACCTCGGTAGCATACAAACCATACTCGTATCTTCCTACCACGGTCCACAAGCAGACCAAGGTAGCATGAAGATCATACCCGAATCTGCCTACCGCAGTCCACAAGCAGACCTCGGTAGCATGCATACCATACTCATATCTTCCTACCATGTTTCACAAGCAGACCAAGGTAGCATGAAGATCATACCCGTATCTGCCTACCACGGTCCATAAGCAGACCTCGGTAGCACGCAGACCATACTCGTATCTTCCTACCACGGTCCACAAGCAGACCAAGGTAGCATGAAGATCATATCCGTATCTGCCTACCGCGGTCCACAAGCAGACCTCGGTAGCACGCAAACCATACTCGTATCTGCCTACCACGGTCCACAAGCAGACCATGGTAGCACGCAGACCATACTCGTACCTGCCTACCGCGGTCCACAAGCAGACCTCGGTAGTCCGACCGCGACAGACAATTTCTCAAACATCCAGATGCTTGGAGATACATCCGACCATCCTAATGACACTCATTTTGAGGAAGAATCAAGTATTCTCGACCTGATCAGCAGTCAAGCCGACAACACTCACGGGGTAGGGGCACCTTTGCCATTTCCCGATATAGAACCAGCGCTCGGACCGAGCGCTGGTTCTGCATTATTCGCTCTCAGCATTACTACTTAATTGTCCTCGGCCTACCAGAGCGCCTAGCCAACAACACTTCCGGGATAGGGCAGTCAATAATGCCTTTGCCATTTTTATTACTTAATTGTTTTCGACCTACCAGAGCGCCGAGACGACAATACTACCAGGGTAACCGCCAAGTGGGTAACAACATCCGAGAAGAAAGAAAGAAGACAACAAAAGACAACAGAATCAAGTATGTTTTATTAATAAAAGCCTAAAAAGGGCGGTCATACAAATACACATGAAAAGAAAAAAAATTGTTGTACATATTTACAAGGACGACTCGGAAGTCCTCAAGACCGGCCCTCTTCGGCTGTCGGGTCTACGGGACCCTCGGAAGGTCCAGGAGCTCCATGATCGGCGTCTAGGGCACCTCGTACGGAGGGAGGTCATCCTCCTGCATACGGTCAGCCTCCGTAGGGGCCGTCAGCTCCATCCGATCATCCTCGGCCACGACCGGGGTCTCAGTCATCGTTGGCTCCACCCCAAGTACCTCGGCCATGATCGGGATCTCCGACCAGTTGAAGTCGGCACCCTTTTCCACGAGCTGTTCCTTAAGGTATTTGACACCCCTCATGAAAAACCCGTAGGCGTCCTCCTCCACGTCCTTCCCATACTGAGGAGACGATCGGTACTCGGCCACAGCTCGATCCAGGGCCTCTCGGTGTGCCTCTTCGGCCTTAGATAGAGCCTCCTTGGCAGATCTGGCCTCATCCTCAGGCGTCCGGAGCTTCTCCTCCAGGACTAGCTTTGCCTTCTCCGTAGCTTGCAGGTCTTCCTCGGCTTTCCGCCGCTTGTCTTCAGCCGACTGTAGCTTTTCCTTCGCTTGGTGCACTCTCTTGTGCTCCTCGTCGAGAGCGGCCTCGGCTTTGTCCAGCAAGGCCCTCGACCTCCGAAGATTTAACAGTGAGGTTCTCCTCGGTTGCCTTCAGAGCCTTACGTAGGGAGATCTCCAGGACCTCCTTCTCGTCCAAGTCAAAGAAGGCATGGGTGGCCCGTTCGCTGACCTCGGTCAGAAGATTGCTTATCTGCACAAAAGTAGACGACAATGTCAATACGACAAACATAACAACACAAAAGAAAAGAGAGAAAACAAATTGGGAACTTCAAACTTTACCTGAGAACATGCGATGAACACTCGCCTGAAGACCTCTTCGTTCGCCAAGCCGGACGTGAATGCCACATCGTCCGGGAGGCGTCCCTCTGTGACAATGATCCTCGCCGCCCTCGCGCTCTTGAAGACCGAGTCCATCGACTTCAGTCCGAGTGCAGGAGAGAAGGCCGTCGTCGCCGCCTTCAGCTTCTTGCTCCTCTGTTGGGGAGCGGGCTCGGCCTCCCCTTTAGAGGCGCCGGTGGCCTCGGTCAGATCGACCACCTTTGGACCTTGAGTGGTCTTCTTCGCTGAGGGCACCGCCGCGCCTTGGCGGGTCGGAACCAGTTTTGTCGTTGTCGCCTCGCGGGGCTGGGCTTCCTTCACAACCCCTTGACGAGGCTGGACTTCCTTCGTCGCAGCCTCCGCCCTTGTTTCGTCTTGATGGCCCAGCCTAGGCACCGGCCTCGTCTTGTAGATGTCGGCCAGGAGTTCCACGGCCGACTTGATCTTTTACTTGGGCGGACCCTCTGGAATGGGCCCCTTTCCCTTTGCCTCGGCCGTCGCCCTCTGCTCCTTGCGAGGAGGCATGCTCGCCGGTTCGCCCGCCGGCTAGACCCCCTTTGCAGCATCTACCGTCCGCTTGTGTAGGATCCGAGCAATGATATGATCGTCGACAAAGTTCACTGTAATGAGACGAGAGATGGTTAGTAATAAAATTGGAATAACAGCAGTGTACAGTCTGAGTCCTACAATTAATAAACTCACCAAGGAGGCCGTGCTCGGCCAACTGTACGGGATCGGCGAGGTAGGCATAGCGCACCGTCTTCCCAGCCATCATTTTACGCTGAACCCGTCTCTCCTCCATCGTCAGAAAAGGGACTTTGTTGAACCCCGTGGCGTCGACCACAAGCCAAACGTTCGACAGAGGGAGAGCAGGGCCGCCCGCGGGAGGGCCCACAAAGAAAAATTTATCCTTCCACCCGTGGATGGAAGAAGGCTTTTGGGAGATGGCCGGGAGCTTCTTTGCGCTCCTTTGACTAAAAAAGTACCATCTGGTCATAGAGCGGGACTCGGTCAGACTGGCCAACTAGAAGAGTGATCGAAACAAGTTATCGGTCAGA
Organism: Protea cynaroides; assembly: GCA_028583415.1. Taxonomy (NCBI): domain Eukaryota; kingdom Viridiplantae; phylum Streptophyta; class Magnoliopsida; order Proteales; family Proteaceae; genus Protea; species Protea cynaroides. The sequence goes on along the minus strand of CM053276.1, from coordinate 90,122,776 downwards.
GTCTCTCCCAGTCAGCGGACAAACAGGATGAAGGCATATATGCATCACCATCCATTCGGAGCTAGTTGGGAGGGGGCGATGCGGTTGACTTGGAGAATTTCTACTACTAGAGGGTGAAGGGGAAATCGGAGCCCGGACTTTAAGGTGTGCTCGTACATGCAGATCTCTTACTTATTCACGGTACAAGCCCATTCGTCGGGGGAAGGGAGCCGAACCCGGACGTCCGTCATTGGCTCTACTAGCTGGTATGCCCGACAGATCAATGACAAAGCCGGTTCGGTCCTAATCTTACTCGACACCCTCGATGCAGGGAGTGCGTCGATAGAAGGGACAGATGGTCGGCCGCCTCTCTGGCGAGAAGCCCGACTAGCTGAGGTGCCAGCAGGATGACCACGCTCGTCGGCCTCAGAGGAACTCTCCTCGACTTCCTCCTTTGGAGCCGGATCGGAAGCCACAAGGACGGCTTGTGGAGATTTTTGGACGATGGCCCCTGCTCCGTTTCTTGCCGACTCTGTGGTCTGGGACTCGAACTCCCGACTAACGGAATCTCTAATCCATCCCGAAGGGTCAGGAGCAGCGGAGAATCCCTCCATTGAGAAGGATGATGACCTTTCGGATGAAGAGGTCCAGGATTGGGCCATTCTCTCACTCACTTTCACTCTACCGGAGGGTGTAAAACTATTGGACGAATGGGAACTACTAAGCATGAAATGACAATTAAAAGGAAGGAAAAGAGGAAGAAGACTTACTGTTGGAAGAAATGGGACTCCGAATGCATGAAGGAAGCTTGAAGACTCGATGAACCAGGAAGATCCGACTGCTCTGAGGAAACTCCGATCGCGACTCAACCAAATGGTCGAATGAATGAATCAAAGGAGTATTTATAGGCGTTGCAACCGTGAACCGTCTCTTCGGGTTCCAACTATGTGGCTCAACGCCATTGGTCGTCGTCTGTCGCGCCGGATGCGACGTAACAGTCTAACGTCACACGCAATGATGGCACTCCTTCTCGAGACCATCAGATCGATTACAGCTGTCCGATGCATTCGACCGTTTGAAGACGAGCGGCTATTGATACCGCTCCTTCTCGAGGTGCACCGCCTCCTGGTGGCCGTCGGATCAAGGTATCGATCCGTGTCACTTTGAAGATCAACGATCGAGAGCAGTTGTGGAATTTGAGTTTAATGCCTCGAGCCCCGTGCATTCATCAATCGTGCATACGGTTGGTGGCAACCGTCTCCCACTTAGACATGAAGTACGATCATAAGAGGAGACATTCAGAAGCAACTTATACGGCCATCGATTTTGCAATCGGCGTCATACGGCGCATGTTCACGATACTTTGTTTAATCTTGTTGCACTATCGAATTCGTTGTATCCGACAGTGCAAGGGGCATCTGTTAGGTGGGAAAAATCCCATCCATTTAAAATCTTACACGTGTCAAGCTTCACCTTCAGAGCCGACCGCTCGGAGTCTTACGCTCGGCTTATGAGGCATTCGGTATCTTACGCTCGGCCTCTCATGCGCCCGGCATGCCGCACTCGCCCTATGCCGTCTGGTCATCATTATCTATGGTAGCGCTCGGAGTCATAGTCCTACCCGGCAACGTTTCTCAGTCGGTAGTCAGAGTCCTAACGAGATTATGCTACGTCTGAGGAGTCCTTCTCCCAGTCTGATATGACGACGACTATCCCGGTCGACGATTACTCACACGTTGACATGTGTCAGTCCCAGAGCTGACCGACCTAGCTTCCTTGGCTTAGGTCTCCTACTCCTACTTGGAGTCTACTACACGGGTGTCCCACAGAGCGACACGTGGCAATCCTATTGGCAGTCTACTTCCCTGAGTCCTGGTACCTCCATGCTTCTTCCTAAATCTATAAATAGAGGGCGACCCCTCAAGGTAATCACTTATGCACAAGTTATTAGATCACAATATCTCTTTCTCATTCATCATTCTCGCACGCTCAAACTCTCTCATCGTCCCACACTCTTTAAACTGGAGATATTTTTCTACTATCTCTTGACTGTTTACATTGGGAATCTGACTTAGGCATCGGAGTGTACCCGGGGCTTAGGCGCCAACTCCCTTGTCTCATCTTTGTGATTGCAGGTAGCTCAGAGCACGGACCGACGGGCGATTTCCAACCGTAACGATGCCCAACCTATGGTTTATATTGATTAAATCAATGATCAACATACAAAACAAATATGATCAAATTATTGGAATCAGAATTAAGGATTCATGATGGGTATAGCAGATCATAGAGTCGGGAGCAGGTGATTCAGGGGAGTTGTAACAGGTAAGAGTGAGGATGAGGTGTTGGGTTTGCTTGGGTGTTGGGCTGATCAGATAATTGGACAAGTATAAGGATGGCTGTAGGTTTTGAGTGATGATGAACAGGTGTTCGGAGAGTGAGTTGGGTTTAGGTGGGGGCTGCTGGAGGTTTAGCCAGGTGTTGGGTATTTGTTCGGTGATGGGAAAGTGAGAGTGTTTGTGTGAAATAGGTGTGGATTTTATGAGTATGAGCAGGTGGAGGATACGGTGGTGAGGTAGGGTGGCAATAGGTGATTGGTAAAGTGGTGATATGTAGCGAACAGATTACATGTGAACTGGGTTGCTTCAGAGGGGTAATATCTAGGTGTTGATGCATAGAGGGATGATCACATGGTGGTCTGGTCGGTGAGTTAAGGATGAATATAGCAATAAGGTGAGTCGGTGTAGGTCTTGGTGAGGAAGATAACGGTGGCTGATGGTAGATCCTGGGTTCGGTTGGGCTTTGTAATGGTGCAGGGTATTGATAGATGTGGGTTGGGGTTTAGTTGGATAATGGTTGACGGTAATCGGTACATATAAAAAAAACAAAGAACAAAGAAAGTTTACCTGAGCTGCGCAGAGAGTTTTCTCTCCAGCTCCTTTCTTTCGTTTTTCTTCTATCTCCTCCTCCTGTTTCTGCTCCAGATTCTTCTCTCTCTATTCTCTAAATCTCCCTCAATTTCTCTCTATTGGTCTCTCAATCCCTATCTCTCTATCGATTCTCTCCACTTTCTTCTTATTCTCTCTCTCAGACCTCTCTTTTATCTCTCTCTTCACCGCCCTCTCTAGCCCTCCTCTTCTCTTCTGATCTCGGCCCTCTCTCCTCTTCTTCTATTCTTTTTTTTAACGCTTCTTTTCACTCCCTCCCTCTCCTCGACTCTCTCAACTTTCTTCTTATTCTGAATCTCTCTCTCGGATTCTTTCCATTTCTCTCTTTTCCTTCTCTCTTTTCTTTACTTTTTTTCCTTTTCTTCTCTTCTTCTCTCTCTTTCTCTTATTCTCAATCTCTCTCTCGGATTCTTTCCTTTTCTCTCTTTTCCTTCTCTCTTTTCTTTCTTTCCTTTTCTTCTCTTCTTCCCTCTCTATCACATCGGTTCTTTCCTTCTCCTTCTTTTTTTTACTCAATCTCTCTCTCACTCTCAATCTCTCTTTCAATTTCTCTCCCAAATTCCCAAAACAGAAAAAAGGCTCTCTCTCTCTCTCTCTCACGTCAATCTCTCCTTTCCTTTTCATCCTCTTCTTTCATTCTTCTTCACTCAATCTCTATCTCACTCTCAATATCTCTCTTTTTTCTTTCTTTTTTTCCTTTTTCTTTCCTTTTTCTTCACTCAATATCTCTCTCACTCTCAATCTCTCTCTCAATTTCTCTCCCAATTTCCCAAAAATAGAAAAAAGGCTCTCTCTCTCTCTCTCATGTCAATTTCTCCTTTCCTTTTCTTCCTCTTCTTTCCTTATTCTTCACTCAATCTCTCTCTTACTCTCAATCTTTCCTTTCTCTTTCTTTTTTTTTCTTTCCTTCTTCTTCACTCAGTCTCTCTCTCTCACTCTCAATCTATCTCTTAATTTCTCTCCTAATTTCCAAAACAGAAAAAAGACTCTCTTTCTCTCACGTCAATCTCTCCTTTCCTTTCTTTTTCTTCCTCTTCTTTCCTCTTCTTTCCTTCTTCCTTCCTTCCCCAGTGGAGTCGCCACTGTGAGGACAATGGGAAATGATGATCCTCCTCGGGATGAATGTGTATCCGTATCGATGAAGATCAAAATTTTGTTGGAGTCACCACCTAGATTAAGGTCTAGGACCTCTAAAAATATAGCCTCACCCTAAGGTAAGACTTCTATTGACTCATGACCCAATGTATCAGTTCTTTGGTCTGGAAGTGATCGGATAAGTATTCAGGGTACGATTATGGGAAGGTGTTAGGCACCCAAACTATCTGATCAATATCGGCCTCCTAAACTTTCCTCAAACTCTAATTTTGACTGTGCTTGGTCAACTGGATGACTAAGGTTCAATGGGGGATGTCCTAAATCAAGTTGCTAAGTTATTCTAACCTAAGGTTCAGCTAATCATGTTTTAAAGCAAATAAACAAGCAATGAGCACAGTACTATATAGTGAACTAGATAAAAAATGGTTCGGTCTTGGACTGAATCTGAGATGTGTAAGACATCTCAAATTGCCTACGTAATGCAATCCTGGAAATCAACTCCAAAACGTAGTTCGAAAAGGATTTTGTGAATAAAGATTATGGAAGTGATTCATGCATGTGCTTCAATTAGATTCTTTGTTTAAGTTGAAGTTTATGCTGAATGGATGGTTGATGGGTGGCTTTGTACCATATTTGGGATTCCCAAATTGCCTATGTCTTCTAGGGTGTGCCCTAGAAATTAGGTACGATGTAGTTCGAAATGTTTGTGAGAGTGGGATTTGGAATGTGTACCAAATTCCTACCATTTTTGTCAATAGGATCTAGGGATGAGATCTAAATTCCTATCATTCAGATTTGGGATGTGTACCAAATTCTTTCTATTTTTGTCAATAGGATCTAGGGATGAGACCTAAATTCCTACCATTTTTATTGTTTCTATTTTTGTCAATAGGATCTAGGGATGAGATCTAAATTCCTAACATTTTTATTTTTTCCATTTTTGTTAATAAGATATAGGGATGAGACCTAAATTCCAATTATTTCTATTGTTTCCATTTTTGTCAATAGGATCTAGGGATGAGACCTAAATTTCTACCATTTTTATTGCTTCCATTTTTGTCAATAGGATCTTGGGATGAGACCTAAATTTCTATTATTTTTATTATTTTTTTTTTATCAATAAGATCTAGGGATAAGACCTAAATTCTTATCATTTTTGTTGTTTCCATTTTTACAGTTTTAATTTCCCTAATTGTTGTGTGCTTTAGGATTTATGCAAACATAGCAGTGTAAGCATCCAAATATGGTAATATGTCCAAAGATAGCATGTATAAACAATTCAACATAGCAATGTGCATGTCAATATAATAGTAAGCATAAGAGTTTTCAAATATAGCTGTGATAGCATTCCGAATATGGCATGTGAGAATGTGTAGCAGACAAATATGGCAATAAACGTGTGTAGCAGACAGATATTGCAATGAGCATGTGTAGCAGACAGATATAGCAATGAGCATGTGTAGCAGACAGATATAACAATAAGCCTTCCAAACATAACAAATGAACATCTAAGAACATAGCAATATGTGAGTATGTGAATTGTAAATCACATGGTGACGATTGTGATGATGGTGATGACGATCAGATGGTGTAGATGATGATTAGATGGGGTGATGGGAAGATCATATGGTGTAGATGATGATCAGATAGTATGGGATAGAGTTGTGATGATGATCTAATTTGACGGTGATGATAACCTGATCTGGTGGTGAAGATGATCTGATAGGATGATGGCTTGATCAGATGGTGAGGTTGATGGCTTGATCAAATGGTGATGATGATGGTTTGATCTGATGGTGATGATGGTGGTTTGATCTGATCAAATGGTTGTGTAGATGATGACCGGATGGTAGGGATCATGATCAAACGGATAAGGATCAAATTAGATGGATCAATGGTTCAGATTGAGCATTAAAATTATCATGATCAATGATCTAGATAAACACATTAAAATTATCATGATTGACGGTCAAGATCAACACATTAAAATTATCATGATCAATGTTCCCAAATTTAATCAACTCAATAGTCACATAACATAATCAAAATAAATGCCCAACCTACGGTTTATATTGATTAAATCAATGATCAACATACAAAAAAAATATTATCAAATTATTAGAATTAGAATCAAGGATTCATGATGGGTACAGTAGATCATAGAGTAGGGAGCAGGTGATTCAGGGGAGTTGCAACAGGTAAGAGTGAGGACGAGGTATTGGGTTTGCTTGGGTGTTGGGTTGATCAGATGATTGGACATGTGTAAGGTTGGCTGTAGGTTTGAGTGATGATTAATAGGTGTTCGGTGAGTGAGTTGGGTTTTGGTGGGGGCTGCTAGAGGTTTAGCCAGGTGTTGAGTATGTGTTCGGTGATGGGAAAATGAGATTGTTTGAGTGGAACAGGTGTCGATTTGATGAGTATGTGCAGGTGGAGGATACGGTGGTGAGGTAGGGTGGCAATAGGTGTTTGGTAAAGTGGTGATGTGTAGTGAACAAATTGCATGTCGACTGGGTTGCTTCAGAGGGGTAATATCCAGGTGTTGATGCATAGAGGGATAATCACACGGTGGTCTGGTCGGTGAGTTAAGGATGAATGGAGAAATAAGGTGAGTCGGTGTAGGTCTTGGTGAGGAAGATAAAGGTGGCTGATGGTAGATCCTGGGTTCGGTTGGGCTTTGTAATGTTGCAGGGTATTGATAGTTGTGGGTTGGGGTTTGGTTGGATAATGGTTGACGGTAATCGGTGCATATAAAAAAAAGAGAACAAAGAAAGTTTACCTGAGCTGCGCAGAGAGTTTTCTCTCCAGCTCCTTTCTTTCGTTCTTCTTCTATCTCCTCCTCCTTTTTCTGCTCTAGATTCTTCTCTCTCTATTCTCTAAATCTCCCTCGATTTCTCTCTATTGTTCTCTCAATCCCTATCTCTCTATCGATTCTCTTCACTTTCTTCTTATACTATCTCTCAAACCTCTCTTTTATCTCTCTCTTCACCGCCCTCTCTAGTCCTCCTCTTCTTTTCTGATTTCGGCCCTCTCTCCTCTTCTTCTATTATTTTTTTTAAACTCCTCTTTTCACTCCCTCCCTCTCCTTGACTCTCTCCACTTTCTTCTTATTTACAATATCTATCTCGGATTCTTTCATTTTCTCTCTTTTCCTTCTCTCTTTTCTTTTTTTTTTCCTTTTCTTATCTTCTTCTCTCTCTTTCTCTTATTCTCAATCTCTCTCTCGGATTCTTTCCTTTTCTCTCTTTTCCTTCTCTCTTTTCTTTCTTTCCTTTGCTTCTCTTCTTCTCTCTCTCCATCACGGCGGATCTTTCCTTCTCTTTCTTTTTTTTTCTTTTCAATCAATCTCTCTCACTCTCAATCTCTCTCTCAATTTCTCTCCCAATTTCCCAAAATAGAAAAAAGGCTCTCTCTCTCTCTCACGTCAATCTCTCCTTTCCTTTCCTTTTCTTCCTCTTCTTTCCTCTTCTTTCCTTCTTCTTTCCTTCCCCAGTGGAGTCGCCACTGTGAGGACAATGGGAAATGATGATCCTCCTCGGGATGAATGTGTATCCGTATCGATGAAGATCAAAATTTTGTTGGAGTTGCCACCTAGATTAAGGTCGAGGACCTCTAAAAATGTAGCCTCATCCTAAGGAGACTTTTATCGACTCATGACCCAAAGTATCAGTTCTTTGTTCTGCAAGAGGTCGGATAAGTATTCAGGGTACGATTATGGAAAGGTGTTAGGCACCCAAACCGTCCGATCAATATCGGCCTCCTAAACTTTCCTCAAACTCTAATTTTGACTGTGCTTGGTCAACTGGATGACTAGGGTTCAATGGGGATGTCCTAAACCAAGTTGCTAAGTTATTCTAACCTAGGGTTCAGCCAGTCATGTTTTAAAGCAAAGAAACAAGCAATGAGCACAGTACTATACAGTGAACCGGACCAAAGATGGTTCGGCCTTGGACTGAATCTGAGACGTATAAGACATCTCAAATTGACTACGTATTCCAATCCTAGAAATCAAGTCCAAAACGCAGTTCGAAAAGGGTTTTGTGAATAAAGATTATGGAAGTGATTTATACATGTGCTTCAATTAGATTCTTTGTTCAAGTTGAAGTTTATGCTAAATGGATGGTTGATGGGTGGCTTTGTATCGTATTTGGGATTCTCAAATTGCCTATGTATTCTAGGGTGTGCCCTAGAAATCAGGTACGACGTAGTTCGAAATGATTGTGAGAGTCGGATTTGGAATGTGTACCAAATTCCTACCATTTTTGTCAATAGGATCTAGGGATAAGACCTAAATTCCTATCATTCAGATTTGGGATGTGTACCAAATTCTTTCCATTTTTGTCAATAGGATCTAGGGAAGAGACCTAAATTCCTACCATTTTTATTGTTTCCATTTTTGTCAATAGGATCTAGGGATGAGACCTAAATTCCTATCATTTTTATTGTTTCAATTTTTGTCAATAGGATCTAGGGATGAGACTTAAATTCCTATTATTTTTATTGTTTCCATTTTTGTCAATAGGATTTAGGGATGAGACTTAAATTCCTACCATTTTTATTGTTTCCATTTTTATCAATAGGATCTAGGGATGAGACCTAAATTCCTATTATTTTTATTGCTTTTATTTTTTTCAATAGGATCTAGGGATGAGACCTAAATTCCTACCATTTTTGTTGTTTCCATTTTTAAAGTTTCAATTTTCCTAATTGTTGTGTGCTTTAGGATTTATGCAAGTGTTTCTCCAAACATAGCAGTGTAAGCATCCAAATATGGCAATATGTCCAAAGATAGCATGTATAAACAATTCAACATAGCAATGTGCATGTCAATATAACAGTAAGCAGGTGAGTTTTCAAATATAGCTGTGATAGCATTCCGAATATGGCATGTGAGAATGTGTAGTAGACAAATATGGTAATAAACGTGTGTAGCAGACACATATAGCAATGAGCTTGTGTAGCAGACAGATGTAGCAATGAGCATGTGTAGCAGACGGATATAGCAATAAGCATTCCAAACATAACAAATGAACATCTAGAAACATAGCAATATGTGAGTATGTGAGTTGTAAATCACATGGTGACTATGGTGATGATGGTGATGACGATCAGATGGTGTAGATGATGATTAGATGGGGTGATGGGCAGATCAGATGGTGTAGATGATGATCAGATAGTGTGGGATAAAGTTGTGATGATGATCTAATTTGACGGTGATGATAATCTGATCTGGTGGTGAGGATGATCTGATAGGATGATGGCTTGATCAGATGGTGAGGTTGATGGCTTGATCAGATGGTGATGATGATGGTTTGATCTGATGGTGATGATGGTGGCTTGATCTGATCAAATGGTTGTGTAGATGCTGACCGGATGGTAGGGATCATGATCAAATGGATAAGGATCAAATCAGATGGTAAGGATCAAATCATATGGATCAATGGTTCAGATTGAGCATTAAAATTATCATGATCAATGGTCAAGATCAACACAATAAAATTATCATGATTGACGGTCAAGATCAACACATTAAAATTATCATGATCAATGTTCCCAAATTTAATCAAGTCAATAGTCACATAACATGATCAAAATAAATGCCCAACCTATGATTTATATTGATTAAATCAATGATCAACATACAAAACAAATATGATCAAATTATTGGAATCAGAATCAAGGATTCATGATGGGTACAACAGATCATAGAGTAGGGAGCAGGTGATTCAGGGGAGTTGTAACAGGTAAGAGTGAGGATGAGGTATTGGGTTTGCTTGGGTGTTGGGTTGATCAGATAATAGGACAGGTGTAAGGTTGGCTGTAGGTTTTGAGTGATGATGAACAGGTGTTCGGTGAGTGAGTTGGTTTTAGGTGGGGGCTGCTGGAGGTTTAGCCAGGTGTTGGGTATGTGTTCGGTGATGGGAAAATGAGAGTGTTCGAGTAGAACAGGTGTGGATTTGATGAGTATGTGCAGGTGGAGGATACGGCAGTGAGGTAGGGTGGGAATAGGTGTTTGGTAAAGTGGTGATGTGTAGTAAACAGATTGCATGTGGACTGGGTTGCTTCAGAGGGGTAATATCCAGGTGTTGATGCATAGAGGGATGATCACATGGTGGTCTGGTCGGTGAGTTAAGGATGAATGTAGCAATAAGGTGAGTCGGTGTAGGTCTTGGTGAGGAAGATAACAGTAGCTGATGGCAGATCCTGGGTTCGGTTGGGCTTTGTAATGGTGCAGGGTATTGATAGATGTGGGTTGGGGTTTAGTTGGATAATGGTTGACGGTAATCGGTGCATATAAAAAAACAAAGAACAAAGAAAGTTTACCTGAGCTGCGCAGAGAGTTTTCTCTCCAACTCCTTTCTTTCGTTTTTCTTCTATCTCGTCCTCCCGTTTCTGCTCCAGAGTCTCCTCTCTCTATTCTCTAAATCTCCCTCGATTTCTCTCTTTTGGTCTCTCAATCCCTATCTCTCTATCGATTCTCTCCACTTTCTTCTTATTCTCTCTCTCAGACCTCTCTTTTATCTCTCTCTTCACTACCCTCTCTAGTCCTCCTCTTCTCTTCTGATTTCGCTCCTCTTCTTCTATTCTTTTTTTTATCGCCACTTTTCACTCCCTCCCTCTCCTCGACTCTCTCCACTTTCTTCTTATTCTCAATCTCTCCCTCGGATTCTTTCCTTTTCTCTCTTTTCCTTCTCTCTTGTCTTTTTTTTCCTTTTCTTCTCTTCTTCTCTCTCTTTCTCTTATTCTCAATCTCTCTCTCGGATTCTTTCCTTTTCTCTTTTCTTTCTTTCTTTTTCTTCTCTTCTTCTCTCTCTCCCTCACGTCGGGTCTTTCCTTCTCTTTTTTTTCTCAATCTCCCTCTCAATCTCACATCCCTTCTCTCCTTCTCTTTCTTTCCTTTTTTTTTTCTCAATCTCCCTCTCAATCTCACGTCCCTTATCTCCTTCTCTTTCTTTCCTTTTTTTTTCCAATATCCCTCTCAATCTCTTGTCCCTTCTCTCCTTCTCCCCTTCTCTTTTTACTTTTTTTTTTCCTTTTTTTTCTCTTTTTATCTTCTAATTCTTTCTTAATTAGTCTCTCAATCCCATTCAAGGCCAAATCTTTTTTTTTTTCATTTTCTTTTTATTATTTTTTTCTTTATTTTATACTCATATCTTATATGTATAATAAATATCATGTATTACACTAATATACATTGACATAATAGTACATAATACAATATATATAGCACGATATATATGATGTACATGTATACACCTGGACTGAATTCATTTGGTTTGGACTGGTCTGACTTAGGTTGAGCTGAGTTGGACTAAGCTGGGTTGAGCTGGGTTAGACTAAAAATTGATTTTTTTTCTCTCTCTATCATTTCATAGGCCGTTTTTGCCACTATTCCACATGGAATTTTTTCGATAGCCTTCATTCCAAATTTTCTATGTTTACTTTATAGAACACTAAAAATGAAGAATATTAGAACTTGAATCATCTCATTTGGAAATAAAATGGTCAACTTATGAATTTTTGAAGTTTAAGCAGGCCAATTATCGATAATTTGACTAACCATTCTGCATGGGATCCTTCGGGGACTTCTACCGAAAATCCTTTACGTCCAATTTGTAGAGTACTAAAAATAGAACATAATGAAACTGAAATCACCTGATTTGGATATGGTGTGACCAAAATATGAATTTTCAAAGATTAAATGACCATTTTCATGTGTAATTTTACATGGGACCCTTCGGAGACTTCTACCTGAGATTTTTTACGTCCACTTTGTAGAACATCACAAATGAAGAATAATGGCTTTGGAATCATCTGAGTCCGACGTAGAACGACAAAGATATGAAGCTTTGAAGTTCTAACGATAATTTTGCATGAAAGCTTGCATGGGGCCCACCGGTGACCTTTGTCCGAGATTTTTCATGTTTTCTTTGAAGAGGACTGAAAATAAGGAATATTGGCCTTTGAATCATCCGATTCCGATATCAAATGACCAAGATATGATGACATGAAGTTTAAATGATAATGCATGCATCATACGATAATTATGTAAATGCCCTTGCACTTTCAAACTGCGATATCTTCCTTGTTTGAAGTCAGAATTTGATGATTCCGGTCTCATTTCGAAGATAATTTCACGATCTATATATCCAAGTAGGTAATAACCTAAGACCCTCCTGTGGGGTTCATTAGAGAATCACAAATCTTTGGATTAAAGGCCAAAAACCTACCATATGGGTTTACTTATGCTGAGGGTAGCAAAAATGGGGTGCTTACATAGACTGTACCATATGTTATTTATTTATCGGAATACATTTAGATTCTCTTTTTCTTCTGTCTATATGTATATGGTTCTACCTCTTATATGTACATTATTGTCTTGTTAAAGTTCTGTCTCTACCAACACAAGTGCTTATGATGTGCTTGTATTAAGACTTTTAAATTCTTCCTATCTCAGTTCATTAACTTTGTTAGGTGCAAATATGGTCTGTTGGACAGAGCCTTTGAGCTCTGATACCAAGTTGTCACACCCCAATTTCAACTGAACCAGAAGTGTGAGTGAACCGTCACTGAACCAATGGTTCACACCAGGATCTCAATAAGACCGTGTCCACTCATACAAACCATTGCACATAACCATAATCAGAATATAATAAAATATAGTGGAAGTCTTAAATTAAATGAACTGAGTACTTCTATTGATAAATAAATTATCCAATTATTCAAAACACCAGAACGTAAATAATTACCCTTACATCATTTGTAAATCCAACTAAAAATAAATAAAATAAACAAATCAAATATCCTAGAGGTACACGTAGAAAGGGCACTCGCATGAAGCGTCATGCTCGTCTTCCCCTGCTTGCACTTCCAGGGCAACAACTCTTCCATATATTGGAGCATCCACGTAGTCCTCCACAGTATAACCTACATCAACATCTAAAAATAGTGTATACACAAGAGTGAGCTCACAACTTAGCTCAGTAAGAAAATCAGACAATGCAACAAACAACATGCATGGATAACATTTACAATATGGTTTGGTTTTAAGTTTGCAATGTGCTATAGAAAGGATTGGCGGCCATCGCACCTCTATACACGAGTGTGTGTATCCGCCCAGTGGATCAAACACCACTGTCGTCCCACATGCACCCACCATGGAATAGAGATAGAGCTAAAGCGTCCGGATAAAACACCGCCAACACTTCCCGTGATGCACTACCCATACCAATACGTAAGCCCCTATTGGCAAGGGCTTACAAACTGGGCTCGCAACTAACCAATCCTATATGTCATCAAAGTAGGCCCTATCCCAGCACAGCTCCCTATGGCATAGAGATAGAGCTAGAGTCTAGTGGCCAGGCCGGAGACCATAGTGCCACTTCCTCCCCCTGATACCTTACCAGCACTGAGCATGCTAAGATAGAAACGATACGAAAAGGTGCTAGTGTGAGGAATGATCCCAGAACCCAGGCCCTTCCCATTCCACACACCAATGAAAACAATCACATGCATAACAGTCACATCCTAGCATAGCAACTATGCATGAACAATATAATAATTGAGGATAAAGATGACATGCGAGTATGCACAAACACCATTCCATAGAATCATAATTATTAATAATATTTTACTGTTATTAAATTATTAGGGTTTAGGTCCGATTCTCTTACCTGACGCTTGTTTGATAGCTTGCTCTGCGTCACAGAATCCAAACTTGCTATCACAAGGTCCTACATGATGTTCGGGTTGAATTAGAATTGTTTATCTTAGGGTTTACGTTGGTCAGAAAATCAACTGGGTCAAAACACTCCTTACAGTGCAGACCGGTCGCAGTATCGGTCGCAGGTACCGGTCACGACACTGTGGGGAAAGGTGCGACCTGTATGGTCTACTGGTCCCCACAGACCAGTCCCAGAGAGGTACCGGTCGCAGTACCGGTCGCATAGGGTGCGACCGGTATGGTCGACCGGTATGCCTCTGGAAGACCATCAACGTGGTTCTCGCCTTCCGTCGGTCACCCCCTATTGATTCTAGGGTTTCTCCTATACATTCTAGGTCTGAGCAACGAGTTAGAGTTGTTTCATACTCCATTCAAGTCCTAGTTCTGATGATCCTCAGCCTACAACTTGAATCTAGGGTTATCGATTGTATTAGGTTTTGACGGCAAATTTAGAGGTTTAGATCAATACCTCGCCTTGCATGGTATTGATCCATTGATGATTAATCTTCTATAACGCTTAACTTAGAAGAATGTTCAAGCACTTACCGTTGGTTCGCAGTAGGGTGTTCTTCGTCCAACGGCAACAGTGGCTCCTCTCCTCCTTCCTTAGCTCTTTCTCTTTTTTTTCGATCCCTTTCTCCTCTCTAGGGTTTGTGAGGATCAATGAAAGAGATTTAAGGAGGTTTAAGGGTCCTTAAATAAACTAGAATTGAGTTTAGGAAGTCCCCCTTACGTTAGGAAAGTCCTAGGGTTCGATATTTGAAAAGTAGGAACCGCAGAGATCCGGTTCCGGATCTAAGCAGTCCGCCTGCGCAGACATACCGGTCGACCGATACCATCGACCGGTATGAATAAATTATCATACATGGGTCCGTTTCATACCTGGTTGTCATCCGTTCGTCCCGTCTGGCCCGGTGATGATCGGAAAACCTGTTATGACATTAATTAAAGGTTTAGATCGAATTCATGGAGGGTAGGTCTTACAATTTCTATTAATATTTAAAGGTTTCCCCAAAGCCTTCTCTATTGAGAAGAGAAAATCTTACTCTCATAACTCCAGCCTTAACCCTTGTAAACGAACCCATTGTACATGCCGGGGAGGCTGTACCTTATCAACGTTGAAACCCGGCTCCCATTATTGGAGTCTTAGAGGGTGTCCATTTATCCTTGTCAATCCTTGTCTCCGAACTGATATCTCGAATCTTTAGAGAAAAAACGAAAAACAAAATAACCCTTCCCAAGAGAAGTCATTGCAAAACAATTTGAGCTCCCCCATTGCTCAGTCAAGGTTCGAAAAATATCGTTGAAATTAAACCCCTGCATATAGGCTCTACCAATCAGTGCAAGCCTATACTTGTCTAGTTGTCTCTGATACACTTATTGTGATATAACCACCCTTGTTTTGCCACCCTCTACAACTGGATCTGGAAGAGTATTCAAATCAGACAACCTGGAAACTACCGAGGCAAAAGATCGACTGCCCCCCTGCAGCATTCTACGTATCCCTTCTGTTATCAAATTTGCTGGAAACCCCCGCACCCATTGGTTCAAAACCAGGTGGGAAAGCACTAACAAAGGGATCATTAATGGCCTGATCAGCTTTACCCTTTCCATGGATTGCCCACCTATGTTTCTTTCTGGAAAGCCATCTTTCCTCTCTTGAGAAAGGATTTCTTTCCATATTATAATTCTCCATTATCATCATTGGGAACTGATTTGGAATGGTGGGATTCTAAAGATGGAAAACCCAGGATTCTTCCAATAACAAATTTAGACTTACCAAAATTGGTACCACCACCAGATTCACCGCCGGGCACTACAGATCTAGTCACTACCTCCATCGTCATACCAAAACCATGGTTAGTAACAGCAGGAACATCGCCTTAAAAATGAAATATAGCAGTCTCAACTGGCGGTTGCACATGCGACAATGCTCTTGGAAACTGCTGCAGAAGTCTCCCTCCCTTAGATGCATTCGGCACTTGCAAAGCTCCACCAGTCTGGTTCAGCGCTCCCCTACCAGACACATTCTCAATGTGAGCCACCATTGATGGCTCCTTAGAAACCGAAATACCCACAGATTGAGGCCTAGGATTCAGCCCAACAGAGGTAGATGATTCCTCTCCTTCAAACCCAACCCGACGAGATAAGTCGACATTAGGGTTGATTTAAGGATGCCGATCACCCCTATGCTTGGCATTAGACACCACTGGCGATATCTGCCGCACCCTCGCCTGAGTGCTAAGAAGATGCCTACCACCCGCACCTACATCTATTCTTGGAGGAACAAAGACATCTCGATCCCAGAGTACCATAGCATTAGGATTAGACTCAATCCCAGAACCACGCCCATAACCCTTACCTCCACCGACCACGCCAGCACCTGGAACTGACAGTCGTAGGCCGCCGGTAGACATCCTTCAGATTTAGATAAAAAACCCACCGTCAGGCTTCGAGTCATTCTCAGCACCCCCGCCTTTCATGGTTTGGTTGGCAGTGGTGCCAAAGGAGTCTTCCAACTGATGATTGGCTCATGAGGAAAGGCATTCAAATGGCTTCTAGATGTTAGTTTTGCTTGACAGCAATGGAAACATTTGATCATATTTTCGATGAATGTGTATTCATTCAGGTTTTGTGGGCAAAATTGGGTGCTTTGTTTGGGATGCAGGTACCAAAATGGAATACAGGAGGGGAAATTATGACATGGTGGTTGTGAAAAAAATCGTCAGCTCCAGTAAATGGCTTGTGGAATGGATGGTTGTTTGAGATCTTGTCCATTATATGGACAGCTAGAAATAATTCTTATCATAGAAATAAGGTTTATTCCACATCTAGTGTTCTTCAGATGATAAAAAAAAAAAAAAAAGGTCTTCAGGATGTTTCTGTAGGACAATCATGCTTGATAAGATCAACTAATGATCTTAGGGTGGCCAGGATCCTTTTTTTGAGGATGAAACAGAAAAGAACTTCTAAAATATTGAAGCTATTTTGGTATCCTCTAAAACAAGGTTGGTGCAAAATTAATTCAGATGGATATAGCTTTGGTAATCCGGGTGTAGCTGGTGCAGGAGGAATTATACGAGTTCGTAGTGGACTTGTGGTATATGCTTTTGCAGAAATTATTGGAGTGACTACTAACTATGTCTCAGAATTAATTGGGGTACAGAAAGGAATCTCTGAAGCAATCAAACTTGGATTTCGAAAGATTTGGGTGGAGTCAGACACCGATTCTGTGGTCTATTGTTTTTGACATGGGGATTTGCCTTGGTTTGTATGCAGGAGTAGAGGGCATTGCTGCCCAGGTTAAATTCTTGTCAAATCCGATATTCACACTGCTTTAGAGAGGTGAATTTGGTTGTTGATAAGTTTGCAAAGAAAGCAGCTCATGATAGATATTCATATGTTTGGTATTCTTTCCCTAATTTAGTAGCATGTGTGGTTGTGTGGGATAACTCCCACAGGCCTAGATATCGATTCTAGTTTTAGTTGTGGTAGCCTGGGTGGCCCCTACTGATGGCAATGCCGAAGTAGGGATATTACATTCTATTAGGGCTGGTTTTGTACTTCTTTTTATTTATTTTAATATATTCATTTGGGGACTTTTAGCAAAAAAAAAAAAAGTATAAATATTTTGGGGTAAGTCTATATGTATTGAAATTATTAAAGTACTTATGTTTTTCTTTTATTTTCTTTATGTGCAATCTCAGTCGTAGAATTATAGGGGATGATTGAGATTAATTTGAAATATTTAAAGGTCTGTAAATCCTATAAATAGTGACTAATTCTCATGTAGTAAGTAATATTTTTTTAAATGAAAAAGTGGATTAAAACATGTCTTCTCCTTTGAACCTTGAAGAGTTCACATGTTGAAACTTAAAAAAATTTCACTTTAATCTTGAAGAGTTGGAGCTTTCCTATCCTTACTTGCATTGTCGAAGAGTTGCAAATCCTTTGGAGCTATAGACACATCCTAGAAGGGTTGAGTTTCATCCCATATCTATCTCTATTCATTTTATTTTATTTTTAGAATTCTAACATTTTTCATACACTAGCTTCAGTAGACATTTAGAGTACCTTCAATTATTTTCTAAGAAAACATTTTCCATAAAAGTTGTATATTCGTGAGTCCTTGTTAAGTAGGCTTTGGAATAAGTTCATTCCAATTTATATTGAGCAAGATATATTCATTTTACCGAAGTCATGTAGAACTAAAATTTCTGCACATCTTGTGTTTGTGTTTAAACATATGCAACTCACTCTCCCGATCTATTATTTTGATAAGCCTAATTTGACTTATATCATCTGGTATCAAAGCCAACCTAAGCTCTTCAAAATAATGGATTAAGAGAGTAAGTTGTACAAGTTCAAACATAAGCACATGATGTGTAAACATTTCAGTTCTACCCGACCTTGGTAAAATAAATGGATCTTACTCAACATAGATCGGAATAACCTAATTCTAAATCCTATAGAACAAGGACTCACCAATCTTAAACTTTTATGACATATATTTTCTCAAAAAATAATGTAAGGTACTCAAAAAGTTTGATAAAACTAGTTTATGAACAAGGACAAAATTCTAAAAATAAAATAAAATTTTGGAGATAGATATGGGTTGTAACTCAACTCTTCTAAGATGTGTTTGTAAGATATTATCTTAGTAGGCTTGATAAATTACTGGCCCCATTGACTAGTAGGAGTTTGCATTATGGGTTTGATCAGTTTTGATCTAGTTCATCATGCGTTGGAGATAAACTAACTTTGTCCATTTTGGGGGTGGTCCAGGATTTGGGATAATATTATAAATACTAAGTTTAGAGTCCTTGCAGCCAAAGTTGTATTATTCCTCTCTCTCTCTCTGCTCTCATACGTAGAAAGAATGAAACGTGATCTTCGATGGGCTATGGAAGACACGGATCAAAGCACGAACAAGGGATCGACGGAAACCAATCTTCAACGCACATGTATGTCTCAGTTATTCATCTCTTTATTGTTTCTATTGTATTCTATGGTTCCTATATGGATTATCATGAGATTAATTGAAACCCTAGACATAAGAAATCTAACAATTGGTATCAGAACCTCCCATATAGACCTAGGATTGATAGTTAATGATTGTAAAGACATATCCTAGTAAGTTAAATCTGAGATTAGGATTTTTCCCATTTTTCGAATGAAACTCTCAAAGAGTCATTTTTCGTCAGCTTTTTTTATCTTCAAAAGTCTTCATAAGGCATATTAAATTGAAGGTCTCGACAAGATGATAGTGGCGGCATGAAAATCACCGCTGTTGGACATCAAATGTGCTGGTGGCAGCGGCAAGTGAAATCTACTTGCTAAGGGAAGAAAAAAAAGGTTGGCAGTTGACCCAAAAACCCTAGCCAAGTTAACTCGGCAGGAGCTCCTGAGTCAAGGATGAGTTGACTCAATTGGACTCCCTCGGGTCACGTGTAGGTCAACACATGTGACCTGTTCTAGTAAATTGGTGAATCGACCCAGTGACTATGCCCGATCCGTGAACCAAATTGTTTGACCTGACATCTTGATCTGTTAACCCAAGAATTCAACCCGGACTCCAAACCCGATGATCTGGACCCGATAAGCTAATTTTGTGAACCGAATGCCCGCACTGGAAACCTAAGGCTACGTTTGGTAACTCTCTTGGAGAACAGTTCTTATGTTCTTCCATGCTGATTTAACAGAAAAACTGTTCAGAATAGCAAAAAATCATTTGGCAAATCTGGTTTGTTCTTCTGTTCTCAAAGAACAAACTGGATGAAAAGAACATCCCAGAACAAAAAATGCAAAACATGGTTTACCATGTTTTTAAGATCTGAATAGATTTTAAAAGAACAAAGACCTAAATTTATGCTCGATAAAAATGAGTACGTCAGTCTTTCTCTATTTTCTCACTCTTGGTCTCACTCAAGCCACCTCACCCACCTCTGTAACTCCCTCTCAAACTTCAACCCGAAACTGTCGCCACCGCTATAGAGAAGAAAAGCAAAGTGACGGTTCTCTCTCTCCTCCGCTGTAGTTTGCAATCGTGGATAGGGATCTCTCTCTTCGTCGCCACTGTGCTGAAATCGATTGGTTGTCTTGAGTGTTTTATCGGTTAACTCTTAACTTCTTTGAGCTAGTCAAGCCTTGAGCTTTGAAGGGTTTCTGTTTAATCTATTATCTAGAAGAAAGAGGTGGAGAATTTCGATTTTTGTTTAGGAGCTTGAATTAGGTATGGGTTTAATTTGGTTAGGTTTTTTTGGCTAGTCAATTTGTTGGTGGTTGAATTAGCTTGAATTCATGTTGTGAGGTTGAGATTTTGTTGAATTTGGGTGTTTTTGATCAAATTATGTTTTCCCTTTGTTGAAATATGATTTATCTTGTTTAATCTTTTTAACATATATAGTGCAGTTCTCCTAATTGATCAGTGCCAGGGGCTCTAATATGCATTTTTTTCTTTTTTTTTTTTTTTTTTCTGAATGACTTCATTTTTAGTTGGCATTCTGTTAATTTCAAGTAAATGCATTCGATCAGATTGATTGTTGCTTCTAATGCTTATATTGCACTGCCTTTCCGGATCTAACATAGGCTTTGATGCTTTTCTACCCTATGTTTAAGGATCAAATGCACCATTAGTAACAATAAATCCTAAATGTGAAATGCAAGTACAGTTAAAACAAATCTCCTAAATGTTTTTGAATTTTCTTGATGGGTTGGTTGCATTTTGTTGTATTTAAAATGCAATAATATTATTTTCTTGTAGTAGATTCCTTTTTTATGTCTTTAGTGTTGCATATTCAAATACTACAAGGCTTTGCCCCCAACCTAGCTTGAAGATCAGCTGATTTTGAATCTAACCAAAAGAGAACTACCCTTTGACAATAAGCAAACGAGCTTTCTTAGTAAGATGCTTATATTGCCATGGACCCCCAGATTGCGGATGAAGCTAAATGACCACCTTCAATAATAATGGAACTCCATCCAGTTTCTAAGGAGACTTCCAGCCCTTAAATAACCCGACCGAGTAGAACTGGTTTAGTCGATCCGAATTCCTCCAATTTGGTTCAGACCATGGTTCATCCGAGTCCAGCTATAGTGTAAGACCTACACGCCACGAACCCGGTATAACCTTACGTTCTTGTGTTGTGATTGCTCTTCCAATCATAACCAGCTCAAGTGAACCAAATGTATGAAGAAACCACAAGATGAGGTAAGCAACAAGTAAAATTTAGTTGGTGTGGTTGACTGTTTAAGTTTGTGTGGAAGCAAGCAGTAAAAAACTAAAAATCAGTAAATTTTAGACGTACGATGGCATTTTTTAGGGGTATAGTCGCATGTATGGTCTACCATATTGAGACTGTACAACGTATGGTCGATTGTTTGAAAACATATGGTCGACGGATTATGCGACCACACGATCGACCGTACGAACCCAGAATCGACCCTGTGTTTTGGAAACTTTCCTAAACTAAGGGATCTCTTTCCTAATTGAAAGAGGACTCTATTTGGAGGTTTTTCCTCTATATAAAGGACATCCCTTAGCCTCTCTCACTCTTTTAGAACCCAAATTGAAACCCTAAACCTAAGAGAGAAAGAGAGAGAGGAAGAGAAGGAGAAGGAGATTTGGAGAAGAAGGCTGAGAGGAAGGTTTTGCAGAGAAGAGTTCTATCTCTCTACAATAAGCTTAAGGTATGGACTTGACTCTGTAGGGTAGATCAAATAAAATAGGTTCTTTTCAAATTGATATATGCAACCTAATACAATGATTCGGTTATAGGTTTTCTATGGGAAACCATAGAGAGTAGGGTAGGGATAATTGATAAGGATAAACTGTGATAAAATGCCATAAAATAATTTTAGGATGAATCTCATTAATGAGCCAAGAGGAGGAACTCGTATGAGAAGTAAAAATTAACCTGACTACATATGGTTGCAGCTATGGTTGACCATAGGATGAGAAGAGAGTTGGCCATAGTCATTAGGGAAGAATTCAGGAAACGTATGGTCGCAGGTACGGTAGTATATAGTGCGACCATAGGGTATCGATCGTACATCGTATGGTCGCATATATTGCGGCCATAAGTTCGACCACACGTACGACCATACGATAAACCATACAAGGTTTTTTACTACTGTAACTTGGTACAATCAAATCCTAACTTAAATACATTAATTGTTTAGGTTCCCAATGGATTCAAAGTGACTTCTAAAGCTTGGGAGAGGAATAAACATCAATCAAAGGTGAGGGAACAAGACCTAAACTAATTGGATAATAACAAACTGTCTTACTTTATTTGTCCAATGAAATGAATGTTTCTATGTTTGTATGCTTATAATATACATCTCACACGTCATCCAATATTATTGCTATTTCTATTCATGTATATTTATTTATGTCTATTTATAACATGATGATGATGATGCTAGGAATAAGAATGTGATTGTGTATGTGTGGTTAGTGTGTTGGATGTGAGTGGAGCATCAGGGGGAGGATGTGGCATTGTGGTTCAACCTGGTCACCAAACTCTAGCTCTATCTCTACTCATGTCTTGCCCACTAATATCATCATATCGTCATTACCTTAGTAGAACTATTATGTCATAGGGCATCAGGGGAGGTGGTCTCGAACCGTGTGGTCACTGACTCTACCGGGGGCCTTAGCTCTATCTCTATGGACGTATTGAGAGATACTTGGGTGAGGCCTTAGATACACTAGATGGCATTAGGATTAATTAGTTGCAAGCCTAGTTTGTAAGCCCTCGCCAATAGGGACTTACGTGTTGGTATAGGTAGGGCATCAAGAGAAGTGTTGGCAGTGTGTGATCCAGATACTTTAGCTCTATCTCTATTCCATGGTGGATGCATATGGGATGGCAATGGTGTTTGATCCATTGGGCGGATTCACACACTGATGTATAGAGGTGCGGGGGCCATCAAACCTTTCTATAGCACATTATAAACTTTAAAAATCAAACCAAAGTTATGAATTGAATGCATGCATAGGTTCGTTGCATTGTTTTGTTCACTCACTGAGCTCAAGTTAGAGAGATGACCTTCGCTCGTGTAATGCTTTTAGTTTCTGATGTTGCAGGTGTTACAGGTGTTACAGTTGAAGACTACTTAAATGCACCGACATATAGAGAAATGGCGACTATGGATGTGCAAGCTATGGATGACGAATATGACTCGTCAAAAGAGTGTTCCCACTGAGTTATGCTTAGTGTTTTATTTTTCTTATTTGACTTATGGGATTTGTAATAGTTTGCTATATTTATGTTTTGGTTCTTGAAGATAACTTGTTAAATACTTACTTATCATGTTAGACCTCAGTTCATTATTAACAAAGACTTTCGCTATTTATTTATTATCTCTGATTATTATTGTGGATTGTATTTTGGTTTAACATGGTTGGCACAGCCTATACGAGATCCTGATTTAAACCGTTGGTTCTTATGACGGTTCATCACACCACTGGTTAGTCTAGAATTGGGGTGTGACATATGGGGACCTATTTATTTGTAATTTTTAAAAACTGAGGCATTAATCAGCTCATACAAGTGTGTAAAAGGTCTTTTGGACCGTGGTTTTTTGTAAAATAATCAATTTTTTTTGTTCTTCAATCTGATATATAATTTGATAAGTTTTGATACATTGGCAAACATGTTTTTACAAAATAACACCCTTTAAGGACCCAATTTGTAGTTTTTCTATGGTTTTTTCTTTAAATTATTGATTGTTAAGCTAAAGTGCATGTGTATTTGAATATTTAGACTTATAAAATTATGTTATTATAACATTCATGGTATATATATATATCCCGCAAGTGCTATAAGTTGGGATTTATTCATATCATGGTGGAACTTGATGGAACTAAACAAAGTGGTACATCTTATTTTATCATGATGTATTCAAATTCAAGTAACTCTATTTGTAAATGCCTCACCCAAAGATGGCATTGTCCAAGTTTGTTTAAATTATGATATGTAGATGTTGTGTAAGGATTGGGTGAGACCACCAAAGTGGCACACTTATTCTAACATGATGTGCTCAAATATAGTATTTATGCATCTACAGATACAGCAAAGAAGCACAATGCTCACCCAAAGGTGACATTGTCAAAGATTTTCAATGCTCACCCAAAGGTGACATTGTCATATATTTTCACTTTGTAGAAGCAACAAAGAGTAGCATTGTCCACCTAAAGGTGGTGGTGCCAAAGATCTTGTACACTCATGTACAAAGATGAAAGATTTTGGCTTTAGGGGTTTTATTCATCCAAAGGTAGTGGGATTTTTGAGAGTCATTATCCCTTCACAGCTACTGCAAAGATATTAAGAGGACCAGTGCACCCTTATCCCAAAGGATAAGGTGGGGGTAGTTTTGATTGACTCTTCAAAGAAAATGAACTTACATTTGTTTAAAAATTGCAAATTCAATTTATCTTATGTTTGCATCATTATTTCTCAATGTTTACATTATATTATATCATTGAGAATATATAATGATAAATACCTCAAGATGTCTGTCATTGGCTGCCAATTCTAGAAATTGGTATGGAAATTAGAAACTAGTTTTAAGTTATTTAACCTAGATGTACCTATCGAAAAGGTGTTCTTTGGTCCTTAGGGATGTTCAGTCTCTAAGACCATGTAAAGCAATGTTCAAATGATGGGCATTGAATATGGATATTCAAAGTGAAATTTAAAGAAAGTTCGGTGTTTTAAAAGGGGTAGAAATATGTTTTATTACTTGAGCCCATCAATACTAGTTTTGATGGTAATGGCATGTGAAGAAGCACAAGTTGGAGCTATCAGCAATTACTGATAAGCTTAAGTATACATGAAACTCTATAGGTAACTCATTAAAAGTTCTATAGGTAATTCATTTGATCACTTCCACTTCCTCATTAAATCTATTAAGTTAGATCCTGGTGACTTGTATTCCCTCCAAAATAAAAAAGGTGGACATAATATGAACTTACTTCCTTTGCACTAAGGATGAAAATTCAAGGAAAGAAATGTTAAAAAGCCAATGTCATAGTGCATAAGGCATATGTAAGATCCGCACTCCATAAACCCGATCTAAACCTTTAATTCATGTCGTAACAGGTCTTCCAATCATCACCGTGCCAGACGGGACGAGCGGATGACAACCAGGTATGAAAACGGACCAGATTAAGTATGATATACTTTATACCGGTTGATGGTAACGGTCTTGGTACCGGTCGACGGTCGACCGGTATGGCCTGCGCAGACTTAGATCCGAAAAAGGATCACTGCGGGTCCCACTTTCCAAATTTCGAACCAAAGGACTTTCCTAATGTTAGGAGGCTTCCCAAACCTAACCCTAACCTATATAAGGACCCTTAAACCTTCTAAAACCTCTCTCATTGATCCTCACAAACCCTAAAGAGGAGAAAGAGGTTGAAGAAGGAGAAAAAGCTAGGAAGGAGAGGGAAGAGCCGCCATTGCCGTTGAATGAAGAACACGTTACCGCGAACCAATGTTAAGTGCTTAAACCTTCCTCTACGTTAAGCATTCTAGAATGGTTAGCCATGATTGGATCAATACCATGCAAAGCGAGGTATTGATCTAAACCCTATTTTGCCGTCAAACCCTAATCTAGTCGGTAAACCCTAGATTCAAGTTCTAGGTTGAAAACCATCAAAACTCTAACTCGATGCTTAAACCTAGAATGTGTAGCAGAAACCCCAGAATCAATAGGGGATGACCGACGGAAGGTGAGAACCGGATGTATGGTCTTCCGAAGACATACAGGTCGACCATACCGGTCGCACCATTTGAGACCGGTACTGCAACCGGTACCTCCTGGAGACTGGTCTGTGGGGACTGATTGACCATACCCATCGCATCTTTCCCCACAGTGCCGTAGTTGGTACCTGCAATCGGTACCCACGATCGATCTGCTCTGTGAGGAGTGTTTTTGATCCAGTTGGTTTTCTGACCAATGTAAACCCTAAGAAACTAATTTTAATTTAACCCTGACATCATGTAGGACCTTGTGATAGCGAGTTTGGATTCTGTGACGCGGAGCAAGCTATCAAACAAGCGTCAGGTAAGGGAATTAGACCTAAACCCTAATAATTTAATAACAGTAAAACGTTGTTAATAATGATGATTCTATGGACTGATGTTTGTGCATACTCGCATGTCATCCTTTACTTTAAGTTATTATTATTGTTCATGCATACTCGTTATGCTAGGATGTAACTGTTAGGCATGTGATTGTTTTCGTTGGTGTGTAGAATGGGAAGGGTCGGAGGTCTGGGATCATTCCTCACACTAGCATCTTTTCGTATCGTTCTGTCTTAGCATGCTTGGTGCGGGTAGGGTATCAGGGGGAGGAAGTGGCACTGTTGTCTCTGGCCTGGCCACTAGACTCTAGCTCTATCTTTATGCCGTAGGGAGCTGTGCTGGGATAGGGCCTACTGTGATGACATATAGGATTGGTTAGTTGCGAGCCCAGTTTGCAAGCCCTCGCCAATAGGGGCTTACGTATTGGTATGGCTAGGGTATCAGGGGAAGTGTTGGCGGTGTTTGATCCGAACGCTTTAGCTCTATGTCTATTCCATGGTGGGTGCATGTGGGACGACAGTGGTGTTTGATCCATTGGGTGGCTTCACACACTCGTGTATAGAGATGCGGTGGTCGCCAATCCTTTCTATAACACATTGCAAACTTAAAACCAGACCATGATGTAAATGTTACTCATGCATATGTTTGTTGCATTGTCTGATTGTCTTACTGAGCTAAGTTGTGAGCTCACCCTTGTATATATACACATTTTTAGATGTTGATGCAGGTTATACTGTGGAGGACTACATGGATGCTCCGATGTATGGAGGTCTTGCTGCTTTAGAAGTGCAAGCAGGGGAGGACGAGCATGACGCTTCATGCAAGTGCCCTTTCTGCGTGTACCTCTAGGATGTTGGTTATGTTTATTTATTTTCAGTTGGAGATACAATTGATGTAAGGATATTTATTTATGTTTCGGTATTTGAATAATTAGATATTTTATTAAATTTATCAATAGATCACTTAGTTCATTTTATTTAAGACTCCGTTGTATTTTATTATATTATGATTATGGTTATGTGCAATGATTTATATGAGTGGACACGGTCTTATTGAGATCCTGGTGTGAACCGTTGGTTCAGTGACGGTTCACTCACACTTCTGATTCAACAGAAATTGGGGTGTGACAGCATATTCTGATGAAGGCAGTGAGTGAAATGGGTAGAACCCTACAGAATGAAAAATCATCTTTTCAAAAAATGATCAGAAACTCTGACAGAGAATTAGATGTTAAGGAATTGCAAGGTTTAATGATGGATTTAAGTAATATCGAATTATTTTAGTATGACTTAGATGAGACATGCAGAGAGAAATTATAAAGTTAAGCAAACTAAATTAAAAAAGGATAAATATCATGAAACTTTCAAGTGAGAAGGTGTCAGAGATTGGATACTTAAGTAATAGTTATAGTCCAAAACTATAAGAGTAGCAAAAGCTTTTATTTTACTCTCAGTAGTTTACCTAACTGTAGAAGATAGACTATATATCCTTATCTCCCATCCTTGGCATAAGCGTTTAAGACTATTATCTAATGAGAGACTGTAAAGGATTGTATAGAACGGTATGTTAAATTTATATGTGGGCTTAATTAATTACCTAATGTGAGGTTCGGGGAAATCATTTGAAATTTAATTTATCCTCATTTTAAAATTGAGTTTTCATGTAGTTAAAGTTGTCTACCCTCGTTACACTCAAACTGGGATTTGGAAAGTTCTCACCTTCATATCCCATCCACTCATGCCAGTGGAGGGTAAGAAGACTAGAGTCGCTACCTAGATTAGGTCTAAGACCTGGAATGATGTCCCTCAATGGAGGAACTCTAACGACTTGCGCAAATGCAATGGCTGACTTGTCTCACAAAGATGGGTAAGCGCCAAATTATGAGTTGGGAAGGTGTTAGGCACGCAACTCGTCCGATTGAATCGGTCTCCCTAATCCTATCCTTTCCTATAATTTATGAACGCTTGGGGCTATCTAATTAAACTACAAGATACAAGGGAAAATCCAAACTTGATCACTAATCTTTACTAACTACGCATGGCATAAGCTGAAATTAAACAAATTAAACAAGATAATAATCCTAAAATGAATTAAAGAATTTAATGAACAGTTTAATCTGTAAGACCCGTATCAAACTAACCGGTCCTACCACCTTGTACCAGGTCTACCTATCATGGTCGAGCCAAGTGGACCAAGTACGTGAAGGAAATCACAAGACCAGATATGAAAATGACCCAAAAATAGTAAATTTGAGGGTAGGGTCGCATGCCTAAACAGGTAGGGTTGACCCCACCTCAACAGAGTCCAACCCATGACTTTTCAGTCCTAGGGTCGGATGAGTTGAGACCCTAGGGTCGACGGATCCTGTGACCCTAGCATCGACCCTAGGATGACAGACTGAAACGGTAATTAGGAAACTTTCCTAATTTCAAGGGGATGTTTTCCTAATCTCGTTGGGACTTATTTTGGGAGGTTTTTCTCTATAAATATGACGTCTCTTAGCCTTTTTCACTCCTTTTGAAACCCTAATTGAAAGTGAGAGAAAGAGAAGAAAAGGAGAAGAGAAGGAGAATTGGAGAAGAAGACTAAGGAGAAGAAATTCAGAGAAATCTCTAAATCTCAGCAACCTTAAGGTATGAATACATTCTCCATGATTTATGTAAGACCTTAAAATAGTTCATGAAGAGGGTAGGATCTAGGAGAAGTCAAATCATCCATCCATGGATAGATTCCAATGGAATCCATGGAGGAAATCATTGTAAACAAGTAAAGTGTGTAACTTGGAGTTTTAAGCCATAGAACAATCATAGAATGGACTATAAAAGTAAGCCAAAGCATTCAAACATGAAAGAATAGACTGTAGGATGAAAGGTCGACTCAAACTACGTGTGATAGCACATAGGGTCGATTGGTAACCGACCCTACTAGACCATAGGATCGACCCCATGCTCTCAGGAAGTCCAGGGAGGCTGTGGTTGCACCTATGGTCGATGGATAACCGACCCTATGACCGACCCTACACCTTGGGTTCTCAGAAAACTGCTACCCTACCTGCGACCCTAGCAGTACAGCAAGCTTAAAACTGTTGGAATTAATTCTAATTAAAATCTATCAACATGTTAGGTTTTCTAGTGATCTAAAAGTGATTCTTAAAACTTGAAAGAGGATCTATACTCAATCAAAGGTGAGGTAACAAGGCCTAAACTAATTGGCTAATAATAAACTTTTTTTTATTTATTGAGTCTAATGCCATGACTGATTCTATGCGTGTATGCTTGTAATGTGCATTCAACATGTCATCCAATATTCCTTCTATTAATGTTCATGCATATTTAATTCTGTTTATTTATAACATGATGATGATGATGATGCTAGGAATAGGCATGTGAGTGTATGTGTGTGGTTGGTGTGCTTGATGAGAGTGGAGGATCAGGGGGAGGACGTGACATTGTGGTGTGTCCTGGTCACCAGACTCTAGCTCTTTCTCTACTCAAGTCTTGTCCACTAACATCATCGTATCGCTATTACCTTAGCAGAGCTATTACGTCGTAGAGCATCAGGGGAGGTGGTCTCGGACCGTGTAGTCTTTGACTCTGTCGGGGGGTCTTAGCTCTATCTCTATGGACGTATTGAGGGATGCTGGGGTGAGGCCTTGGATTCATAGTTTGACATTAGGATTGGTTATTTGCGAGCCTAGTTTGCAAGCCCTCGCCAATAGGGGCTTACGTGTTGGTATGGGAGCATGTGGTACTTTAATGCCGATACCCATTGAGTACACTGTTTCCATGGTGGGTGCATGTGGGACGACATTGTCGATATTCATTGGGCGGCTTTACACACTCGTGTATAGAGGTGAGGCGACCACCGAACCTTTCTATAGCACATTGCAAACTTATATACCAGACCACATATACGAATTGAATGCTTGCATATGTTTGTTGCATTGTTTTGTTTGCTCACTGAGCCGTGATATGCTCACCCTTTTCGAATTCGAATATTTTTAGTTGATGATGCAGATATGACCGTGGAAGATTATATGAGTGCTCCCGCATTCGGGCATGTTGCGGCGATGGACGCAGAAGATATAATGGAGACACATGATTCGTCATTCGAATGCAACTCATGCGTTTTCGATTAGATTTTGGTTGAATTATTGAATAAATGTAATTGATTATTTTATTTACTTATGTCTCAATCAATGACAGATAATTGGTATTTTATTTATGATTATAACATTTAGATTCTCAGTTCATTTATTATTTAAGACTTCCGCTATTGTGTATTTACTCTGATTATGGTTGTGGATGTGTATGGTTTAAGCGAACGGACACAACCTATTTGAGATCTTGATTGAACCATTGGTTTATTAGCGGTTCATCACACCATTCTGAATAGTACGGAATTAGGGTGTGACAACTTGGTATCAGAGCTCTCAGGCCCTGGCTATTAAACCGATATACTTCCACAAATGTTCATGAACTGAGTTAGGATAAAATTTAAAATCTTTAATAAAAACACACCATAAGCACCTGTGTTGTTTAAGACAAAATTAAGAAAGAGAATAATGCACATATAAAGGGAGAAACAAGTTTTATATACATCAAACTAAAAGCAAGTTTATATACATATCCAAAGTAGTACAGTCCACAACCCAGACAGTTACTCTGTAATACAAAAGAAGAATAAAAGAAAAATACATCATGGAGCTGGAGGTAATGGAGGAGGCGGTGCCTCGCGATCTCTATCATAGTCCTCAGTATAGACTCTAGTCAACCAGGCTACCTGAGTCTGGGTCGTCTGGAGACTAGCTGTCAACGCAGCCATCCACTGATCAGACGCACGCTGAGCATCTAGAAGCTCTCCCACTCTAAAATCCATTGCGCACTGAGCCTCCCTGATCTCACGTAGTAATCCCATCATATCATCAGATGGTGGGCGTGAAGGACCAGCCATGAGTGAAGGAGTCTAAGATGGACCAGCTCCAGTAGAATGTGGAGGTGATGGAGGAGGTATGGAGTCCACATCCATGTACATACGATCCTCATCCTCAACATCACCCCCATGAACCCCTGCTCCAGCGGCTGCTGCCTCAACATCTGCCACCTCCACCCGAGTACGAGGATGCACCAGAGCGTTCCTCTCCTCATCACTGACTTGAGCATCCCGCATGCCCATCCTACAGATGGCCTCCCAGTCCAGAACTGATGAGAAGGTCTTCTCTAGAATCCTCTCATCCACTGAATCAACACCTAGGTGGATAAGCAGGGTGGTGATCAGACGTCCATAGGGCAGGTTGCCTATCTGATCAGGCAGCGTAGCATAGATCATCGTTCTCATAATAATATAAGGGAGGTAGACAGGCTGCTTAGTGTAGATACAGTAAAGTAAGTACTGGGTCAACTGGGAGATCTTCTCATAATGTCCACTCTGGGGTATCAGGTTATGCTGGATGATCTTACAGTATACCCGAGGCTCTGGACGTAGGTTGATCGCTTTCATCTCCCAGCGATCCTCTCTGATAAGCTGACGGTCTATCTCAGCCCGCATCTTTAAGGAAAAGAACTGGGGCTCGCTGAGAGCAGAGTACACTAGAGGGCCGTCATGTGATATGCCCAAAAGTTCAGCTAACTGCTGGCAGTCAAAGGAAACCTCTACTCCTTTAACGTAGCTCGTGATCCTGAACTCCCTACCCTTCTCAGTGTCATTGTGATCTCCAACCACCTAAAGTTTACAATAGAACTATCTCACTAGATCCGAACGGGTACAGGCGTCATAGGTAATCATGGGAAGCCAGCCCATGTCACCAAATGCTCTCTCCACGTCGAACAAGGCTAGACTAGCTAAGTCCACACGATGACCTCCCTTTACCTTCTTACGAGCATATGAGCATACTGAGCTTTGGCCTCGTTGGAGCGGAAGTGGACTGGGTCACGAGACCTAGGAACCTTGGTACGAACCATGTTATTTGCCAAAACAAATAAAAACGGATAATAGATCAGTAATGGTGAAAAACCCAAAAATTTCGGTATTATAACGGCATAAATTGGTCAAAAGCCTTACTTTTCACCCATACACTTGGGCAGGAGGACTTACATAGGTTCTAAACTATCCTGCAAAGCTCATACAATAGGAAATTTAAATTTGAGAGATAGAATTTAAAGAAATTTTAATAAATTCAAAAAATATCAAAAATTAGGGCAAAATGGAAAATTTCAAGTTTCTCGACAACCAACCGATGAAAATCAAATATTTTTGAGGGCTTTCGTCCATTGGATGACCAATAGCAAAAACCCTCAATAAAAATGAAATTTTTACGATTGAAAAAAGTTTAATTTGAAGAAAACGATGTAAATGGGCAAAAATCTAGCTAGAAAGCAATAAAAACATGAAACAGTAGAGAACATATTTGTAGAGAAGGAGTAGTAGTCGCGAACGAAGGATAGAATCACCAAACAGGTAGGGGTCGTTACTGTAGCAACTCAGAGAAACTAGTTGAGTTGGAAAACAGAAGGAAGAATGGGAAATGAATCCAAATTCGGGTTTTAAAACCTGATTCTGGATCGTAGGGTCGCATAATTCGACCAAGACATGTGACCCTACCTCCAACCAACCATCGACCCTAGCCTCTCGGTTATCTGACAGAGAACTAGGGGTCGACCCTAGGGTCGGACATATAAAGACCCTACCATCGACCCTAGGCTCTCGGTAAGCTGACAGTGATTCTCAGGGTCGCATAATGATCGACCCTACCATCGACTCTACGATGGAAAATATAGTATTTTTGACAGAATGATTTGAAAATTTTGAAAATTATGTTGATTGGTTGAACTTTTGACTGGAGAACGACTATAATGATTGCCTCACATGTGCTATGATCGTTTACAGGCACTACCATCATCAGAACAGAAAATGGCTGGGCGAAGAGTGACCAGACAAAGCCGTAACTCTATTCCACCACCACCACCTGGAGGAAGACAGCCATATACATCCGGAGACACAGGAGAATCTGAATACGGCACCGTCCGTGGTTAATGGCCTGACAAATACTACCAACTTGCCAGCACCACCTACAGACTTGTCTACAGCCGTAATGAACTTGGCACAACAGCTATAGCAAATAGAACATGTACAAGTAAATATGCAAGCTGCCATAGGCATGGCTTTTCCAGCTACACAGACGACATCGATGCCAGCAGGACAGGCAAGCACAGTACCAGGGGGAAGTAACATGGTACCCCATGCACCTCAAACTTCAGTCATGCAGGCTCAAGTGCAGAATCCTGAAGTAGCTCAAGGTGGTTATCAGTACCAACCACCTATGTATGGGGCCTACGCTCCATATCAGTTGGACCACTCCAGACTAGTCGAGTGTTTCTTGAAGAAGAAGCCCAAGGAATATAATGGTAAGCCAGCTGATCCTTTGTGGCCAGAACACTGGATTGATGAAATGGAGAGGAATTTCATGATGATGACAGTTACTTAGGAGGAGAAAGTACTGTGTGCAACGTTCATGCTGAAAGGCGATGCACACCACTGGTGGAAGTCCACACGGACTTATCTATTAACAAAGCACGCCCAACTGACCTGGGGTATATATAAGGAGGCATTCTTTGAGAAGTACTTTCCAAGAAGTTTTAGAGATTCTATGGGGAAAGAGTTCCTGAGTTTCTATCAGGGACAGATGACTGTCGATGCATATCAACAGCGTTATGAGGAGCTGTTCTTCTTTGCACCAGTTAGTATGCAAGCGAAGGATACGAAGACCCGAAGGTTCATCATGGAACTTAGGGAAAGTATTCGTGAACATGTTCTAGGACTTGAGAAGAAAGTTTACAATGAAGCTGTACAAATTGCTCGAGTGATAGAGTCAAGCCAGAAAGAGAGCTATTTTGCTCAAAATAGGGGTATTAAAAGGCCAACTAGAACTTCATATAATGGAGGGAATACAAGGACATTCAGACCCTTCCATACTCAAGGTTTGAATGCTGCAGCCAAGACTACTCCAACAGCTCAACCACAACAAAAGTAAAATAACGAAGGAGTAAAATGCTATAACTGCAATTAAATAGGACATTATTCAAGGGAGTGTCCTAAACCCAGGAAGCAGCTACAGCAAGGGAAGGTTTATGCTGTTACATCTGAGGCTGCTATCGCATCACCTGATGTGGTCACATGTATGACCTGAACCTTTCATTTTGTGTTACATTGTGTGAGCATGTAGACTAAATTAAAACAAATCACAAGTATCGTACCTATTAATGACATTCCCGCCAGAGTACTCTTTAATTCAGGAGCTACTCATTCTTTTATATCTGTGTCATTTGGAAAGAAACTGAACCTACCCTTCAAATCTTTAGACTATAAACTGGTTGTACAATCACCGATGGGATTAGAAGTGGAATTAGAAAATGGTTATGGACCATGTCCAGTTCTTAATGACGAGAAAACTTTGGATTCAACCTTGATTCAACTTGAGATGGCAGACTTTGACGTCATCTTGGGAATGGACTGGTTAGCTCGGCATTCTGCGAACCTATTATGTGTCGAAAAGAATCTGACATTTAAAGATAAGGAAGGAGCGGAGTTCAGTTTTGCGGGAACCAAACTTCCCCGTAAACGAAAACTCATCCTCTCTGCATTAAAGGCTAGAAAATGCCTCAAGAAAGGAGGAGTTGGGTATCTAGTATCAGTGGTCGACCTCACAAAGGAAGCACCACGAATGGAGGATATTGATGTCGTGCGTGACTTTCCAGATGTATTTCCTGAAGAACTACCAGGACTACCACCCGACCGAGCTATAGAGTTTGTTATAGATCTGATACCCGGAGCCGCACCAGTATCTAAAGCACCTTATCGAATGGCTCCTACCGAACTGAAGGAATTAAAAGTACAATTACAAGAACTACTGGACAAGGGTTACATCAGGCCTAGCATATCACCATGGGAAGCGCCATTATTATTCGTAAAAAAGAAGGACGGTAATGTTCGACTGTGTATAAACTATCGAGAACTGAATAAGCTGACAATTAAGAATCGATACCCATTGCCTCGGATCGATGACTTGTTTGATCAGGGCAAGGTGCCAAGATGTTCTCCAAGATCGATCTTCGGTCAGGATACCATCAGTTGAAAATTAAGGATGGTGATATTCCCAAGATAGCATTCAGGACAAGATATGGACATTATGAATTTTTGTTCATGTCTTTTGGATTGACTAACGCACCAACAACTTTTATGGAACTTATGAATCGGATATTCCATGATATGTTGGATACGTCGGTCATTGTATTCATTGATGATATATTGGTCTACTCTAAGGACAACGAAACTCATATTATGAATCTAAGCGCCGCTCTGTAGCGATTACAGAAAGCGAAGTTTTACGCCAAATTTACAAAGTGTGAGTTTTGGCTAAATGAAGTCTCTTTCCTCGGCCATGTTGTATCCGCTGAAGGAATTAAAGTGGACCCTAGCAAGATTGAAGCCATTGTGAAGTGGGAAGCACCGAAGAGCGTTGTAGAAATTAAAAGTTTCCTAGGTCTAGCTGGGTATTATCGACGATTCGTGGAAGACTATTCCCGAATTACCGTACCTCTCACCAGTTTGACTAAGAAGGGCGAAAAGTTTGTTTGGACTGATAAATGTGAGAAGAGTTTCCAAACGTTGAAGGCTAGATTGATATCTGCTCCGGTCTTGATTATTCCTATACCAGGACAGCCATTTACTTTGTACACTGATGCATCAGGATTGGGTTTAGGATGTGTACTTATGCAAGGAGAACAAGTAATTGCATATGCCTCAAGACAACTGAAGACACATGAGAAGAACTATCCCACTCATGACTTGGAATTAGCGGCAGTGGTACATGCTGTCAAGATATGGAGACATTACTTGTACGGAGAGAAATTTCAGATTAAATCAGATCATAAGAGTCTTACTTATCTCTTTAATCAGAAGGGGTTGAATATGAGACAAAAGAAATGGCTGGAACTATTGAAAGTGTAAGACCCGTGTCAATCTAACCCGGTCTTACCACCTTGAACCAGGTTTACCCATCATGGTTGAGTCAAATGGACCAAGGGCGTGAAGGAGATCGAGATCCAGGTATCAAATCGACCCAAAAACACTTAATTTGAAGGGAGGGTCACATACCCAGCTAAGCAGGGTCGGACCTCCCAAAGCAGAAAGTCAGACCCTCAATTTTGAAGGGAGGGTCGGACATTTTGAACCCTAGGGTCGACGGGATCATCGACCCTCCCATCGACCCTCGGTTACCGTAGGAAATAGAATTAGGATATTTCCTAATTTTCGATTGGGATTCCTTCCTAATCTCAAAGGGACTTATTTTAGGATGTTCCTACTCTATTTAAAGGACGTCCCTAAGCCTCTTTCACTCCTTTTTACAATCCTAATTGAATTGAGAGAAAGAGAAGAGAAGGAGAAGAGGAAGAAGAGAAACAAGGAAGAGAATTTAGCCAAAAGAGAAGATTTGCAGAGAAGGAGTATTCTTCTCAGGTATGGATACTAATTCCATGAGTTTCTTAGACCTTAGGTTAGCTATTGATGAGAGTGTGATCTCGGAGAAACCCAAACCATCAACCATGGTTAGGTTTTCATGGAAAACCATAGGAGAATGCATGAAAGCTATCTAGGTGGTTAAACATGGTTTCAGACCATGGAATGAATGTAAAATGGAAAGTAGGAGCAAGACATAGGATCCCAAGCGCGAAGAATGGACTAAAAGAGGGAACTGGACCAAAGTGCACCGAGGGTCGCACCGAGGGTCGATGACCATCCGACCCTAGGTGATCCTGACCATCGACCCTCAGTGTTCAGGAAGTTCAGAGTTTGGGGAGGGTCACACCCAGGGTCGATCATGACTCCGACCCTACCTCCGACCCTCAGTTGACAGAATGGTTTTTAAATTGAGAATTAATTCTAATTAAATTCTATCGACTTTGCTAGGTCTTCTAGCAATACAATAACAATATTAAGGTGATTATAAAGCTTGGAAAAGTATCTAGTAGCAAGCTAAGGTGAGGAAACAGAACTCTAAACTAATTGGTTAATAATAAACTGTCTTCAATTTCTTGAGTCCAATGCCATGTTTGATTCTATGCGAATATGTTTGTAATGTGCATACAACATGTCATCCAATATTTCTATTATTGTTCATGCATATTTATTTTATTGTTTATAACATGATGATGATGATGATGATAGGAATAGGCATGTGATTGTATGTGTGTAGTTGGTGTACTTGATGCGAGCGAGTATTAGGGGAGGTGTGATGAGAACGTCAATAAAAGTTAACCTTTGGCGGGTCTCAGCACTTTAGCTCTATCTCTAACTCAAGTCTTGTGCATTAGCATCGTCGTATCGCCATTACTTTAGCAGAACTATTATGTCGTAGAGTATCAGGGGAGGTGGTCTCGGTCCTTGTAGTCTTTGACTCTACCGGGGGGCCTTAGCTCTATCTCTATGGACATTCTGAGGGATGCTGGGGTGAGGCCTTGGATACACTGTTTGGCATTAGGATTGGTTAGTTGCGAGTCCAGTTTGCAAGCCCTCGCTAACAGGGGCTTACGTATTGGTATGGTATTATATAGCAATAAACGTTAACATTTGTTGTATAATGTCATGATTAGGGTGGATGGGGACGACGATAAACGTTAACCTTCGGGCGGACTTCCACACCCTGTGTATAGAGGCGGGGTCAATAAACGTTAACCTTTGACCACCCAACCTTTCTATTGCGCATTGCAAACTATAAACCAGACCAAAGATATGAATTGATTGCATGCATATGTAATGTTGCATT
Organism: Protea cynaroides; assembly: GCA_028583415.1. Classification (NCBI taxonomy): domain Eukaryota; kingdom Viridiplantae; phylum Streptophyta; class Magnoliopsida; order Proteales; family Proteaceae; genus Protea; species Protea cynaroides. Next base: position 90,085,117 of record CM053276.1, on the reverse strand, counting down.
GTTTTGTCTACTCACTGAGCCGTGATGTGTGCTCACCCCCTCGACGTCGAATATTTTTAGTTGATGATGCAGGTTATACAGTTGAAGAATACATGAATGCTCCAGCGTACGGGAACGTGGTGGCAATGGAAGCTAAAGCTGAAGTAGATACACATGACTCCTCTTGCGAGTGCAACTCATGTGTATTCAACTAGATTTTCTTAGTTTTCTTTATTTGGATTTAATAAAGACATGTATTTGATAATTAATTATGTCTCAGTTGATACAAAATAATTTTACTATTTAATATTACTATCACAGTAGATCCTCAGTTCATTTTATTATAAGATTTTCGTTATTGTGTATTTACTCTGATTTTGATTAGGATGTGTGTAAGTTTAGATAATGCAGGGATAGCCTACTTGAGATCCTGGCTGAACCGTTGGTTTGCTAGCGGTTCATCACACCATTCTGTATAGTACGAAATTGGGGTGTGACAGAAAGACTATGATTGTGATACCCAGTATCATCTGGGAAAAGCTAATGTGGTAGCTGATGCGTTGAGTAGAAAAGCAATGATAAAATCTCAAGGAGAGGTTAATACAACTTCCGCAATGTGTACTACCAGAAAGGTGTTCAGTTACGGTAATGAGCAGTTTGTGTTAGATGCACCAGGTGAACCAACCAACCAAGGGTTTATTCATCGGTTTTCAAATATGTTTGTCACATTGAAGATTGTACCTGATATAATTGATGAAGTGAAAATAGCTATTAAATCAGACCCTTATCTAAGAATGGTACAAGAGGATATTGAAAAAGGTAGGACTATCCCTGAGTTCTCCTTGGACGATGAAAAGGTACTAAAGTACAAAGGAAGAATATGTAAACCTGAAACAGAAAGTTTGGACATTAGGCACCGACTAATGAAGGAAGCCCATACCACCGCCTATTCGATACATCCTGGAAGTACAAAAATGTATCATGAACTAAAGAAATTATATTGGTGGAGAGGAATGAAAGCAGATGTAGCTAAATTCGTGTCTCAATGCCTAAATTGTTAAAGGGTAAAGGCTGAACGATAAAGACCTGTAGGACTGTTATAGCCGTTACCGGAACCAGCATGGAAATGGGACTGCATCACTATGAACTTTGTCACCGGGTTACCATTGATTCCCTGAGTAGTTGACGCGGTTTGGGTGATTGTAGACCACCTGACTAAAACGGTTCAATTTATAGCTATACGACCTCAGTATACACTGGAGAGATTAGCTAAGTTGTATGTGGATAATATTGTCAGATTACACGGTGTACCTGAAATCATTGTGTCCGACAGAGATCCACGATTTACTTCAAAGTTTTGGGAAGGATTGCAAAAGGCTATGGGTACGACATTGAAGTTTAGTACTGCATTCCATCCTCAGACAGACAGACAATCCGAGCGTACCATTCAGATTTTAGAGGACATGCTTCGAGCCTGTGTAATTGATTTTAAAGGATCATGGGATGAAAAATTACCATTGATCGAGTTCACTTATAACAACAGCTATCAGGCTACTATACAGATGTCACCCTATGAAGCACTGTATGGTAAGAAGTGTCGAACTCCTTTGTTTTGGAATGAAGTTGGAGAACGTAGCATTGTTGGACCAGAATTTGTTGAAGAGACATGTCGAGTAGTCGACATTATCAAGGAAAGAGTAAGAATGGCTTAGAATCGTCAGAAACAGTATGCAGATACTCGTCGCCGAGACCTTGAATTTGTTATAGGTGATAAGGTATTTTTGAAAGTATCACCTATGCGAGGTTTAAAATGGTTCGGACAGAAAGAGAAACTAAGTCCGAGATATGTCAGGCCATATGAGATTCTAGCCAAACGTGGAAAAGTGGCTTACTAGTTAGCACTACCACCATCTATGTCAAGTGTGCATGATGTATTCCATGTTTCATTATTGAAGAAGTACGTCAGAGATCCAATGCACATTTTGGCAGTAGATCCTCCTAATTTGACTGATGATTTGACATTTAAAGTAGCACCAACTGAAATCACTAGCCGAAAGGTTCAACGACTATGCAACCGTGACATCTATTATGTTAAAGCCACTTGGAGAAGCAGAGATATAGAAGAAATCACATCGGAAGAAGAGAATGCTATGCGAAAGCAATATCCTCATCTTTTCGACTTGGAAGGTATGTACCAATTTCGAGGATGAAATTTTTAATAAGAAGGGGGGAGTTGTAAGACCCGTATCAATCTAACCAGTCTTACCACCTTGTACCAGCTTTACCTATCATGGTCGAGCCAAGTGGACCAAGTACGTGAAAGAAATCACAAGACCAGGTATGAAATTGACCCAAAAATAGTAAATTTGAGAGTAGGGTCGCATGCCTAAACAGGTAGGGCCAACCCCACCTCAACAGAATCCAACCCATGACTTTTCAGTCCTAGGGTCGGATGACTTGAGACCCTAGGGTCGACGGATCCTGTGACCCTAGCATCGACCCTAGGATGACAGACTGAAACCGTAATTAGGAAACATTTCTAATTTCAAGGGGATGTTTTCCTAATCTCAATGGGACTTATTTTGGGAGGTTTTCCTCTATAAATAGGACATCCCCTAGTCTTTTTCACTCCTTTTGAAACCCTAATTGAAAGTGAGAGAAAGAGAAGAGAAGGAGAAGAGAAGGAGAATTGGAGAAGAAGACTAAGGAGAAGAAATTCAAAGAAATCTCTGAATCTCAGCAATCCTAAGGTATAAATACATTCTCCATGAGTTATGTAAGACCCTAGAATAGTTCATGAAGAGGGTAGGATATAGGAGAAGCCAAATCATCCATCCATGGATAGATTCCAATGGAATCCATGGAGGAAATCATTGTAAACAAGTAAAGTGTGTAACTTGGAGTTTTGAGCCATAGAACAATCATAGAATGGACTAAAAAAGTAAGTCAAAGCATTCAAACATAAAAGAATGGACTGTAGGATGAAAGGTCAACTCAAACTACGTATGGTAGCACGTAGGGTAGATTGGTAACCGACCCTACCAGACCATAGGATCGACCCCATGCTCTCCGAAAATCCAGGGAGGCTATGGTCGCACCTAGGGTCGATGGATAACCGACCCAATGACTGACCCTATACCCTGGGGTCTCAGAAAACTGCTACCCTACCTGCGACCCAATCTGCGACCCTAGCAGTACAGCAAGCTTAAAACTGTTGGAATTAATTCTAATTAAAATCTATCGACTTGTTAGGTTTTCCTAGTGATCTAAAAGTGAATCTTAAAGCTTGAAAGAGGATCTACACTCAATCAAAGGTGAGGGAACAAGGCCTAAACTAATTGGCTAATAATAAACTTTTTTTTATTTATTGAGTCCAATGCCATGACTGATTCTATGCGTGTATGCTTGTAATGTGCATTTAACATGTCATCCAATATTCCTGCTATTAATGTTCATGCATATTTAATTCTGTTTATTTATAACATGATGATGATGATGATGCTAGGAATAGGCATGTGAATGTATGTGTGTGGTTGGTGTGCTTGATGCGAGTGGAGCATCAGGGGGAGGACGTGACATTGTAGTATGTCCTGGTCACCAGACTCTCACTCTATCTCTACTCAAGTCTTGTCCACTAACATCGTCGTATCGCTATTACCTTAGCAGAGCTATTATGTCGTAGGGCATCAGGGGAGGTGGTCTCGGACCGTGTAGTCTCTGACTCTATCGGGGGGCCTTAGCTCTATCTCTATGGACGTATTGAGGGATGCTGGGGTGTGGCCTTGGATACACTGTTTGACATTAGGATTGGTTAGTTGCGAGTATAGTTTGGAAGCCCTCGCCAATAGGGGCTTACGTGTTGGTATGGGAGCATGTGGTACTTTAATGCCGATACCCATTAAGTACACTGTTTCCATGGTGGGTGCATGTGGGACGGAAATGCCGATATTCATTGGGCGGCTTCACACACTCGCGATAGAGGTGAGGAGGTCACCGAACCTTTCTATAGCACATTGTAAACTTATATATCAGACCATAGATACGAATTGAATACATGCATATGTTTGTTGCATTGTTTTGTTTGCTCATTGAGCCGTGATGTAAGACCCGTATCGAATTAACCGGTCTTACCACCTTGTACCAGGTATACCTAGCATGGTCGAGCCAAATGGACCAAGTGCGTAAAGGAAATCGCAAGACCAGGTATGAAATTGACCCAAAAATAGTAAAATAGAGGGTAGGGTCCCATACCTAAACAGGTAGAGATGACCCTACCTCATCAGAAGTCAGACCCATGACTTTTAGTCCTAGGGTTTGACAACTGAAACCCTAGGGTCGATGGGATCTGCGACCCTAGCATCGACCCTAGGATCACCGACAGAAACCGTAAATAGGAAACTTTCCTAAATTCAAGGAGATTCTTTCCTAATCTCAATGGGACTTATTGTGAGAGGTTTTCCTCTATAAATAGGACATCCCTTAGCCTCTTTCACTCATTTTGAAACCCTAATTAAAAGTGAGAGAAAGAGAAGAGAATGAGAAGAGAAAGAGAGTTGGAGAAGAAGACTAAAGAGAAGAAATTCAGAAAAATCTCTGAATCTCAGCAAACCTCAGGTATGGATATGTTTTCCATGAATTGTTTAAGACCTTAGAATAGTTCATGAAGAGGGTATGATCTAGGAGAAACCCAAATCATCCATCCATGGGAAGATTTCAATGAAATCCATGGAGGGAATCATGGTAAACAAAGTAGGTGTTTAACTTGGAGTTTTAAGCCATAGAACAAGCATAGAATGGACTATGGAAGTAAGCCTAAGGACCCAAACATGAAAGAAGAGACTGTAAAATGAAAGGTCGACTCAAACCATGTGCGGTCGCACGTAGGGTCGATTGGGAACCGACCCTACCAGACCACAGGATCGACCCCAAGCTCCCAGGAAGTTCAGGGAAGCTGCAGTCGCACCTAGGATCGATGGGACAATCGACCCTATACCCTGGGGTCACAGAAACCTGCGACCCAACCTGCGACCCATCCTGCGACCTTAGCTTTACAGCAAGCTTAAAACTGTCGGAATGAATTTTAATTAAAATCTATCGACTTGTTAGGTTTTCTTATTGATATAAAGGTGATTCTAAAGGCTTGAAAGAGGACTTACACTCAAGCAAAGGTGTGGGAACAAAACCTAAACTAATTGGCTAATAATAAACTGTTTTTGTTTATTGAGTCCAATACCATGTATGATGCTATGATTGTATGATTGTAATGTACATATCACATGTCATCTACTATTCCTATTATTACTATTCATGCATATTTAATTCAGTTTATTTATAACATGATGATGATGCTAGGAATAGGCATGTGAATGTTTGTGTGTGGTTAGTGTAATTGATGCGAGTGGGGCATCAGGGAAAGTGTGATGCGGTGCGGTCCTAAGCACTTTAGCCCTATCTCTACTCAAGTCTTGTCCACTGACATCGTCGTATCGTCATTACCTTAGCAAAACTATTACGTTGTAGGGCATCAGGGGAGGTGGTCTCGGATCGTGTAGTCTCTGACTCTGTCGAGGGGCCTTAGCTCTATCTCTATGGACGTATTGAGGGATGCTGGGGTTAGGCCTTGGATACACTGTTTGATATTAGGATTGGTTAGTTGCGAGTCCAGTTTGCAAGCCCTCGCCAACAGGGGCTTACGTGTTGGTATGGGTAGAGCATCAGGGGAAGTGTCATGCGGTGCGATCCTAAGCACTTTAACTCTATCTCTATTCCATGGTGGGGTGGATGTGGACGACAACGGTGTTTGATCCGTTGGGTGGGCTTACACACCCTGTGTATTGAGGCGAGGCAGCCACCGAACCTTTCTATAGCACATTGCAAATTTATATACCAGACCACAGATATGAAATGAATGCATGCTTATGTTTGTTGCATTGTTTTGTTATCTCACTGAGCCGTGATGTGTGCTCACCCTTTTTGAATTCAAATATGTTAGTTGATGATGCAGGTATGACTGTGGAAGATTATATGAATGCTCCTGCATAAGGGCACGTGGCTGCAATAGAGGCTGAAGATATAGTGGAGACGCATGACTCCTCATGCGAGTGCAACTCATGCGTTTTCGATTAGAGTTTTATTTGAACTATTAAGGACATGTAATTTGATATTTTATTTATTTATTTATGTCTCCGTTGATACAACATAATTGGATATTTTATTTATGATTATCACAGTTATATTCTCAGTTCCTTTAATATTAAGACTTCCGCTATTGTGTATTTATTCTGATTATGGTTGTGGATGTGTATGGTTTAAGCAAATGGACACAACCTATTTGAGATCCTGGATTGAATCGTTGGTTCATTAGCAGTTCAATACACCGTTCTGAATAGTATGGAATTGGGGTGTGACAACTTGGTATCAGAGCTCTCAGGCCCTGTCTGTTAAACTAGTATACTACCACAAAAGTTTGTGAACTGAGATAGGATAAAAATTTAAAAGCTGTAATAATAACACACTATAAGCACCTGTGTTGTTTGAGACAAAATTAGAAAGAGAATAATGCATCTATTAAATGAGAAACAAGTTCATATACACTCAAGTGAAAAATAAACGTATATACACATATCTTAAGCGGAGTACAGTCCACAATCCAGACAGTTACTCTATAGTACAAAAGAAAAATAAAAGAAAATACATATCATGGAGCTGGAGGTGCTGGAGGAGGAGGTGCTTTGCGATCTCTATCACAGTCCTCAACATACACCCTAGTCAACCAGGCTACCTGAGTCTGGGTCATCTGAAGACTAGCTGTGAGATCAGCCACCCGCTGATCAGTCATGCGCTGAGCAACTAGAAGCTCTCCCACCCGTAGATCAGACATGCACTGGGCCTCTCTAATCTCACGCAGTAGCCCCATCATGTCATCAGAAGGTGGGTGTGAAGGACCAGCTGCATGTGAAGGACCAGCTCTTATAGTATATGTAGGTGATGGGGGAGGTATGGAGTCCACATCCATGTACAAACGATCCTCATCCTCAACATCACCCCCATGAACCCCTGCTCCAGCGGCTGCCGCTGCTGCCTCAGCGTCTGCCATCTCCACCAGAGTACGAGGACGCACCAGAGCGTTCCTCTCCTCGTCACTGACCTGAGCATCCCGCATACCCATCTTACAGATGGCCTCCCAGTCCAAAGCTAATGAGAAGGATTTCTCCTGAATCCTCTCGTCCACTAAGAAAACAGCCAGGCGGATAAGCAATGTAGTGACTAGGCGTCCATACGGCAAGTTGCCTACCTCACCAGGCAGCGTAGCACTGATCATCGTCCGCATAATAATATAAGGGAGGTAGACAGGCTGCCTAGTGTAGATACAGTAAAGTATATACTAGGTCAACTGGGAGACCCTCTCGTAATGTCCACTCTGGGGTATCAGGTTGTGCTGGATTATCTTACAGTACACCCAAGGCTCTGGACGTAGGTAGATCGCTTTCATCTCCCAGCAATCCTCTCTGATAAGCTGACGGTCTATCTCAGCCCTCATCTCCAAGGAAAAGAAATGGGGCTCTCTGGGGGCACAGTATACCAAGGGGCCGTCATATGAAATGCCCAAGAGCTCCGCTAACTGCCGACAGTCAAAGGAAGTCTTTACTCCCTTGACGTAGCTCGTGATCCTGAGCTCCCTACCCCTCTCAGTGTCATTGTGATCTCCCACCACCTGGAAATTACAATAAAACTGTCTCACCAAATCTGGACGGGTACAGACGTCGTAGGTGATCACGCCAAGCCAGCCCATGTCACCAAAAGCTCTCTCTACATCGAACAAGGCTAGGCTAGCCAAGTCCACCCGACGATCTCCCTCCATTTTCTTACGGACATAATGAGCGTACTGAGCTTCGGCCTCGTTAGAGCGGAAGCGGACTGGGTCGTGAACCCTAGGTATTTTGGTATAAGCCATATTATCTGTAAAAACAAAGAAAAACAGATAATAGCTTAGTAAAGATGAAAAACCCAAAAATTTCGGCATTATAATGGCAAAATTTGGGCAAAAGCCTCACTTCTCACCCATACACATGGGCAGGAGGAATTATATAGATTTTAAACTATCCTGCAAAAGTTATACAGTTGGAAATTTCATCTCAGAAGATTAAATTTGAAGAAATTTCAAGAAATTCAAAAATCTCGACAAATTAGGGCAAAATGGAAAATTTCAAGTTTCTCAATAACCAACCGATGAAACTCCAATATTTTTGTGGGCTTTCGTCCATTGAGTCACCAACAGCAAAAGCACCCAATAAAAATCAAATTTTTACGGTTGAAAAATGTTTAATTTGAAGAAAATGGTGTAAACGAGCAAAAACCTAGTTAGAAAGCTCTACAATCATGAAACAGTAGAGAACATACCTGTAGAGAAGGAGTAGAAGTCGAAAAGAGAAGCAAAAATCACCAACGGGTCGGAGTTGTCACTATAGCAACTCAGAAGAATGAGCCGAGTCAGAAAGAAGGAGAAAGAATGAGAAATGGATCCAAAATTCGGGATTAAAAACCTGGTTTCAGTCCTAGGGTCGCATAATTCGACCGAAACATGCGACCCTACCTCCGACCCATTCATCGACCCTAGCCTCTCGGTGATCTGACAGAAAGTAGGGGTCGATCCTAGGGTCAGACATCTATCGACCTTACCATCAACCCTAGGCTCTCGGTAAGTAACAATGATTCTTCGGGTCGCATTCCCTAGGGTAAGACATCCATCGACCCTACGATGGAAAATACAGTATTTTGACAGAATGATCTAAAAAATTTTAAAAATTTCATTGACTAGTGGATTTAAATATGAGAATGAAGTATATGATGATTGCCTCACATATTCTATGATTTTCAGGCATTACCACTACCAGAGCAGATAATGGCTGGACGAAGAGTGACCAGACAAAGCCATAACTCTATTCCACCACCATCACCTGTGGAGGAAGGCGGCCATGAAAATCCAGAAGTATAGGGTATTCCGAATGTGGCACAGCTAGTAACTCATGACCAGGAAAATCCTACAGATTTGCCAGCTCCACCTACAGACCTGGCTACAGCCGTATTGAATTTGACACAACATCTGCAACAAATACAACAGGTACAAGCTACAATGCAAGCTGCCATAGGCATGGTTTTTCCTGCTGCACAAACGACACCGATGCCAGCAGGACATGCAAGCACAGTACCAGGGGGAAGTAACATGGTACCCCATGCACCTCAAACTCCCATCATGCAGGCTCAAGTACAAAACCCTGAAGTAGCTCAAGGTGGTTATCAGTACCAACCACCTATGTATGGGGTCTATGTTCCTCATCAACTGGACCACTCCAGACTGGTTGAGCATTTTCTTAAGATGAAGCCCAAGGAGTATAATGGTAAGCCAGCTGATCCTTTGTGGCCAGCACACTGGATTGATGAGATGGAGAGGAATTTTACGATGATGACGGTGAATGAAGAAGAGAAAGTGTTGTGCGCAACATTCATGCTGAAAGGCGATGCACACCACTGGTGGAAGTCCACACGGACGTATCTGTTGACAAAGCACGCCCAACTGACCTGGGATATATATAACGAGGCATTCTTTGAAAAGTACTTTCCTAAAAGTTTCAAAGATTCTATGGAGAAAGAGTTCCTGAGTTTGTATCAGGGACAGATGACTGTCGATGCATATCAACAGTGTTATGAGGAGCTGTTCTTCTTTGCACCAGTCAGTATGCAAGCAAAAGATACAAAGACCCGAAGGTTCGTCATGGGACTTAGGGGAAGTATTCGTGAACATGTACTAGGACTTGAGAAGAAAGTCTACAACGAAGCGGTACAAATTGCTCGAGTGATAGAGTCGAGCCAGAAGGAGAGCTATTTTGCTCAAAACAGGGGTATTAAAAGGCCAACTGGAAATTCATATAATGGAGGGAATACAAGGACATTCAAACCCTTCCGTACTCAAGGTTTTAACATTGCAGCCAACACTACTCCAGCAACTCAACAGCAACAAAAGCAAAATAACGAAGGAGTAAAATGCTATAACTGCAATCAAATAGGACATTATTCAAGGGAGTGTCCTAAACCCAGGAAGCAGCTACAGCAAGGAAAGGTTTATGCTGTTACATCTGAGGATGCTACCGCATCACCTGATGTGGTCACAGGTATGACCTAAACCTTTTCATTTTGTGTTCCATTCTGTGCGCAGTAGACTAAATAAAAACAAATCACAGGTATCGTACCTATTAATGGCATTCCCGCTAGAGTACTCTTTGATTCAGGAGCTACTCATTCTTTTATATCTGTGTCATTTGGAAAGAAGCTGAACCTACCCCTCAAATATCTAGACTATAAACTGCTTGTACGGTCACCGATGGGATTAGAAGTGGAATTAGAAACAGGTTATGGACCATGTCCAGTCCTTATTGACGAGAAAACTCTAGATGCAACCCTGATTCAACTTGAGATGGCAGACTTTGACTTCATCTTGGGAATGGACTGGTTAGCTCGGCATTCTGCAAACCTATTATGTACCGAAAAGAAGCTGACATTTAAAGACAAGAAAGGAGCGGAGTTCAGTTTTGCGGGGACCAAACTTCCCTGTAAACAAAAGCTCATACTCTCTGCATTAAAGGCTAAGAAGTGCCTTGAGAAAGGAGGAGTTGGGTATCTAGTATCTGTGGTCGATCTTATCAAGGAAGCACCACGAATGGAGGATATTGATGTTGTGGGTGACTTCCCAGATGTATTTCCTGAAGAGTTACCAGGACTTCCACCCGACCGAGCGACAGAGTTCGTTATAGATCTTATACCCAGAGCCGCACTAGTATCTAAAGCACCTTATTGAATGGCTCCTACTGAACTAAAGGAATTAAAGGTACAGTTACAAGAACTACTGGTCAAGGGTTACATCCGACCTAACATTTTACCATGGGGAGCGCCAGTATTATTCGTAAAGAAAAAAGACGGTAGTGTTCGATTGTGTATAGACTATCGGGAACTGAATAAGCTGACAATCAATAATCGATATCCATTGCCTCGGATCGATGACTAGTTCGATCAGTTGCAAGGTGACAAAATGTTCTCCAAAATCGATCTTCGGTCAGGCTACCATCAGTTGAAGATCAAAGACGGTGATATTCCCAAGACAGCATTCAGGACCAGATATGGACATTATAAATTTTTGGTCATGTATTTTGGATTGACTAACGCACCAGTAACTTTTATGGAACTTATGAACCAGGTATTCCACGATATGTTGGATACGTCGGTTATTGTATTCATTGATGACATATTGGTCTACTCCAAGGACAAGGAAACTCATATTATGAATCTAAGAGCCGCTCTGCAGCGATTACGGAAGGGGAAGCTTTACGCCAAATTTACAAAGTGTGAGTTTTGGTTAAATGAAGTTGCTTTTCTAGGTCATGTTGTATCCGTTGAAGGAATTAAAGTGGACCCTAGTAAGATTGAAGCCATCGTAAAGTGGGAAGCACCAAAGAGCGTCGTAGAAATTAGAAGTTTCCTAGGTCTAGCTGGTTATTATCGACAATTTATGAAAGACTATTCCCAGATTATCGTACCTCTCACCAGTTTGACTAAAAAGGGCAAAAAGTTTGTTTGGACTGAGAAATGCGAGAAGAGTTTCCAAACATTGAAGGCTAGATTGATATCTGCTCCGATCTTGACCATTCCGATTCTCGGACAGCCATTTATTTTGTACACTGATGCGTCAGGATTGGGATTAGGATGTGTACTTATGCAAGGAGAACAAGTAATTGTTTATGCCTCAAGACAATTGAAGACACATGAGAAGAACTATCCTACTCATGATTTGGAATTTGCGGCAGTACTACATGCTGTCAAGATATGGAGACATTACTTGTACGGAGAGAAATTTAAGATTAAATCAGATCATAAGAGTTTTACTTATCTCTTTAATCAGAAGGAATTAAATATGAGACAAAGAAGATGGCTGGAACTATTAAAAGACTATGATTGAGATATCCAGTATCATCCAGGAAAAGCTAATGTGGTTGCTGATACGCTGAGTAGAAAAGCAATGATTAAATCTTAAGGAGAAGTTAACACAACTGCCGCAATGTGTACTACCGAAAAAGTGTTCAATTACGGTAATGAGCGGTTTGTGATAGATGCACTGGGTGAATTAACCAATCAAGGGTTTATTCATCGATTTTCAAGTATGTTTGCCACATGGAAGATTATACCTTATATAAGTGATGAAGTGAAAATAGCTATTAAATCAGACCCTTATCTAAGAACGGTACAAGAGGACATTGAAAAAGGTAGGACTATCCCTGAGTTCACCTTGGACGATGAAAAGGTACTGAAGTACAAAGGAAGAGTATGTGTACCTGAAACAAAAAGTTTAGACATTAGACATCGACTAATGAAGGAAGCCCATACCACCGCCTATTCGATACATCCTGGAAGTACAAAAATGTATCATGATCTAAAGAAGTTATATTGGTGGAGAGGAATGAAAGAAGATGTAGCTAAGTTCGTGTTTCAATGCCTAAATTGTTAGAGAGTGAAGGCTGAACGACAAAGACCTGCAGGACTATTACAGCCGTTACTGGAACCAACATGGAAATGGGACTGCATCACTATGGACTTCGTCACTGGGTTACCATTGACTCCTCGAGTAGTTGACGCGGTCTGGGTGATTGTAGATCGTCTAACTAAGACAGCTCGCTTTATAGCTATACGACCACAGTATACCCTGGAGAGGTTAGCCAAGTTATATGTGGATAACATTGTCAGATTACATGGTGTACCTGAAAGCATTGTGTCCGATAGAGACCCACGCTTTACTTCAAAGTTTTGGAAAGGATTGCAGAAGACTATGGGTATGACATTGAAGTTCAGTATGGGATTCCAACCTCAGACAGAGCAGTGCAGAATTGGGGTGTGACATAATCATACATCTAAAGAAAGGAAAAAATTATTTACAACATATGACCGAGGTCTGGGAAAATCCCAAACCGTCTACGTATCCCTGTGCGGTGGGAATCAGGCCAAATGTAGTTCGGGCGGGTGTGTACGTGCCAGGTGTACAAGAGAAGGAATGCTCCCAAAATATTAGAATGCATCCCAAGCGATGGATGCTCCCATAATCATGGGACACATCCGATGGTGAGAGATGTCCCTACAATAGTGGGACCCATCTCAGTGTTGAGGTACTCCCTATCACAAGGAAGTTCCCTCGCCGAAGTTATCCCATAATACATGAAACTTACCTTAATTTGAGTGTGTGTGTGAAAATGATGCTCCCAAAATATTGAAACACATCAAGCGGAGAAATGTTCCCACAATAGTGGAACCCATCTAAGGGTATAGAAGCATTCCCTTCCATAGAGAAATCCCCTCGCTGAGGTAATCCCATAATACATGGAACTTACCTCAATTTGAGTGTGTGTGTGTGAAAATGATGCTTCTAAAATCTTGGAACACATCTGAGGGATGAGATGCTCCCACAATGGTGTAACACATCTCGGTGTAGAGGTATTCCCTTTCACAGGGAAATCCCTTCGCTGAGGTAATCCCATAATACATGGAACTTACCTCAATTTGAGTGTGTGCATGTGAAAATGATGCTACCAAAATATTAGAACACATCAAGGGGAGAGATGTTCCCACAACAGTGGAACCCATCTCAGGGTGTAGAGGCATTCCCTTCCATAGAGAAATTCCCTCGCTGAGGTAATCCCGTAATATATGGAACTTACCTCAATTTTAGTGTGTATGTGTGAAAATGATGCTCCCAAAATCATGGAACACATCCAAAGGATGAGATGCTCCCACAATGGTGGAACACATCTCGGTGTAGACGTATTCCCTTCCACAGGGAAATCCCTTCACTGAGGTAATCTCATAATACATGGAACTTACCTCAATTTGAGTGTGTATATGTGAAAATGATGCTCCCAAAATATTTGAACACATTAAGTGGAGAGATGTTCTCACAACAGTGGAACCCATCTCAGGGTGTAGAGGCATTCCCTTCCATAGAGAAATCTCCTTGCTGACGTAATCCATAATACATGAAACTTACCTCAATTTGACCGAGCGTGGAGTGACCAAACTCCCCCGCAGCCTACATATCCCTCGAAACCTCTCTCTCTAAAATCTGGTCAAGCGTAGTTCTCATGGATTGACAAGCCACGGACACGCGTGGTAACACTCAGGAAAGGCCAAATGCCTCAGCTCCCCACACATAGGGGTACACTAAATTTCACTCGCATCCCACACTCAGGATACCTAGGTGGGCAATCTATCGGGTTAGATTCATTTAAAATATTCATGGTGAACATCCAAACGGCTCAGATTCATTTAAAATACTCAGAAAGATAATCCAACGGTTCAAATTCATTTTAAGCACCCATGATGAAGATCCAATGGTCCATATTCATCTAAGACACCTATAACCAAGATCCAATGGTTCAAAATCCTTTTAAGCACCCATGATGAAGATCTGATGGTCCAAATCACTCAAAATCACTTAAAATAAAAATCCAACGGTTCAAATCCCTCAAGTTCATAATCCAACCGTTCAGATTCATTTAAACCATTCCCAAAGATAATCTAGTGGCCCAGATCACTCATTATGATAATCTAACCGTTCAGATTTGATAAAGTCACTTATCAAGACAATCCAATGGTTCAAAATACTTAAGATCACTATCCATGCATTCAGATTGATTAAAATCACTTCCAAAGATAGTCCAATGGTTTGGATCGTTCATCATGATATTTTAACCATTCATATTCGATAAAGTCACTTATCAAAACAATCTAATGGTTCCAATTACTTAAAATCACATCAAAATTTTAAATCAAAGACCATGATCAACTCATGAAAATTTCAATTATATGGTCATGATCAATACTCATAAAATTCAGATCATGTGGTTGGATCACCTGCATTAAAATTCTAATCACATGATCGGACCAAACACATTAAAATTTCCAAGCACATCGGATCTATTTCATCCTCCAAAATGCAAGATCAACGGCCATATTTCATTTCATCACATGCCTAACAAGAAAGGCTGAGCCAAAACCCAACATGCACATTTGGAAGCTGACGCATATGAACAAAGAATCATCATGTATGCGAAGATACAATAATAAAATGAAGCAAACAACCACAATACGACATAAAAGTATGGTAAACTAGAAAAGAAACCAACCTGATGTGCGTCAGCGAGATTGAACAGCAGGATGTCACGAGGATCGACGATGATGATCGTCGCAGGATGTCGTGAGGATCCTCGGGTTGATGACGAAGGTCTTCACTGGATCTCGCGAGGATCGCCGATGCTGATCGTCGCAGGGTATCGCGAGGATCTTCAGGTTGACGACGAAGGTCTTCGCTGGATCTCACGAGGATCTTCGGGTTGACGACGAAGGTCCTCGCAGGATGTCGCGAGGATCTCATGCTCGGCTGGGTGTGAGTTGCGGACAGGTATGGGGGATGGTCGTGCTCGGCTGCTGGGTACGAGTTGTGGACAGTTATGAGGGATGGCTGCTGAGAGGTGCTGCTGTGTGTGTGCTGCGGACAGGTGTGAGATGGCCGCTGGGTGTGAGTTGCGGACATGTGGGGGATGGTTGCTAGGTGCGAGTTGGGGACAGGTGTGGGATGGCTGTTGGGTGCGAGTTGCGGACAAGTGTGGGATGGCTGCTGGGATTTGAGTTGGGTAGGTAGCTAAAAATGGGGATGAGGTGATGTTGGCCGATGGCTTGGTGGTTGGCTCATTGAATTTCTATCGACTGGGTAAATTTTGGTCATGTTGGGATTGGGCTCAAGATGGGGAGGTGGAGGTTTTTTGGGGAGTATGGGTTGGTCGGCAGACAGAGGGAGGTAGAGGTGGAGTGGGACTCAATGATGGAGGCTGGGTTTAATGGAGTATGGGAGGTGGCTGGGTTTTAGGGAGAAGAGGTGGAGTGATTTGGGGGTAGGGTTTGGTCGGTGGACAGAGGGAGGAGGTGGCAGTACCTCCCTCTCACTTTCTCTCTTCGTCTCTCTCTATTCTCTCTCTTTTCCCACTCTTTCTCACTCTCTCTCTCACTTTCTTACTCTTTCTCACTCTTTCTCACTCTTTCTGCTCTTCGATCCTTTGATTTAAGGATTTAGGGATTTTTTTTCTTTTTTTTTTTTTTTTTATTATATTTTTTGTTTCAATCACTTATTATTATTATTATTATTATTATTATTATTATTATTATTATTATTATTATTATTATTATTATTATTATTATTGATACACCCCTCTCATTGCGTATGGTGCCCAAATGAGAGCGGAGATCCCCGCAGTGGCAAATTTGGGGTGCTGACAGATACCCCTCTTCAGTCGAAGTTATACTAATTGAGGCTGAAGAAAAGAATACCCCAGTTTTGCCACAACCGTTATTGGAAAGCTAAGCAAAACCAAACACGGGCTCTCTAGAGTAGCGGCCATGGTGACCTTCAAACTCTCAAAACAGACCAGAAAAATAAGGATGAGCTTTCACGCACTTCGCGGAACCACTCAGGAAGATTATTCCGCAACAATGGAACCAAATCTCCAAAGCGAAACTGACACCACGCACACGCGAGCCCCAAAGTCAGAATCGAAGGCGAGCTTTCACGCATTTCACGGAACCGCTCGGGGAGATTATTCCTCAACAAAGGAACTAAATCTCAAAAGCAAAACTGACACCCCGCACATGCGAGCCCCAAAGTCAGAATCGAAGGTGAGCTTTCACGCTTTTCGCGGAACCACTCGGGGAGATTATTCCGCAACAACAGAACCAAATCTCAAAAGCGAAACTGACACCCCGCATACGCCAGCCCCAAAGTCAGAATCGAAGGCGAGCTTTCACGCATTTTATGGAACCACTCGGGGAGATTATTCCGCAACAATGGAACCAAATCTCAAAAGTGAAACTGACACCCCGCACACGTGAGCCCCAAAGTCAAAATCGAAGGCGAGCTTTCACACATTTCATGGAACTGCTCGGGGAGATTATTCCTCAACAAAGGAATTAAATCTCAGAAGCGAAACTAACACCCCGCATACTCGAGCCCCAAAGTTAGAATCGAAGGCGAGCTTTCATGTATTTCACAGAACCACTCGGGGAGATTATTCCGCAACAACGGAACCAAATCTCGAAAGTAAAATTGACACCCCGCACACACAATGTCACACCCCAATTTTGATTGAATCAGAAGTGAGAGTGAACTGTCACTGAACCAACAGTTCACACCAGGATCTCAATAAGACCGTGTCCACTCATACAAACCATTGCACATAACCATAATCAGAATATAATTAAATACAGTGAAAGTCTTAAATTAAATGAACTGAGTTCTCTATTGATAATTTAAATAAAATATTCAATTATTCAAAACATCAGAACGTAAATAATTATCCTTACATCACTTATATATCCAACTAAAAATAAATAAAATAAACAAATCCAATATTCTAGAAGTACACGCAGAAAGGGCACTTGCATGAAGCGTCATGCTCGTCCTTCCCTGCTTGCACTTCCAGGGCAATAACTCTTTCATATACTGAAGCATCCACGTAGTCTTCGACAGTGTAACCTGCATCAACATCTAAAAACATGTATATAAACAAGGGTGAGCTCACAACTTACCTCAGTAAGACAATCCGACAATGCAACACACATCATGCATGAGTAACATTCATATTATGGTCTGGTTTTAAGTTTGCAATGTGCTATAGAAAGGATTGGTGGCCACCGCACCTCTATACACGAGTGTGTGAATCTGCCCAATGGATCAAACACCACTATCGTCCCACATACACCCACCATGGAATAGAGATAGAGCTAAAGTGTCCGGATCAAACACCACCAACACTTCCCCTGATGCCCTACCCATACCAACACATAAGCCCCTATTGGCGAGGGCTTGCAAATTGGGCTCGCAACTAACCAATCCTATATGTCATCATAGTAGGCCCTATCCCAGCACAGCTCCCTATGGCATAGAGATAGAGCTAGAGTCTAGTGACCAGGCCAGGGACCACAGTGCCACTTCCTCCCCTAATGCCCTACCCACACCAAGCATGCTAAGACAGAAGCGATACGAAAAGGTACTAGTGTGAGGAATGATCCCAAACCCCAGGACCTTCCCATTCCACACACCAACGAAAATATTCACATGCCTAACAGTCACATCCTAGCATGGCGAGTATGCATGAACAATATAATAACTGAAAGTAAAGATGACATGCGAGTATGCACAAACACCATTCCACAGAGTCATAATTATTAACAACGTTTTACTGTTATTAGGTTATTAGGGTTTAGGTCTGATTCCCTTACCCAACTCTTGATTGCTAGCTTGCTCCGCGTCACAGAATCCAAACTCGCAATTACAAGGTCCTACATGATGTTAGGGTTGAATTAGAATAATTTTCTTACACACTCCTCACAGTGCATACCGATAGTAGTACCGGTCGCAAGTACCGATCGCGGCACTATGTGGAAAGGTGCGACCGGTATGGTCAACCGGTCCCCCATAGACCAGTCTCCGAGAGGTACCGGTCGTAGTACCGGTCGCATATGGTGCGACCGGTATGCCTCCGAAAGACCATCAATTCGGTGTTCGCCTTCCGTCGATCACCCCCTATTGGTTCTAGGGTTTCTCCTATGCATTCTAAGGCTGAGTAACGAGTTAGAGTTGTTTCATGTTCCATTCAAGTCTTAGTTTCGATGATCCTTAGCCTAGAATGCGAATCTAGGGTTCATCGACTGTATTAGGGTTGACGAAAAATTTAAGGGTTTTAGATCAATACCTCGCCTTACATGGTATTGATCAATTCATAACTAATCATCTATAATGCTTAACTTAGAGGAAGGTTCAACCACTTACCATTGGTTAACAATTATGGTGTTCTTCGTCTAACGACAAACGGCGGCTCCTCTCCCTCCTTCCTTAGCTATTTCTCCTTCTTCGATCTCTTTCTCCTCTCTAGGTTTTGTGAGGATCAATGAAACAGTTCTAAGGAGGTTTAGGGGTCCTTAAATAGACTAGGATAGAGTTTAGAAAGTTTTCTTACTTTAGGAAAGTCCTTAGGCTCGAGATTAGGAAAGTGGGACCCGCAGAGATCCATTTTCGGAACTAAGCAGTCTGTCTGCGCAGACATACCGATCGACCGGTACAATTGACCGGTACCATCGGCTGGTATGAAAAAATATCATACATTAGGTCCGTTTTCGTACCTGGTTGTCATCCGTTTGTCCCGTCTGTCCCAGTGATGATTGAAAGACCTGTTACGACATGAATTAAAGGTTTAGATCGGGTTCATGGAGTGCGGGTCTTACAACTCCCCCACCCTTAAAAGAAAATTCGTCCCCGAAATTTGCATGTAGGTTTCACAACTCCCCCAACCTTAAAATAAATTTTGGCCTTGAAATTTGTACATACCTTGTTCGTTGAAAAGGTTAGGGTATTCCTTTCGCATCGCGTTCTCTTCCTCCCAAGTGATTTCTTCTACATTTTGGCTTTTTCAATGCACTTTGACGTAATGGATATCCTTGCTTCATAGATGTTGTACCTTTCGGCTTGTGAGCATCACAGGTACCACTTCAAATGTCAAGTCCTCTGTCAAGTCTGGTGGGTCTGCTGTCATGATGTGCAATGGATCCCTGACATACTTCTTCAATAAAGAAACATGAAACACATCATGAACGCTTAACATGGATGGTGGTAGAGCCAGTTGATATGCCACATTATCACGTCTGGTCAAAATCTCGTATGGTCCCAAATACCTGGGGTATAGCTTCCCCTTTTACTAAACCGTTTCAGACCTCGCACAAGTGATATCTTCAAGAACACCTTATCACCCACTGCAAACTCCAGATCTCGACGTCGATTATCTGCATAGTGCTTTTGTTGAACTTGAGCTATCTTCACTCTTTCCTTGATTTGATCAATACTCGACAAGTTTCTTCTACGAACTCCGGTCCTACAATCCTTCTTTCTCCCACTTCATTCCATAACAGAGGTGTACGACATTTTTTCTCATAGAGTGCCTCATATGGAGCCATCTGGATCGTAGCCTGGTAACTATTGTTATAAGCAAACTCAATAAGCGATAGCTTCTCGTCCCAAGCTCCTTTGAAATCTAGGGCACACGCTCGGAGCATATCTTCTAAGATTTGAATAGTTCTTTCTGACTGCTCGTCTGTCTGAGGATGAAAAACTGTACTAAACTTCAACTAGGTTCCCATGGCTTTCTGTAATCCTTCCCAAAACTTTGATGTAAAACAAGGATCTCTGTCAGATACTATACTCTCTGGACACCATGAAGTCTGACTATATTATCCACATATAGCTTGGCCAGCTTGTCCATGGTATACTGAAGTTTGACAGTGATGAAGCAAGCTATCTTGGTAAGTCAATCGACTATAACCCATACTGCATCCACTGACTTTGGTGTCAAGGGTAGGCCAGTAACGAAATCCATTGTGATACAATCCCACTTCCATGATGGCTCCGATAGTGGTTGTAGCAAACCTGCTGGTCTTTGTCTTTCTGCTTTCACTTGCTAGCAATTCAGACATTGGAATACGAATCGAGCTACATCCGCTTTCATACCCCTCAACCAATATAGTCTTCTTAAATCATGATACATTTTGGTGCTTCCTGGATGTACAGAATATGGGGTATAATGAGCTTCTGTCATAATTCTATCTCTAATATTTGAGTTCTCACTCTCAGGTATACATAATCATCTACGTTACCTGAGTACCTTGTCTGAATCCAAGGTAAAATCAGGGTTTCTTTTACCCTTCTCTAGATCTTCTTGCACAGTCTTGAGGTGTGGATCCTGTAGGATTGATATTTTGACCTCATCTATGAGATCCGATGAGATCTTCAAAGCTGCAAACATTCCACTGGATCTCCTGTAGTCTCTAATATATGCTCTTTATCATTCTCTATTGAGCCTGAGGCTGCAGCACACAGTGTAGTGCTTTTACTAGATCCTGCCTCAGGTTTCAATGCCCACTTTTTGCTTAAGGCATCAGCCACAATGTTTGCCTTACCCAGATGGTACTGGATGTCACGATCATAATCTTTTAATAGCTCCAGCCATCTCCTCTGTCTCATATTCAGGTCCTTTTGAGTAAAAAGGTAAGTCAAACTCTTGTAATCCGACTTGATCTGAAACTTTTCACCATAAAGGTAGTGCCTCCAAGTCTTGATTGCGTGAATGACCGCTGCTAACTCCAGATCATGTGTAAGATAGTTCTTCTCATGCTTTTTTAACTATCTTGATGAGTAGGCAATCACCTGTTCTCCTTGCATCAACACACATCCAAGACCCAACCCTGAGGCATCCGTATATAGGGTGAATGGCAAGCCTGGTGCTGGGATGGTCAAAATAGGTGCAGAGACTAGTCTTGACTTCAGAGTCTGAAAGCACTTCTCACACTCATCTGTCCATATGAACTTTTCTACTTTCTTGGTTAGTCTGGTTAGTGGAACGGCGATTCTTGAGTAGTCTTCCACGAATCTTCTATAGTAACCAGCCAATCCAAGGAAACTATGAATCTCTGCAACTGATTTCGGTGCATCCCATCCTACTATAGTTGCGATCTTGCTTGGATCTACCTTGATACGGTCTGCAGATATTACGTGACCCAAGAAGGCCACTTCCTTCAGCCAAAATTTGTATTTCTTGAACTTGGCATAAAGCTTCTCCCTTCTCAGCCATTGTAGGGCTGCTCTCAAGTGTGTTGCATGAGTCTCCTTGTCCTTTGAGTAAGCCAAGATGTCGTCAATGAATACAATGACCGAAGTGTCCAACATGTAATGAAACACTCGGTTCATCAGTTCCATGAACGACGCTGGAGTGTTAGTCAACCCGAATGACATTACAAGGAACTCATAATGCCCATACCTTATTCTAAAAGCAATCTTCAAAATATCTCCTGCCTTGATCTTCAATTGGGGATACTCTGATCTAAGATCAATCTTCAAGAAAACCTTTGCATCCTGCAACTGATCGAATAGATCATCGATCCTAGGCAAAGGGTATCGGTTCTTGATGGTTAACTTGTTCAACTCTCGGTAGTTGATACAAAGTCGTACATTACCGTCCTTCTTCTTTACGAACAATACAGGTGCTCCCCACGGTAGTTCTTCTTCTTTACGAACAACTCTCGGTAGTTGATACAAAGTCAACCAGTATGCCTCCGAAAGACCATCAATTTGGTGTTCGCCTTCCGTCGGTCACCCCCTATTGGTTCTAGGGTTTCTCCTATGCATTCTAGGGCTGAGCAACGAGTTAGAGTTGTTTCATGTTCCATTCAAGTCTTAGTTTCAATGATCCTTAGCCTAGAATGTGAATCTAGGGTTCAACGACTGTATTAGGGTTGACGGTAAATTTAAGGGTTTTAGATCAATACCTCGCCTTGCATGGTATTGATCAATTCATGACTAATCATCTATAATGCTTAACTTAGAGGAAGGTTCAAGCACTTACCGTTGGTTCGCAATTATGGTGTTTTTCGTCCAACGGCAAACGGCGGCTCCTCTCCCTCCTTCCTTAGCTCTTTCTCCTTCTTTGATCTCTTTCTCCTCTCTAGGGTTTGTGAGGATCAACAAAAAAGTTCTAAGAAGTTTTAGGGGTCCTTAAATAGACTAAGATAGAGTTTAGGAAATTTCTTTACGTTAGGAAAGTCCTTAGGCTCGAGATTAGGAAAGTGGGACCTGCAGAGATCCGTTTTCGAATCTAAGTAGTATGCCCGCACAGACATTCCGGTCGACCGGTACCATCAACCTATACCATTGACTGGTATGAAAAAAATATCATACATTAGGTCCGTTTTCATACCTGGTTGTCATCCGTTCATCCCGTCTGGTCCGGTGATGATTGGAAGACCTGTTACGACAAGAATTAAAGGCTTAGATCGGGTTCATGGAGTGCGGGTCTTGCACGTGATCCCCAAAGTCAAAATCGAAGGTGAACTTTTATGCATTTCACGAAACCGCTTGGGATTATTCCTCCACAAAGGAACTAAATCTCAAAAGCGAAACTGACACCTCGCACATGCGAGCGCTAAAGTCAGAATCGAAGGATAGCTTTTACGCATTTCACGGAACCACTTAGGGAGATTATTCTGCAACCACGGAACCAAATCTCAAAAGTGCAACTGACACCTCACAGACACGAGCCCCAAAGTCAGAATCGAAGGTCCGTAAAAGTTCATTATTGGGTTACCCGCGATACCAATCACTCTGATCAATATCCCAACTCGGGTTCACTAAAATTCATCTTTTGGGTTACCCTTAAGGGGGATCACTCTTCTATATCCCAGCCTGGTTCATTAAACTCATCAATTAGGTTATCCCACTATTGAGATAGATAATAGCCACAAGGGATCCTCCATTATCACAGAAAATTCTAGGAGGAAAATGCAACTCCTAAGAGTTTGGGATTGTCTCTGAGTCAAGGGCCTCTTTGATTACCTTGGATGGACAACTTGATTGTACTCAGGAGTCCAAAATTAACTTCACCAATTAGACACAATTGCCAAAGATGCACAACATGTTGCTACAACACATAATTTTCTAATGGCCTAGAACTTAGGATAGGACTTTGATGGAATCTGCAATGACCACTCTAAAAAGTCTCCTAAGTTAGGATTCTCGACCAATGAAAAGAGGACATCTCTTGCCTGGGTTTCATCACACGATGAGAAAAGGTAGACACTGACTGCTCATGATACAAACACACTTTTGGAGACTCCAACAGAGGAGGTAATCTACTCTAATGAGATCTAAAGATTTCCGCCAAACAAGAAAAAGGAGAAAACTGCTCTCTCGCTATTCTCAATCATCAATTCTAGATTTACAACACTAGGCTCTAACTGATAGAGATAGAGGGTGACAACGATACATCAAGCTCTAACAATTAGAGACAATAAATCATGAAAAATATAAAAATCTTTGTAGAGACAATTGACCACAGAAGATACAGACTCTAGCTAAGACAAAGAATTACAGAAATACAAGCTCCAACCTAGTAGAGACAAATAACCACAGGAAATACAGACTCTTGCTAGAAAGACAAAGAATCACAAAAAATACAAGCTCTAACCTAGTAGAAACAAATAACCACAAAAGATACAGCCTCTAGTTAGAGAGACAGTGAATCACAAAAATACAAACTCTAATCTAGTAGAAACAAATAACCATAGAAGATATAGCCTCTAGCTAGAGGGACAAAGAATCACAAAAATACAAGCTCTAACCTAGTAGAAACAAATAACCACAGAAGATATAACCTCTAGCTAGAGAGACAAAGAATCACAAAAATACAAGCTCTAATTTAGTAGAGACAAAGAACGACAACAAGTCGATTACACCCCACCTAGTAGAGACAAAGAATGACAGAAAATACAAACTCTAACTAAAGAGATAGAAATCACATAAGATACAAGCTCTAACCTGGTAGAGACAAATAACCAGAGAAAATACAAAATCTAACTAGAGTGACAAAGAATGAAAACAATCGGTCTTTAACTGGTAAAGAGACAAAGAATGATAACAATCGGTCTCTGACTAGTAGAGACAAAGACCAACAAACATACACAACTCTAATTAATAAAAATGACTAACTACAGAAATACAAACTCTACCTAGTAGAGACAAAGAATGACAAAGATGGGCCTCTATCTTGGTAAAGATAAAGAATGACAGACATACAAGACTCTAAACGCTATGCTCTTCGCCTGCAGCAGACATATAATAACCAGAATATTTCACACCTTCATGATGGATCAGAATATGAATTGAAGATGATGAAACAAGCCTAGGAGAAAACAGCCTAGGGGGATGGTACCTTGCCAACTCTTTCACATACTCTCTCAGGGGATGGGCAGTTGTTGCTGCCCAGACATGGATGCTTTGATGGATAGGCCTCACTAGGACATAGACAACATGTTCTAACCTAGGAATCATATCCTCAATAGTACTCGACACTAACTCTTGCTCTTTCCCATAATTTCCATTTAATCTTTAAGAGCCAAGATCAACAGCTAGGTAGACTCTAAGAGAGGAGCCCTAGGCAATTTTCAAGAAATAAGGTCTCCTACCTAAATGGTGGATAAGGATGGAGAAGCTCATAGAAATACTAGAAAAATAGAAACTAAAAACCAAATAAAAATCTACTAAACAAGATAGGGTCAAGATTGGAAAGATATACACATACACAATCACGCTGACTCAACCAAACAAAGGGTTAGCTCTTGTGCAAGAACTCAATTGGGTTGATCCTTGCCAATCCCAGTGATTCAGAATAGTTCTTTGGTTGGCTTTCAGCAAGAGATGTGACTGTAAAATAAACCCTACCCCTAACAAAAACTCCAGCCAAATGAACACATCATAATCATTGGATTTGGAAGGGATTTACCATTTGAATGGACGTACATAGGATATCAAAGAATTTTGATTCACTCTTAAACAAATAAGTGATTGCTTCACCAGTGATCACCCACGTTGGGTAATGTGAAACTGGACACCCGACGTGGGTACCATGCGTAAAGACAACACTTAGGTGTTCAGGGGTGAATCAAGCATACAAGTGTCAGTAATGTGATAGTGGGACAAGACAAGGCTACCTTGACAAGGATAAGAATTCCTATCACCGTATGTACGATGAGTCAAAGACATCTACATCCCTTTATATACCCACATAGCTGCGGGTACAGGCCAAGGTTGTGGCTTCGCCTGGTGGGTCATCCAATATGTACTGGAGCCCTTTTCAGCTAACCACGAGGTTTGTAATAATAGTAACCAATATCTTGAGAACCATGATGTCACTATACCATAAAATAGTTAGTAATATATACAGTACACCTAATCAGACAAGGCTACAAGCAGGGGTGTTCGCTACTTCTACACCTAACAACAACCTAAAGCCCCAAAATGTAAGTTTATGCATAAAGAGAAAGGGATAAGGATTTACAATCTAGAGTTTGGCATGAATCCCCAGCGGAGTCGCCACTGTGACGACCAGGGAAATCATTTGAAATTTAATTTATCCTCATTTTAAAATTGAATTTTCATGTAGTTAAAGTTGTCTACCCTCGTTACACTCAAACTGGGATCTGGAAAGTTCTCACCTTCAGATCCCATCCACTCATGCCAGTGGAGGGTAAGAAGACTGGAGTCACCACCTAGATAAGGTCTAGGACCTGGAATGATGTCCCTCAAGGAGGAACTCTAATGACTCGTGTAAATGGAATGACTGACTTGTCTCACCAAATGCGGGTAAGCGCCAAATTATGAGTTGGGAAGGTGTTAGGCACCCAACTCGCCCGGTTGAACCGGTCTCCCTAAATCCTATCCTTTCCTACAATTTATGAACGCTTGGGGCTATCTAATTAAACTACAAGATACAAGGGAAAATCCTAATTTGATCTCTAATTCTTTACTAACTACGCATGGCATAAGCTGAAATTAAACAAGATAATAATCACAAAATGAATTAAAGAATTTAATGAACAGCCTAATCATACATCTAAAGAAAGGACAAAATGATTTACAACATATGACTAAGGTCTGGGAAAATCCAAGACCGCCTATGTATCTCTGTGCGGCGGGAATCAGGCCAAACGTTGTTCGGGCGGGTGTGTACGGTGTGTGCAAGAGAAAGGACGCTCCCAAAATATTGGAATGCATCCCAAGTGATGGATGCTCCCATAATCATGGAACACATCCGATGGTGAGAGATGTCCCCACAACAGTGGGACCCATTTTAATGTTGAGGTACTCCCTATCACAAGGAAGTCCCCTCGCCGAAGTAATCCCATAATACATGGAACTTACCTCAATTTGAGTGTGTGTATGTATGTGTGAAAATGATGCTCCCAAAATATTAGAACACATCAAGCAGAGAGATGTTCCCACAACAGTGGAACCCATCTCAGGGTGTAAAGGCATTCCCTTCCATAGAGAAATCCCCTCGCGGAGGTAATCCCATAATACATGGAACTTACCTCAATTTGATTGTGTGTGTGAAAATGATGCTCCCAAAATCTTGGAACACATCCGAAGGACGAGATGCTCCCACAATTGTGGAACACATCTCGGTGTAGAGGTATTCCCTTCCACAGGGAAATCCCTTCGCTGAGGTAATCCCATAATACATGGAACTTACCTCAATTTGAGTGTGTGTATGAGAAAATGATGCTCCTAAAATATTGGAACGCATCAAACAGAGAGATGTTCCCACAACAGTGGAACCCATCTCAGGGTGTAGAGGCATCCCTTCCATAGAGAAATCCCCTTGCTGAGGTAATCCCATAATACATGGAACTTACCTCAATTTGAGTGTGTGTGTGAAAATGATGCTCCCCAAAATCTTAGAACACATCCGAAGGATGAGATGCTCCTACAATGGTGGAACACATATCAGTGTAGAGATATTCCCTTCCACAGGGAGATCCCTTCGCTGAGGTAATCCCATAATACATGAAACTTTTCTCAATTTGAGTGTGTGTATGTGAAAATGATGTTCCCAAAATATTAGAACACATCAAGCGGAGAGATGTTCCCACAACAGTGGAACCCATCTCAGGGTGTAGAGGCATTCCCTTCCATAGAGAAATCCCCTCACTGAGGTAATCCCATAATACATCAAACTTACCTCAATTTGACCGAGCGTGGAGCGACCAAACTTCCCCGCAGCCTACCTATCCCTCGAGACCTTTGTCTCTCCAGAATCAGGTCAAGCATAGTTCCCATAGATTGACAATCATGGACACGCGTGATAACACTCAGGAAAGGCCAAATGCCTCAGCTCTCCACACACGGGGGTACACTAAATTTCACTCGCATCCCACACTCGGGATACCCAGGTTGGCAGTCCATCGGGCCAGATTCATTTAAAATATTCATGGTAAACATCCAAACGGCTCAGATTCATTTAAAATACTCAGAAAGACAATCCAATGGTTCAAATTCATTTTAAGCACCCATGATGAAGATCCAATGGTCCAGATTCATCTAAGACACATATGACCAAGATCCAATGGTTCAAAATCCTTTTAAGCACCCACGATGAAGATCTGATGGTCCAAATCACTCAAAATCACTCATAATAAAAATCAAACGGTTTAAATCCCTCAAGATCATAATCCAATAGTTCAGATTCATTTAAACCATTTCCAAAGATAATCTCATGGTCCAGATCACTCATCATGGTAATCTAACAGCTCAGATTTAATAAAATCACTTATCAAGACAATCCAATGGTTCAAATTACTTAAGATCACAATTCATCCATTCAGAATTATTAAAATCACTTTCAAAGATAGTCCAATGGTTTGGATCATTCATCATGATATTCCAACCATTCATATTCGATAAAGTCACTTATCAAGACAATCTAATGGTTCCAATTACTTAAAATCACATCAAAATTCCAAATCAAAGACCATGATCAACTCATGAAAATTCCAATTATATGGTCATGATCAATTCTCATAAAATTGAAATCATGTGGTTGGATCACCCGCATTAAAATTCTAATCACATGATCAGACCAATCACATTAAAATTTCCAAGCATATCAGATCAATTTCATCCTCCAAAATGCAAGGTCAATGGCCATATTTCATTTCATCACATGCATAACAAGAAAGGCTGAGCCAAAACCCAACATGCACATATGGAAGCCGACGCATATGATCAAAGAATCATCATGTATGCGAAGATGCAATAATAAAATGAAGCAAACAACCACAATACGACATACACGTATGGTAAACTAAAAAAGAAACCAACCTGATGTGCGTTGGCAAGATTGAATAGCAGGATGTCGCGAGGATCGACGATGATGATCGTCGCAGGATGTCATGAGGATCCTCGGGTTGACAACAAAGGTCTTGGCTGGATCTCACGAGGATCACCGATGATGATCGTCGCAAGTATTGCGAGGATCTTCGGGTTGATGATGAAGGTCCTCACAGGATGTCACGAGGATCTCGTGCTCGGCTGGGTGTGAGTTGCGGACAAGTGTGGGGGATGGTCATGCTCGGCTGCTGGGTACGAGTTGCGGACAGTTATGAGGGATGGCTGCTGAGAGGTGCGGCTGTGTGTATGCTGCGGACAGCTATGGGATGGCTCCTAGGTGCGAGTTGTGGACAGGTGTGGGATGGTTGCTGGGTGCGAGTTGGGGACAGGTATGGGATGGCTCCTGGGTGCGAGTTGTGGACATGTGTGGGATGGCTGCTGGGATTTGGATTGGGTAGGTAGCTGAAAATGGGGATGAGGTGAAGTTGGTCGACGGCTTGGTGGTTGGCTCATTGAATTTCTATCGGCTGGGCAGATTTTGGCCATGTTGGGATTGGGCTCAAGATGGGGAGGTGGAAATTTTTTGGGGAGAATGGGTTGGTCGACGGACAGAGGGAGGTGGAGGTGGAGTGGGACTCAATGATGGAGGCTGGGTTTAATGGAGTATGGGAGGTGGCTGGGTTTTAGAGAGAAGAGTGGAGTGATTTGGGGGTAGGGTTTGGTCGGCGAACAGAGGGAGGAGGTGGCAGTACCTCCCTCTCACTTTCTCTCTCGTCTCTCTCTATTTTCTCTCTTTTCCCACTCTTTTTCACTCTCTCTCTCTCTCTTTCTCACTCTCTCTCTTTCTCACTCTTTCTCGTCTTTCTCTCTCTTTGATCCTTTGATTTAGGGATTTAGGGATTTTTTCTTTTTTTTTTTTTCTTTTTATTATATTTTTGTTTCAATCATTTATTATTATTATTATTATTTTGATACACCCCTCTCATTGCATATGGTGCCTAAATGAGAGTGGAGATCCCCGCAGTGGTAAAATCAGGGTGCTGACACCTAAACTAGTTAATTTAGTAGGAGTCTGATTGACATGGTAGAACCGATTTGGTTTGGTTCGTCACATCGTATGAGATAGGTTTGATAACCCTAATTCTATTGTGAGAAGGGTTTTAAGGTTACAGTAGTATTCTACAAATACAGGGTCAGAGTCCCCACAGCTACAGTTAGTCAAGTTCTCTCTATGCCTATTAGCAAGAGAAATCAGGATATCCTCTGGAGGCTATGGAAGACTGTAGCTGAGGAATTTTGATCCAAGCTTAGAGTGTAAAGAAATCAAGCTTCACAAACAGGTATGTCTTTATGTGCATTGATAGTTGCATCTCCATTGTATTCTATGGTAACTGCATGGATTGGGATGGGTTCTATTGAAACCTAAGTATAATAATTTCTAACAGTTGGTATCAGAGTCAACCATACAGACCTAAAATCAATGGTTTTTTAATGGAATGACATACTAGAAAATTTTATTTGAGATTGAAATTTTTTTCTCCCTATTTCGATCGGATTTGTCAAAGATTCGTCTTTCGTTGAACTATCCGATATCGGAATATAGTCATATTATATATCAAATAAAAGGGCTCGAAGAGACGATTATGGAGAAACAAAAAATCATCGAAATCCAATGCCAGACTCACCCTCATTCACCGCCAGAAGTGGAGGGTAAGATTCACTCTCTGGAGGGAAGAAATTAAAAAAAATGTTATTGATCTAACGGCGCCAATTCGACGCCGGGTCAACTCAACACCACCCGAAAACCCTAACGGGTTAACTCGGGTCAACTCAGGCATGGACCAAACCAATCAGGGCCGATCTAGAACCGAGTCCAGGCCCAACAAAAGACCCAAGACCAGATCGCCTGGCATACGTGCGGCTAGCACGTGTGACCCGAAGCCCAACTCGCAAGACGGATAACTTGACCCAAGTACCCGACCCGAAACCCTTTTTTTTACGCAATGATCAGAATGTTTGACCCAAAATTCCATTTTAATGAACCAGGTTAGACTGGATGAACCGGATTGGTGGTTCAACCCTAGGGCCGACCAATGGTTTGGTTGAGACATTTTTTTCTTAAAAAAAAAAAAAAGGAAAAAGGGTTGATATATACAATTCAGTTCAAACTAAGCCAAGCCAATTCAAGGCAGACCAACTCAAACCGAACCGAATCGAACATGAAAGGATTCGTAAGGGCATGGTTAGATGGTGTTTTAATAAAACAACATTAAAACGTGATTTTGGGAGTTAGGAAGGTCGGATTGACCTCGGATTTGTTCCATTGGACTCCATTTTTTATACTCTTCAATCTAATATGCATTTTGATACATTTTAGTACATTGAAAAATATGTTATTATAGAAATATACCCTATGAGAACTCAATTTGTAGTGTTTTTACTGATTTTTCTTAAAGTTATTATACCAAATTGATTATTGAGCTATTATGCATGGTTTAACTTTATAAAGTTGTATTTTAAAACATTCATAGTTAAATATATATATATATATTTTATTTTATATATATATATATTTTTTCTATGGACCAATGTGTGTTTTTCGTTTTCTTAAAGTTATTATCCAAATTGTTTTGGCTTTGAATGGTTTAACTTTATAAAGTTGTATTTTAAAACATTCATAGTTAAATATATATATATATATATATATATATATATATATATATATATATATATATATATATATATATATATATATATATATATATATATATATATATATATTTTATATATATATATATATATATCCCACATGAGCTGTTGATTGAAATTTATTCATATCATGGTGGAATTTGGTGTAACCACCAAAGTGGCAACCTGTTTCATTATGATGTGTTCAAATTTAAGGGTCTATGTTTATAAATGCTTCAGTTTGATAGTGTTTACCCAAAGGTGACATTGTCCAAGTTTATTCAAATTAGGGTCTGTAGCTGTTGTGCAAGGATTTTGGTGTGACCACCAAAGTAACAACCTTGGCTTAATCATAGTATGCTTAAATCTAATATTTGTGTATTTACAAGCTACAACAAAGAAGTGCAGTATTCACCCAAAGGTGACATTGATATAAACTTTCACTTTTATGGATGCATCAAAGAGCAACATTGTCCACCAAAGGTGGCGTTGTCAAAGATTATAAGAAACTCATGCACATAGTTGAAGGATCTTGACTTTAAGGGATTTCATCCATCCAAAGGTGGTGAGATTTTTGAGAGTCATTATCCCTTCGTAGCTATTGCATAGCTATCGAGAGGACCAGTGCACATATTATCCCAAAGGATGTGTGTATACTTCGGTTGACTTTTCAATGACATAAATTGGCTTGCATATGTTATGTATATATTCTTGCTAACTAGTTTTATTTGGTATTAGTCGTAGACTTGTAATTATTTATATTATAATATAGTTGTGGACATGTAATGATTAAATACCTTAAGATGTCTGTCATTGGTAGCCAGTTCTATAAATTAGCTTGAAAATTAAAAAATTAGTCTAGGACTGTTTAACGAAGATGTACTCAACAGAAAATTATATTCTAGTTCTTAGGGTGTTCAGTTTCTAAGATCAAGTAAAGTAATTTTCAAATGAGAAACATTGAAAAAAGAACTAAGGATATTCCTAGTAAAATCCAAAGAAAGGTTTGATACTTCAAGAAGGGACGGAGAGATGTTTTACTACTCAAGTCTATCAGTACCAATTTTTCATGATAATAGATGGTATTGGGAATGTGAGGAAGTACAAGGTAGAGTTGTTAACTATTAATGATAAGCTTAAGGATACGTCAACATTTATAGGTAATTCATTAAAACCTATGTAGATGATACTTTAGACTTTCACTTCCTTACAAAAATTGTATAGTCAGATCTTGGTGACCTATAGTACTCAAAAGATATAGTAAACCTCAATTGAAAGAACTAAGGATAGAAGTTCAAAGGAAAGGAAAAAATATGAATGGCCAATGTCATAGTACATAAGACTTATCCAGACAAAGGCAAAGTGCAAAAGGGGTAGAGAAACCAACAAAAAGAAATTTTTTTTTTTAAACAATAATCAGAAACTTTATGATAAAGAATTGAATATTAAGGTACTGCAAGATAAAATAGATCGAAGTAAAATGAAATTCTTGTAGTGTAACTCAGAAGGGATATGTGAAGAAAGGATGTAAAGCTGGACAGGCTTAAGTAAAAAATGAATAAGGATTATGAAACTTTTAAGCAAGAAAGTGTAGTAGATTGAACACTATTGAACACATAAGCATTAATCGTATTCTAAAATCCCTCCTTCCAAAGTTTGTAACGTGTATATATATGAGAATTAATTAACGGAGAAGATGAAAAGATTAAAGTAAATGAAAGTTATTCATAACAAGGATTTAATGGACTTGGTAGACTTCAAAATTTTATCTAGGATTTTTGTCATAGTTTAGCCCACGAGTATTTTTTTCAAATAATAAAAATTAAGATGGAAAATTTTTTATCATAGGAAATAAAACTATTGGATCTGAATAAGAGGGTATGTATTATGGAAGATCATGTGACACTGATTTATTCCCTAAAAAATTTAAGCAAATGTTGCAAAAGCTTGTGAATGTATTTAATCCTGTAAGGAAAGAATTGATATTGCAGCCTATATTATTAATAAAAAACCAAATTTGTCAGTTCCAGTTTGAGTTATCTTCTTATTTGAGATTGTAGAGATGAGATGGTTTCATAACACTCGTAGAAGAGTGATTATTTTAAGATATTGAGTTGTCATTTTATGAGATATCAAAAATAGATCCGAAGGATAGAATAAGATTCTTGGATGATGCTGATTAACAGTCACACCTAAGAAACTTGAAGTTTGATGAGACCACATAAAAATGGCTATGAAGCAATCAGTTAGAATAACAAAAATGTTACCAGAGTATAATGAAATGATTATAGAAATATTCATTAAATTTGATGCTTCAACCATAGTAGTAGAGTCAGATGAGACAATGAGGAGATATACTAGACCATGTAGATCTGTGACTTCATCCAATCACATGTTGTATTTCAAAATAGATGTTTTGATATTAGACAAGATGAAGATCCTAATGGTTTTGAGTAAATTGTTAGTAATGAAATTACTCTTGAATAGTTAATGGTCATAAAAGATGTGTTGTTATCTATAAACAATAACGAGACTTGGGATTTTATGCTTTTGTCAATGAGCGGTGTACTCATTGGCTCAAAATGGGTATATAAGAAAATATGTGATTCTATTGAAAAAATTGATTGCTGCAAGGTAAGATTTGAAATGAAGTAGAATCACACAAAGAGAAGAGAAAGTATTAACTTCAAATCTTTGGGGTTTCAATTCGTATTTTTTTTTTTTTTTGAAGTTGCATCAGATAGATGATCGTTTTGATCAAAGAAAATCTAGAAAAAAATGTTTATATGCTTTAATCATAAGATTTTGTGGTAAGGGTCAAGAAGTTATCTTTTGAAGACTTATAAAGTCAAAATCAATTTGTAGATTAAATAGGTATCCAAGTAATGGTATCTAAAGTTTGACAGGATTGTATCTTCTTTCAACTTCGTTGAGATTGTCATTGATCGTTATGTATATCTAGAGGTCAGTAGGAGCGGAATTATTTCCTAGTTATATGTGTTGATGATTAAATACTGACCTGCAATGACGTGGTTTACTGGTTGAAACTAAAATTTCTGTCTGATAGCTTTGAGATAAAGAATATATAAGTAAGTACCTTTATACTTGACATTGAGTTTTCCCATGATAGGAAAAGTAAAATTCTAGATTTGTCTCAAAGTGTAAACGTTGTTCTTGCATGTATAATCATTAAAATTTCAGATGCTTAAATCAGTAAAGGAGATAAATTTATAGAATTGTATATAGGGAATGATATTGAGTGTGAGAATCTATATTATAGTAGGGAGCTTGATATATGCTCAAGGTTGTAATATTTTTTATATAGTGTTTTCATTGAGTGTCATGGGACGTTTTCAGTTGGATGCTGATATAGCTTACTAGACAACGGAGAAAAGGATGGTCATGTGGTATATGCAGAGGACCAAGGATTATAGGTTCATTTATGGAAGTAGTGACACTCTAGACTATTGAGACGTGTTGTGACAGCGGTTCAGCTGTGTTCTTCTCAAAGAATAATAAGAAATATAATATTTTAAAGTATAATAAAGATCGAATCTCTTCAAGTAAGGACAATGAAAGAATTTATATCATTATAGATTCTCTTAACAAAGGTTTTGTCAATGGAGTCTTCAAGAGACGGTATGTCCAATAAGAATGGTTGAAAATAAATAATTTTATCAGAGGTGTAAGTGGCCAAAGATCTCGAAATCAGTGGGAGTCACTAGATATGCTTAATCAGTGGGAGACTCTTTATGTTTATGCTTGTATTTTCATATTACTTATTGTGTTTGATTGTATTGCTCATGGTTTG
Source organism: Protea cynaroides (assembly GCA_028583415.1). Classification (NCBI taxonomy): domain Eukaryota; kingdom Viridiplantae; phylum Streptophyta; class Magnoliopsida; order Proteales; family Proteaceae; genus Protea; species Protea cynaroides. Next base: position 90,049,790 of record CM053276.1, on the reverse strand, counting down.
ATGGGCACAATTTTGTAACCATGGTTTTATATATTTTAACATTTCATGATTGCTATTTTACTTACATGGGTATATGTGTTTGACATGTGAAAGAATAAAGGCAGTATTCAGTTGATGTAACAAGGCAGTATTCAGTCAGGATTACTGAGGTAATATTTAGCCAAAGAGTACTAGGTGGTATTTAGCTAAAAAGTACTAGGTGGTATTTAACCAAAAAGTACAAGACAGTATTTATCCAAAAAGGTAGTATTTTGTCAAAAGAATAAAAGCAGCGTCTAGCCAAGGTGTGGTATTATATTTTTAAATTATTTAAATACCATGTTTATTTCCCATAAAAGTTTTGGGATATTTTGATTAAGGTTATTTAATCAAGTTTGGACTCGCATGGGACTTTACTTTCATGCATTATCTTAGACAATTCATGTATTGAGTAGACCTCTGTTATGGCTAACAGAAGGTTGTACACCGTATATTGAGGTGTATTATTCCCTATTACTCGCATTGGAAAACTTGACGGATGTTTCAAAGTTAGTGACGATTTAGTACGTTGGATTCCTTGACCACAATGGTTGATGGTGGTTTTGTAATTAATATAGCCCAAGTAGGAGATTGTTAGATTTATATATGGGCTTAATTAATTACTTAAACTAGTTAATTCAGTGGGAGTCTGATTGACACGGTAGAACCAGTTTGGTTTGATTCGTCACATGGTAATAAGATAAGTTTGGTAACCCTAATTCTATTATGGGAAGGGTTTTAGGCTTACAATAGTTTTCTATAAATACTAGGTTAGAGTCCCTACAGTCACAGTTAGTCAAGTTCTCTCTACGTCCACTAGCAAGAGACATCAGGATATCTTCAGGAGGCTGTGAAAGACTATAGCCGAGGGATTTCGATCAAAGCTTAGAGCATAGAGGAATTAGTTTTCACAAATAGGTATGTCTTTTTGTTCATTGATAATTGTATCTCCATTGTATTCTATGGTAACTGTATAGATTGGGATGGATTCTATTGAAACCCTTAGTACAATAATTACTAAAATGGTATTCTAAATACCCCTAAAGTTTGATGACTTGTGTATTTGTGAGGTTTGTTTAAAGGGGAAGATGATAAGATTAAGGAAAAATGAAAGTTATTGCAACAAGGAATTGTTGGACTTGGTGGACATCGAGATTCCGTTTAGGACTTCTTGTCATAATCAGTTCATTGGATGTTTTCAATATATTGAAAGGAAGTATGGAAATTCTTCTATCAAAGGGATTAAAACTGTCAAATCTAAAAGATGAGATGAGAGTGTTAAGGCAGACCTGTTGGACTTTATGTTGTCATTGTTGGCAACTTGGCTGATGTGACAGTATTTGTGAGCATATAGTTAAAGAAATGAGGAGAGAGAGTATCAGTGTAGGAGAGAGAGTGTCAGTGTAATGGCAAAGCTGGAGCAACCTCGCGTAACCTTGTAGTTGGGTTTTACAGTGTTCTACATCTCTTATAGTGTGTCTCAAATGGCTTGCAGTGAGTTAAATGGCATTCTACATCAAGTTTAATGAGAGAGAGTGTTTATGGATCCCATTGGTGATGTGGTACAGAAACTGATGATGTGACAGTAGTACTGATGGTGTGACAGAGTTTTAGAATCAAAAGAGAGAGCTACTGAAGAAATAGAGACAAGAGAGGGAAGGAGAAGAGAGAATGAAGAGAGAGAGATAGTAAAGAGAGAAAGAGGAGAGAGAAAGATGTGGTGGGCCCCACTAGTCACCAGCCTGGCCAAGGCAGCGGCACCACAGTGGCTGCCCCACATGACCAGCCAGCCCCACATGGGCAGCCAGCCACATGGCCAGCCGCAAGGCTGTAGCATTACCATGGCACCATGGCACCATGGCACCATGGCATGCCACAGAGCCGCAAGGCATAGGCAGCAGCATGGTGCCACATAGCACCATGCCCCTGCACATGGACCTGGCCACACAAAGCATGCCCCCATAAGCACCCCCCACTTGTTTGTTGATTTTCCTAGAGAGAGAGTGAGCTAATGGGTTAGAGAGAAGTCCTCTAGGCAAGTTTTCAACTGTACAGGGTTTGTTTTAACAAACCACGGTTACAAAGGTCTTTTTAGAGGTTTCCAGGGGCATTTTGGGAAGAAAAGATGAGGTTGATTCGAAATATAAGGCCAAGATGAAGCTGCGTTGCAAAAATTCTAATCGGATGGCCCAGATAAATGCGGGCTCTGATGTATCTCAGGCTGTCGCGTCAAATCCCATTGCGTGCTTCTTGATTGGCCAAATGCAAGATAAAATGGTGTATCACATTATATAAATGCGCCGCTTTGATTCTATGTTGCACACATATGGTGCGGAGGCAGAACAGATCCAAATCGAAGGGCCATCGTCAGCACCGATCGTTGCTGACGTGATTTGACCAGATCTAATGGCCGATATTTAATCCCTCCTTTTTAAGGTTATCAGATGGCTGAAAGCTTAGATTTTGTCTCCGTGAACCAGAACTCGACAACACGTCAGCGGGGCGGCAATTCGGTGTATCGCGGGTGCACAGAATTGGCTGAAAAGATGCTATTTCCTAATATCCCATTTGCTGAACTTCAAACCGCCATAAGTCAGTCTTCCGAGCTCCAAATCGGTTTGTTCAAGTTGCAGTTTCCATATTTTTGGATGCTCTATATATTTGGTGGTGTTGGGAGTTGTAAAAATATAGAAAAAAATTGAAAAGAGCATTTTGAAGGCAGACAGAATGTTTTCTAGGGTTTCGTATCCTGTGGGAGTGATCAATTACCAACTACTTCTTCTCTGTATATCAATGGAGTGCTAAATCCCTGTGAGAGGTCAGTAGAGATTTTATTTCTATATTCATGGTGATTTTGGGTTGTGTGGAAGAAATTGGAAGCCTGTGAGTGAGGTATGCTCTTTGAATCAATCTCTATCATCATTGAAGGCTGTTGGAGAGTACCTGAGGGCAGTGTGAAGCTTCAGATATATTATTGGCCATTTGAAAGTAGTTGTGAGGTTTTTCAATTCCCATTCTATTTGTTGCTTTCAATATATTGTATGCTAGCGTAGGTGAAAATTATTGAATACCTAGCTAGTGGGAAAATTGTAAGGCATCAATATAAACCTAAAAATTGTTATTTGCTTCTCGTGGGTGCAGGTTAAGTTTGGTGTGTTCAGTGGGTGCTGGACACTGGCTATTGTAGTCTGAATCTTGGCGTTGTTGCTCCCTCTCAGTTTTATGCTAGGAAAATCTAGGGTTAGTATCCTTGTCTGTAAGAGACTAAAAGCTAAATATTGAGTAAATACAAAGCCCGTTGGGCATTACTCCGTGGACTAGTCATCACACACTGTGGTGGTGAAGCACATAATATCCCTGTGTTCATTGTTTTATCTTTCTGGTATATTTTAGAGTGCGTGGAATGGCTTACAAGGTGGGTGTGCAAATCTGGTAGACCTGGCCACTGAGTAGTAGCGATGTAGATTTGCATATGCTTGTGTGTATGTAAAAGAATATATCTCCATCAGCTCTAAGCAGCAGTGAAATAATTAGGGAGAATTTTTATACACTGACCCCCCCCTCTTAGTGTCATATCAAATTCATCAAGACCAATTGATACTAATTAATTTCCTAGTACTTTTGGCCAAATATTTACAGATGTTAAGGTTTATAGTTAAGCAATCTATGCTTGAGACACAATGTAAAAGTGGTGGCAAATAGATATGATCAAGAAAACTTGAGAGAGTATTTGATCTTGTAGAGCAATTAATACTATAGCCTATAGTATTGATATGGTGCCAAGTAAGTAGATCCCTGTAAAGTAGATATGGTTTCATAATCTTCATGAAAAAGTGGTTGCTTTTAGAATTTTGAGTTATTATCTTTTGGAATATTTACTCAGGTCCAAAGGAATTTGGTTTTACTGTTTTAACTCAGTAAACAGGATAGTAGATAACCAGTCAAGAAAGGTTCATTGGTAATGCTGATGAGTTGCTACAACCAAGTAACTTAAAGTTTGATGAGACCACATGAAAATAACTGTGGAGCAACTAGTTCAGATAACGAAAATATTACCAAAAAATAATGAGATAATTTTTGAAATTATTTTCATTCATACTGATGCCTTAGCCATAATAGTAGAGTCAGAGGAGGCAGTCAGGAGATCTACTATACCTCATAGTGGATGTTTTAGCATTGGACAAGATGAAGATCCCAATAGTTTTGAGCAAGTTGTCAGCAGTAAAATTACTCTTGAGTGGTTGGTGGTTATAAAAGATGTGTTATTGTCTAAGACACTACAAGGTTTGGGATCTTGTGCATTTTTCAAGTAGCGGTATACTCATAGGCTCAAAATGTAAATACAAGGAGATGTGTGATTCTAATGGAAAAATTGATTGCTACAAAGTAATACTTGTAGCAAAGTAGAATCACACAGAAAGAAGGGAAGGTATAGACTTCAAATCTTTGTGGTCTTGGTTACGCATTGAGCATTTTGATCTGGAATTACATCAGATAGAAGTAAAGATTGTTTTGATCAAAGAAAATCTGAAAATATGTTTATATGCTTCAATCACAAGGTTATGTGGTAAAGGTTAAGAAGATATGTTTTGTTGACTTATTAAGTCAATCTATGGAATATTCAGGCATCTAGGTAGAGGTACCTGAAATTTTGACAAAGTTATATCCTCTTCCAATTTTGTTGAGATTGTCATTAATCATTGTATATATCTATAGGTCAGTAAAAGTGGACTCATTTTCTAGTTGTATTAGTTGATGTTAACTAGATAAATTTCCAACTTTTATCTTATGGAATGGATCAAAGTTTCACTGGAATAATAAGAACTCAACGGGATATTTATACTGGCCAACCGTAGCATGGATTTACTAGTTGAAACCAAGAATTTCTTATCTGATGAGTTCTAGATGAAGAGTATGGGGGAAAGTACTTTTGTACGTGATACTGAACTTTCTCGTGACAGGAAAAGAGGACCATTGTGATTGTCTCAAAGTATATATGTTATTTATGTTCTCGAAGGATTCAGTATGCATGTATAACAGTTAATTTGAGTATGCTCAAGTCAGTAATGGAGACAAATTGACAAAGGTATATACAAGGAATGATATTGAGAGAGAGCATTTACAGTAGGGAGCTTAGTGTACACTCAAGTTTGAGTTTATCCTTATTTAGCTTCGTTCTGAGTATTCTGAGACGTTTTCAGTTAGATGATGGTATAGCTCACTAAATAATAATAAAAAGATGATCATGCGGTACTTGTAAAGGACCAAAGGATTGTATGCTCATTTGTGATAGTAGTTACACTCTTGGCTATTGTGATTAATGGTGTCAATGGACCGGTCCAATCTAGGCCAAAAAGGTGTTGAGCTTTATAAGCCCAGCCCTAAACATATCCATTAAGGGTTCGGGCTGGGGTAGGTTGCGCTGGACACATTAACTAACAGACCGGTCCAATGTCGGTTTGTTATCGGGGCAATTTCAGGTTGGCTTGGTCCAGTTCGGGCTTAGCGGGTTTATTGGGCCCATGCTATATAACTATTTTCTTATTTCTATCAACAAATTTAATACAATTGTAAGCGGTTAAGTATTGATTGATCTTAAGGGCATTTGAACATGGATAATGGTTGCATATTTGCATTTATTTAATTAGAATCGTTAGATCTTTGGTCAATTAGTTATTATTTGAGCAGCAAAAAGAATCAATTCGGGCTAGTTCGGGCTTCGTAATGGGCCTTACTGGTGTTCAGGTTGGGTATTATCGGTTCGAGCTAGTTTGGGTTTCTTAACGGGCCAGTCAGGTCTGGTTTCGGTTTGGACTGATCAAAACCTGTCCATTAAGGCTTGGTCCGGGCTGAGTTTGGGTTATATTGGGCTGGCTCGGTCCGTGCTATTGGACCTAGCCCAGATTTGACACCCTTAATTGTGATGGAGTTTTTGGTGGTTGAACTGATGACAGGAAACCTATCTCAGGGTTATTTGTCATGATGGTAGATGGTGCCCTTTCGAAGAAGAGTGCAAAGAAATTTATCCATGCATCATCCTCTTGGTAAGATATAGTTTATAACTCTACGTAAAGTTAATAAATAGTTATCCGGTGGAAGACTTTCTTTTCAAACTTGAAGTTTGTAAACTTTACTTCCAGACCTATTGAGATCAGTTGTGACAACGGTTCAGTTATGTTCCTCTCAAAGAATATTTTGAAATCTAGTATTTCAAAACATAATAGAGATTAAATCTCTTTAAGTTGGGGAAAAGGTTAATGGAAATTATATCCTTGTGGAGCACATTTCAATGAATAAGTTGTTTTTAGATCCTCTAATGAAGGTTTTGTCAGTGGGAGTCTTTAAGGGACGTATGTCTAATGTAGGAATTGTCAAGTTATTAAATGTGCTTGGTTGGTGACAGACTTTTTCTTATATTTGTAATAATCTATTTCATTATGTTTATTTGCATTGCCTATGGTTTAGGAAAAATTATTTATTTCCATAGTTATTTTGATTTAGCATTTATTATTGCTATGTTTCATATTCATTTGACATGTTATTGATAAAGGTGGTATTTGATCAAATAAACGGGGGGAGTATCTAGCCATAGTTTACGACTGTGTGCCAAAGTTGGTTTGACCAAAAGGTTATAGCGGTTTACTACGGTCAATATCAAAGTTTATAGCCTATAAGGTTTTATCAAGGCAATTGGATCGAAGGTTATTGGATCAAAATTTTGGACCACAGGAAATAATATTTTCATTATACATGTCTCTAGGCGATTCATGTCATTAAGTAGACATTTGTATGTGGTTGACAGAAGATTGTACATTATATATCGAGGTGTATTTTTCATTGTTGTTTGACATTTGTAGGTTTGATGGGTGGATCAAAGTTAATGACAATTTATTGTGTAATAGGATTTTATGGAAACACATTTCGATGGTGGTTTTGTTATTAATCTAGCCCAAGTGGGAGATTGTTAGATTCCTTTTGTGTGGGTTTGATCAATTACCTAACCAATTATTAAGTGGGAATCCAATTACTGGTTGACCGATTTAGGTTTGATTCGTCACTGGTTTGAGATTACCAACCCGGTCCATTGTGGGAATGGTTATGGATTAGGGATGGTATTATATATATATACCATGATTAGGGTACCTGCAGTCATTGATTTTATCTCTCTATTGCTCCCATATGCATGAAAACTAAAGGGATCCTAAACGGTTGTGGAAGACTCTAATCAAATCATTCAAAACTACAATAAATGGAAGAAAATCAATCTATAGCAAATGGTATGCCTCTCATCATCTCTTTCAATTCCCTATGTGTTATAGGATTTTGTATGGTCGATCGTTAGGATTCATTGGAACTTCCATTGAAAACACCCTAACTCACAGTAAAAATTTTAACATAAGGATATTACAATAACTTCATATACGAGAGACTTGAGGTTTTATACTTTTTTAAGGGTGGATGATTCCAGAACATGAAATCCCTTAGCTAAAAAGTAGTGTGCATAACAACTTTTTCCATTACAAGTGTGAGGTCCAAGGTTGAGCTGTTTCAAAAACATTTAGGCCCCGTTTGATAACACTCCAGCTCCCATGGAGCTACTTCTGGTACTTCTGGTCTGGAGTCGTTTTCTACTTCTTCTCCGGAGTCAGGATTTTTGGAGTAGAATGCTGTTTGATAACGCTGCTCCAAAATCAAAAGACTTTGCTTCCAGAATGCTATTTTGTGGTGGTGGTGGGTGGTGGCGGCGGCAGTGCTAGTGGGTGGTGGCAGTGGCGGCAGTGGTGGTAGAGGTGGTAGGTGGTGGGTGGGTGGTGGTGGCGACGGTGGTGGTGGTGGTGGTGGCAGTGATGGTGGAAGGTGGTGGGTGGTGGTGGCGGTGATGGTAGAAGGTGGTGGGTAGTGGTAGCGGCGATGGTGGAGGGTGGTGGTGTCGTGGTGGTGGTGGGTGGTGGTGGTGGTGGTGGTGGTGGTGGTAGGGTGGTGGGTGGGTGGTGATGGCGACGGTGGTGGTGGTGGCGGTGATGGTGGAAGGTGGTGGGTGGATGTGGGTGGTGGTAGCGGCGATGGTGGAGGGTGGTGGCGGCATCGGTGGTAAGTGGTGGGTGGTGGTGGCGGCAGTGGTGGCAGTGGTGGTAGGTGGTGCGTAGGTGGTGGTGGCGACGGTAGTGGTGGTGGCGGTGATGGTGGAAGGTGGTGGGTGGTGGTGGTGGTGGCGGTGATGGTGGAAGGTGGTGGGTGGTGGCGGCGACGGCGGTGGTGGTGGTGGAGGCGGCGGTGGTGGTGGTGGTGGCGGCGGCTGTGGGTGGTGGGTGGTGGTGGGGATGATGGCGGTGGAGGGGTGGTGGTGATGATGGCAGTGCTAGTGGTAGTGGTGATGGCAGTCAGTAGTGGTAATAGCTCCGGAGCAAGAGAAGTAAATTTTTTTAGCTCTAGTTTTTTAACTCCCAGAGACATTTTTGGAGCGGTTCACTCCATGGGAGTCAAAACTTGAACCATTTTTATCAATCGTCATTCTACTCCGGATTAGCTCCGGAGCTAAGAAATAAGGAGCTGGAGTGTTATCAAACGGGGCCTTAGTCACACACTTATATTTGTAATGAAAGGTTGGATATGATTGATATTTAGTGGACAAGTAATCCTTAAAGTAGCTTACTCATAGGTCAAGTTTTAATACAAACAAAGTATGTCATGTGGCAAAACAAAGCATTGGAAATTATTATAAAAAAAATGATAAGTCTTTCAAAAAAAATGAGAGCAGAGAATATGAAGGGAAATCATGTACCATTGAATTTGAGTATGAAACTTAACAATTGACCAATCTATACCATTTCCTACAATTCCAACTATTGGAAGTGCTTTGACACCTCCATGACAAAAATAAGTGGGGCAAGACAAGAAATTTCTCCTACTCCAGCTAAACACAAAAACATTTAACTATAAGGCTACTACATTACATGTAATATTTTAGGGGAGGGTTTTTCTATTCTGGAGACCATAAACATCCAACGAGTGGGATGGGAGAGGGGTTAGGATCGTAAATTCGTAAATGGGGTAATTTATTCAGTTTGCTTGGTGGATTCCATCAAACCACAAGAAGGGTTACCTGCGAGACCTACTTGCAAATTTCGAGGGCGAAATTTCTTTTAAGGGTGGTAGAGTTGTATGAACCGTGCTCTGAAAACCTGGTTTAACCCATGGTTTACATTGTGATAGGTCTCCCAATCATGATCGGACCGGAAGGCCAGGTTGGGTGACGAACCACGAGATCCAGGTATGAGAATCAATGTGTAAAAATGTAAATTTTACATACCGGTCTCAGTACCGGTCTCACCCAGTGAGACCGGTATGTGCGACCGGTATGTGCAATAACGGCTGGAGACGGACTCCAACGGGTCCCACACTCCGAATCAAAATTTTGGAAAGTTTCTAACTGTGGGAAAACCTTCCTAGAACGGTCTCCCACTATATATATATATATATCCCTACACATCTATTATGATATATCCTTCCCAAACCTATGATCCTTCTCAAACCTTATCAAACCCTAGCCGTTTGGAAGAGATCTGAGAAGAAGCAAGGAGGGAGGAGACCGGTCAAGAAGAGGGACTTTCCGTTGGAAGAGCACGCTGCCATCTGACAAACACCGGTAAGTGCCCAACCTCTTAGTAATGTTAGGATTTCGGATCGGAGCCGTGAAACGGCGCAACGATCCAAAATCCTAGAACCCCAAAACCCTAGTTTCCATTAAGATCCAATCTAGAATGATGCGACGTTATAGTCGAAACCTAGAAGGCTAAATGAGTATTTGGACCTTAGAATGGTTTAGGAAAAACCCTAGAAACCAAGCCAATGACCGACGGGGGAGGGAGATCCAAGATCGGGCTCTTGAACCCAAACCGTCGGACCTAACCGTTGGATAATAAGTCCTGTGGTATTGGTCCTACGGTATATACCGCCGGACATATCGGCTGGACCTAAGTCCAGCGGTATAGCCCTGCGGTATATACCACAGGACATACCAGCTGGACTATAGTGTCCTGCGGTATGGGCCTGCGGTATATACTGCAAGCGCATACCGATCTCGCTCTGAGTGAGACCGGTATACGTACCGTAGGACATACTAGTCTCACTCTACTGAGACCGGTACCGCGACCGGTAAGGGTGTCAACGGGCCGGTACAGGCCAGTTTTGGTCCGGGCTGAATCGGTGTCGGGTTTTATAAGCCCAGCCCAAAACATGTCCATTAAGAGTTCGGGCTGGGTTGGGCTGCGCTGGACACAATAACTAACGCGCTGGTCCGGTGTCGGTTTGTTATCGGGTTGGGCTTATTGAGGCGATTTTGGGCTGATTCGGTCCGGACCGGGCTTATCAACCTTATCGGGCCAATTTTATATGTAAGATATATTGCTTATTTTATTATTTCTATCTATAAAATTAGCATCATTCCTTCTATATGTATGTAATTCAATAAATTGTAACAATTAACATACTTTTTTCAACTATAGATTCATATAATCTTTCGGATCAAGAAGTGAACTATAACAGTGTAATATAATCCATCAAAATTTAAAACCATAAAAATTAAGAAATTGGGCCCGGATGAACCTTACCGGTGTTCGGGCTAGTTTGGGCTTCTTAACGGGCCGGTCCGGTCTGGTTTTGGTCTGGGCTGAAACGGTGTCGGGCTTTACAAGCCGAGACCGAAACCTGTCCATTAAGGTTCGGTCAGGGCTGGGTTCGGGTTATTTCGGGCCGGCTCGATCCGTGCTACCGGGCCGGGCCCATTTTTGACACCCTTAGCGACCGGTATGCTTATCGAAGCCTGTTTGCCTGGCTAGACATGGTTCTGACCAACTGTAACCCTAATAATTTAATTCTAACCTATGAGTGTGATTAGTAGGACCTGTAGACAACGTGAGTAGACCTTGTGACGCGGAGCGGGCTGGTTATCACGCGTCAAGTAAGGGACAAAACTCCAAACCCTAAATAATCAAATAACAGTAAACCGTTGTGATTAATTTGTATCTGTATTTACTGTCTGGTGTTTGTGCATTTCATATGCCATTTTAGTTTATTAAATTGTTATTATCTGTTCATGCATTTCATATGCTAGGATGTTGGTTGTATATGCATGTGGATGTTTTTAGTTAGTGTGTGGAATGTGAAGGGGAGTGGAGCCCTGGATATATCCTCACACTAACACCTTTTCGTATCGCCGTCAACCTTAGCAGACTTGGTGCGAATAAGGTATCAGGGGGAGGACGTAGGATTATCGTTCAACCGGCCCACTAGACTCGAGCCCTATCTCTAGGTCGTAGGGAGCCTTGCTGGGGTAAGGCCATAGATACTTTATTGACATATAGGACTGGTTAAAAACGGAACCCACTTGCAAGCCCTTCCCAATAGGGGTTTAGGTATTGGTACGGTGTAGGGTATCAGGGCGAGGATGCGGTAGTGTGGATTGTTGCCTGATCGCCAGACTCTAGCTCTATCTCTATATCGGAGTAAGTGATGTGGGGCAACAGTAGTAGTATGGATTGTTGCCTGATTGTTGGGTGTGCTCACACTCTCGTGCATGGAGGTTCAGTGGCCGCCAAACCTTACCATAGCATTTTGCAAGTTATACCTGACCCAAATTGTAATGTTATTTCATGCATTTTTGTATGTTGCATTGGTTTTGTACTTACTAAGCTAAGTTGTGAGCTCACCCGAATATATATTTTTTATTTTTGGATTTTGATGCAGGGTACACAATTGATGACTTCATGACTGCCCCCGCGTACGGTACAGTCGCTGCCATTGACACTCAGGCAGTAGAGGATGAGCATGACGCATCATGCGAGTGTTCATTCTGTGTTTTCCTTTAGAGAGGGTTTATTTTAAAACAATACATTGTAATATTTTATTATTTAAGTTTGTGAATGATGGAATAATTTAGATAATTATTTTATTTACAATATAGAGCTCAATTCATTTATCTATTAATTCTACTGCTATTTATTATTCTCTGATTATGTTAGACTGCTTGGGATGGTTTGTTGACATGTTCTATTGAGATCCTGGTGTGAGCCGTGGTTTGGAGACGGTTCACTCACACTTCTGGTTTAGCCGAAATTGGGGTGTGACAACTTGGTATCAGAGCCCTTAGGCTCTGTCCAGCTAACCATTCTGCATCTAACTATGTCCAATGAACTGAGTTAGGAAATTAAAAGTTTTAATAAAAACACACCATAAGCTTGTTTGATGCTTGAGACTTAAAAGAAGATGCATAATATACTATTAAGGAAAGAGAAATTTTAAGCACTGAAGTTTTTGAAGAAAACCAATTAACTCTTTAACAACATGAACATAAATAAATACAAAGTGTACGACAGAGTACAGTCCACAAGATGGACAGTTACTCTGTCAACAAAATGAACAACACATAAATAAAAATGAAACTAGATCAGACTATGGTGGAGATGCTGGCCTGGGTGGTATCGGATCTGTGATATCATAATCACACTCGTACGCCTCTCTAAGCCAATAAACCTGATCCTGCGTGACCCGTAGGCTGCGAGCTAAATGCCCCAAGTCCCGACTCATCTCCCGCTGAGCATCTCGGATCTCCATGAGCATGCTCATCACTGTATCTAGAGGTGGCTGAGATGGTCCTGCAACTGGAGAAGGCTGGGGTGGAGGTGCAGGGATGTCCTCCATGTGTGCATCCTCACCACCTCCTACCTCAGCTGCTGCTGCTGCTGCTGCTGCTACTGCGGCAGCCGCCTGGCTCCTAGGTGGAAGAGGACGAGCCTATAGCTCCTCGTCATTAACCTCTAGATCATCTATCTGCATCTTATAGATGGCCTCAACATCTATGTCAGAACTCATAGTGACCTCAAAAGCTGGCTCTCCACGCCTGTCCACACCTAAGCGGTGCAACAATGCTGTAATCAACCTACCATATGGAAGATTTTCTGTTACATTGGGCCTCACAGCATAAATCATGGTACGGATGATCAGGTAAGGCAAGCAGACTCGGTGCTTGGTAGTAACACATTAGGTGAGGTGCTAAGTCAACTGGGACACCTCTCCATAATGACCACTCTGGAGGACAATGTCATGCTGTATAATACGGCAGTATAAGCGAGGCACGGCACGAAGGTTCGCAGCTAACATGATACTGCTTGGTAACAAAATCTGTTCAGCAATGGCTACTCTCATGTCCTTAGTAAGATACCCTTTAGCTCTGGGTGGACAGTAGATAATTTTCCCATCATCTATATCTCGAGAAGTGTAGCCAACTCAATCGTGTTGAAAGAGATCATCACCCCTTTCACCTGCATATATGTCTTCCATAAATGCCGAGTATGCAAATACGGTACCAGTGGGGGTTAGTACAGCTACTGAGGGACAACAACAACCAAACCAACCCAACACGGTTCCCCACCCGATTACAGGGACGCCCACCCCTAACCAGGATCAGGGTGGATATTAGGGTGCATATCAGGGTATCTATCATGGTGGGTATCAGGGAGTGAATAAGAGTGGTTACTCTTATTAGCCGCAATGATATGGTTAGATAGTGTATGAACAAGCACCATATGGACAGGCCCCACATGGACAGAGTAGTCTTTCTAGAGCGGTGGATGGATTTCTAAAGCTAAAGCCACCAACTTTTACAGGGAAGCCAGGGAAAACACTATGGCCAGCACAGTAGATAGCCGAGATGGAAAAGAACTTCCGTCTACTGGAGTGTTCTGATGAGGAGAAAGTGTTCTATGCCACCCACATGCTGAAGGAAGAAGCCAATGGATGGTGGAACTCAACCAGATCGTATCTGGAAACAAAGCACCAGATAATCACTTGACCCATATAAAGAGACCTTCTTTGATAAATACTTTCCAAGGAGTTTTTGAGACCAGATGGAGAAGGAGTTCCTCAATCTATAGAAGTCTCAGATGACCGTAGAGGCATACCAACAAAGGTATGAGGAGTTGTTTTTCTTCGCTCCAACCAGTATGTAGGAGGAATAAACTAAGACCCGTCACTTCACAATGGGTCTTCGGGGTGTCATAAGAGAACATGTGTTGGGACGATGACTGAAGATCTATAATGAAGCTGTACAGGTGGCTCGGGTCATTGAAGCAAGCCAGAGAGATAGCTTCTTTGCACAGAATAGGGGTCTGAAGAGGCCTAACCCTGAGGTCCAAGGCGGAAGAAGCAACAGACCATATCGTCCATTCAGGCCACCAGCTAGCACTGCACCACCCAGACCTGTTCTTGCAGTGACACAGCAGGCAACGAGACAGAACTCCAACGTGAAGTATTTTAATTGTCAACAGGTGGGTTACTATGCCAGAACATGCCCACTACCAAAGAGGGAACAGCAGCAAGGCAAAGTTTATGCCGTTACTACAGAGGAGGCAGCCGCATCACCAGATGTAGTTACTGGTATGATTCTATACTGACTCCTTAGTTACTGCATTAATTGTTTGAGCATATAAAACTAAAGGAAAAATTAAAAACCTCAGGTACAGTAAATATAGCAGGGGTACTTGCCAGAGTCCTGTTTGACTTAGGGGCCACCCATTCCTTTGTGTCAGTATCATCCGAAAAAGGACTATATCAACCCATCAAGACTTTGGAACCAAGTCTGTTAGTACGATCCCCCATGGGAATGGAAGTGGTATTAGAAGAGTATTATGGGCCTTTCCCAATACATATTGAAGGACGAGAGTTGGAGGCCCATCTAGTCCAGCTTGAAATGTCAGATTTTGATGTCATTCTGGGAATGGACTAGTTATCTCAGCATTCAGCAAGCCTGTTATGTGCTGAAAAGAAGTTAGTTTTCAAGGACAGTGAAGGAACGGAGTTCAACTTTAAAGGGACTAAGTTACCTAGGAAGAGAAAGCTTATACTCTCAGCCTTAAAAGCAAGGAAGTGCTTAGAGAAGGGGGGAGTAGGATACCTCATATCAGTACTGGATGTGACCGCTAACTTGCCCAAAATGGAGGATATAGAGGTAGTGCGGGAATTTCCTGATGTGTTTCCAGAAGACCTACCCGGATTACCATCAGACAGGGCAACTGAGTTTGTGATAGATCTCCTACCAAGGGTGGCACCTGTGTCCAAGGCACCCTACAGGATGGCTTCCATAGAGTTGAAGGAGTTGAAAACCTAGCTACAAGAATTATTAGACAAGGGCTTCATAAGGTCGAGTATCTCACATTGGGGAGCACCGATGCTATTTGTCAAGAAGAAGGATGGTAGCGTACGTCTTTGTATGAACTATCGAGAGTTGAACAAGCTCACCATCAAGAACAGGTACCCGCTACCTAGAATAGATGACTTGTTTGATCAACTACAAGGTTCAAGTGTATTCTCAAAGATTGATCTGAGGTCAGGGTATCATCAACTCAAGATCAAGGAGGCAGACATTCCTAAGACAGCTTTCAAAATAAGATATGCCCACTATGAATTCCTTGTGATGTCCTTTGGGTTAACCAATGCACCTGCCTCATTTATGGAATTAATGAATCGAGTGTTCCATGACATATTGGACACGTCGGTTATAGTATTCATAGATGATATTTTAGTATACTCCAAGGACAAGGAGACGCATGCAATGCATTTAAGAGTGGCATTACAAAGACTAAGAAGAGAGAAGCTCTATTTAAAGTTTAAGAAATGCGAATTTTGGCTAAACGAAGTGGCCTTCTTGGGTCACGTGGTATCTGCGAAAGTAATTAAGGTGGATCCCAGCAAAATTTCAACCATAGTAGGATGGGTGGTGCCGAAGACAGTTACTGAAATTCATAGCTTCCTGGCCTTAGCTGGATATTACAGAAGGTTTGTGGAAGATTATTCCAAGATTGTCATTCCACTCACCAGGTTGACCAAGAAGGGGGAGAAGTTCATATGGACTGAAGAATGTGAAAAATGCTTTCGGACACTGAAGTCAAGACTGGTTTCAGCACCTATATTGACTATTCCTGCTCCAGGCCTACCATTCACGCTGTATACAGATGCTTCAGGTTTGGGACTGGGATGTGTGCTGATGCAAGGAGAACAGGTGATCGCCTATGCATCGAGACAATTGAAGAAGCATGAGAAGAACTACCCTACTCATGACCTAGAATTGGCAGCAGTCATTCATGCTATCAAGACTTGGAGGCACTACCTGTATGGTGAGAAATTTCAGATTAAGTCTGACCACAAAAGTTTGACATATCATTTCACCCAAAAAAGACCTGAACATGAGGCAGAGGAGGTGGTTAGAACTACTCAAGGACTACGACTGTGACATTCAGTACCATCTTGGTAAAGCAAATATTGTAGTTGATGCTCTGAGTAGGAAATGGGCATCAAACCCCGAAGCAGGCCCAAGTACAAATGCAGCTTTGTGTGCTGCAGTTCCTGGCTCATCAGAGAATGAAGAAAAACTTTTAATAAAGTCAGCAGACAACCCAGTGGAGCAAGGTTTGATACACAAGTTTACTCTTATGTTCGCAGCACTGAAGATTTTACCTGACCTGAAGGAGGAAGTAAAAGCAGCAGTCCTACAGGACCCATACCTCAGGACAGTGCAAGAAGATTTGGAAAAGGGTCGAGCCAATCCTGATTTCACCTTGGATGCGGACAAGGTACTCAGATATCATGGACGTTTATGCATACCTGAGAATGAAGATCTGGAAATCAAAAATCGAATCATGTTGGAAGCTCACTCCACTCCATATTTAGTACATCCTGGGAGCACAAAGATGTACCATGACCTAAAGAGGATGTACTGGTGGAGGGGTATGAAGGAAGATGTGGCCAGATATGTATTTCAATGTCTAAACTGCCAGCAAGTCAAAGCGGAAAGACAGAGACCTACAGGCTTATTGCAACCATTACCTGAGCCAGCATGAAAATGGAATTGTATTACCATGGATTTTGTCACTGGCCTACCTATGACTCCGAAGTCAGTAAACGCAATTTGGGTAGTTGTAGACCGTCTCACCAAGACTGTAAGATTTATCCCTATCAGACCACAATACACCATGGAAAGGCTGGCAAAATTATATATGGAAAATATTGTCAGAGTCCACGGTGTCCCAGAAAGTATAGTATTTGACAGAGATCCACGCTTCACATCAAAGTTCTGGGAGGGACTACAGAAGGCCATGGGGACGAAACTAAAGTTCAGCACAGCCTTCTACCCTCAAACAGATGGTCAGTTAGAGAGGACCATCCAGATCCTAGAAGATATGCTTCGAGCATGTGCTATCGATTTTAAAGGGGCTTGGGATGAGAAGTTTTTACTCATCGAGTTTGCCTACAACAATAGCTACCAGGCTACGATCCAGATGGCCCCATATGAGGCCTTGTATGGTAAGAAATGTCAGATACCATTGTTATGGGACAAGGTTGGAGAAAGACGGATCGTAGGACTAGAATTTGTGGAGGAAACTTACAAAGTGGTGGATCAAATCAAGAACAGAGTAAAGACAGTTCAAGTGTGTCAAAAGCACTATGCTGATAACAGGCGTCGAGATCTTGAATTCACCGTTGGTGATAAAGTATTTTTGAAGGTATCACCAGTAAGAGGCCTAAAGCAGTTCGGGAAGAAAGGAAAGTTGTGTCCTAGATATGTGGGACCATATGAGATTCTGTCCCGATGTGGCAAAGTAGCCTATCAACTTGCATTGCCACCAGCAATGTCTAGTGTCCACGACGTCTTCCATGTGTCCTTACTAAAGAAATACGTGAGAGACCCTTCGCATATTCTTGTTGCAGACCCCCCAAATTTGACAGAATACTTGACCTTCGAGGTAGTACCGATCAAGCTAATCAGTCAAAAGATACAGCAGCTTCGAAGGTGAGCTATACACTACATCAAGGTAGTTTGGAAGAGCCAGGATGTGGAAGAAATCACCTGGGAGGAGGAGGATGCCATGCGATAAGAATACCCTCATCTTTTCGACTCTGAAGGTACGTTCAATTTTGAGGACGAAATTCCTTTTAAGGGTGGGGGAATTGTGAGACCTACTTGCAAATTTCAGGGGAAAAATTTCTTTTAAGGGTGGTAGAGTTGTAAGAACCGTGCTCTGAAAAACCCGGTTTAACCCATGGTTTACATCGTAACAGGTCTCCCAATCATAATCGGACCGGAAGGCAAGGTCGGGTGACAAGCCACGAGATCCAGGTATGAGAATCGATGTGTAAAAATATAAATTTTACATACCGGTCTCACCCAGTGAGATCGGTATGTGCGACCAGTATGTGCAATAACGGTTGGAGACGGACTCCAACGGGTCCCACACTCCGAATCAAAATTTTAGAAAGTTTCTAACCATGGGAAAACCTTCCTAGAACGGTCTCCCACTATATATATATGCCTCCCAACCCTCCTATGATCCTTCTCAAACCTTATCAAACCCTAGCCGTCTAGAAGAGATTTGAGAAGGAGCAAGGAGGGAGGAGACCGCTCAAGAAGAGGGACTTTCCGTTGGAACAGCACGCCGCCATCCGACAAATACCGGTAAGTGCTCAACCCTCTTAGTAATGTTAGGATTTTGGATCGGAGCCGTGAAACGGTACAACAGTCTAAAATCTTAGAACCCCAAAACCCTAGTTTTCATTAAGATCCAATCTGGAATGATGCGACATTATAGTCGAAACCTAGAAGGCTAAACGAGTATTTGGACCTTAGAGTGGTTTAGAAAAAACCCTAGAAACCAAGCCAATGACCGACGGGGGAGGGAGATCCGAGATCGGGCTCTCGGACCCAAACCGCCGGACCTAACTGCTGGACAATAAGTCCTGCAGTATTGGTCCAGCGGTATATACCATCGGATATACCGACTGGACCTAAGTCCAGCGGTATAGCCCTGCGGTATATACCGGAGGACATATCGGCTGGACTATAGTGTCCTGCGGTATGGGCCTGCGGTATATACCATAGGCGCATACCGGTCTCGCTCTGAGTGAGACTGGTATACATACCACAGGACATATCGGTCTCACTCTACTGAGACCGGTACCGCGATCGGTATGCTTACCGAAGCCTGTTTGCCTGGCCAGACTTGGTTCTGACAAACTGTAACCCTAATAATTTAATTTTAACCTATAAGTGTGATTATGTAGGACCTGTAAACAGCGTGAGTAGACCCTGTGACGCAGAGCGGGCTGGTTATCACCCGTCAAGTAAGGGACAAAACCCCAAACCCTAAATAATCAAATAAGTAAACCATTGTGAATAATTTGTATCTGTATTTATTGTCTGGTGTTTGTGCATTTCATATGCCATTTTAGTTGTTTAAATTATTATTATCTGTTCATGCATTTCATATGCTAGGATGTTGGTTGTTTAGGCATGTGAATGTTTTTAGTTAATGTGTGGAATATGAAGGGGAGTGGAGTCCTGGATATATCCTCACACTAACACATTTTCGTATCACCGTCTACCTTAGCGGACTTGGTGTGAATAGGGTATCAAGGGGAGGATGTGGGATTGTGGTTCAACCTGCCCACCAGACTCGAACCCTATCTCTATGTCATAGGGAGCCGTGCTGGGGTAAGGCCATAGATACTGTATTGACATATAGGACTGGTTAAAAGCGGAACCCACTTGCAAGTCCTTACCAATAGGGGTTTAGGTATTGATACGGTGTAGGGTATTAGGGGGGGGGGACGTGGTAGTGTGGATTATTGCCTGACTGCCAGACTCTAGCTCTATCTCTATATTGGAGTGAGTGATGTGGGGCAACAGTGGTACTGTGGATTGTTGCTTGACTGTTGGGTGTGCTCACACTCTCGTGCATGGAGGTGCGATGGCTGCTAAACCTTACCATAGCATTTTGCAAGTTATACCTGAACCAAATTGTAATGTTATCTCATGCATTTTTGTTTGTTGCATTGGTTTTTTACTTACTGAGCTAAGTTGTGAGCTCACCCGAATATATATTCTTTATTTTTAGATTTTGTTACAGGGTACACAGTTGATGACTTCATGACTGTCGCTACCATTGACACTCAGGCAGTAGAGGATGAGCATGACGCATCATGCGAGTGCTCATTCTGTGTTTTCCTTTAGAGAGGGTTTATTTTAAAACAATACATTGTAATATTTTATTATTTAAGTTTGTGAATGATGGAATAATTTGGATAATTATTTTATTTACAATATAGAGCTCAGTTCATTTATCTATTAATTCCGCTGCTATTTATTATTCTCTGATTATGTTAGACTGCTTGGGATGGTTTGTTGACACGGTCTATTGAGATCCTGGTGTGAGCGGTGGTTTGGAGACGGTTCACTCACACTTCTGGTTTAGTCGGAATTGGGGTGTGACATTACCTGTTCAACAGATTAGAGAACCTATCTCCAATATTTTATATGTTAAAAATAATTTCCAATTTTTGTTTAAGATGTAAAATATACTAATCTTTACAAAGGAGGGAAAACGAAGTTCGTATTTTTTTTGCCTCCTCGAAACAAACATTAGAAAAACTTTTAACATGTAAAATGAAAATTTTACTTGTTTTAATTATATGTTAAAATATTTTCCTAATGCTTGTTTCCAAGAGGTAAATGAAAGACGAACTTTCTTTTCAATTCCACTTAGAGATTACTATATTTTACTTCTTGAAAAGAAACATTGAAAAATTTTTTAACATGTAAAATTTTCCATCAAAACAAATGGAGCTTAAGAATAAATACAAATAGGAAAAAGATCCCCACCATTCCAACGTGCAATCCCTTCTCACGCACTCTCACATAATGGGCCATAGAATCCACTATTGATACTCTCTCTCTCCGGTCACCAATAGTGTGGGATAATGGTTATATATATATATATAAAAGACACCAACCACCTTCTTAAAACTAGTAGTAAAAATTTTTATCAAAAAAATATAAAAAAAAATAAAAAAATAAAAAACTAGTAGATAAATGATTGGAAATAAATCTATAAGGATAATTTAGTAAGAAATATGATTGGAAATAAATCTATAAGGATAATTTAGTAAAAATCATATTCATTGCAGGAATTCAAGGAAAAATGCATAAAAAATTATATCGTAACTAAATTATCTTAAGAAAGGGTTAAATTGCAATTGCACTCGAACCTATTCGATACTGATACCTTGAACCATGGTTCTAAATCCAGGTATCGGACACAGTATAGGTCATGGTTAGTTCGGTGTACAGATCCATTGGAAAACTGACACGTGTCCTATCCTTATTAAAATAAAACTAAAACAGACTAGGATTGAGAATCACTTGAGGTATAATATTGGAATCTTATAACAACATATAGTAAATTACTTAGAGGAAAGAAAAAAAAACAGATTTGAAAAAAAAGAGAGGTAGAGATAGAAATACTTCCTTTTTCAAAAAAAAAGTATATATATATATATATATATATATATATATATATATATATATATATATATTGGTTATATTAAAAGGCATAAGAAAAGATGAGTCGGGCCTATATTATAATCAAATCTAGATACACAGGATTAAGTCTTGCGAGTCAACGACAGAATTTTGGGGAAGATGCATGGTTCCTCACTTCCTTACACGCTATTGTTTGGACCTGCTTGGAGTCCATGTTTTTTATTTTATTTTTATTTTAGCGGTGCATGCTAAAGACTTTTGAGTCCTAAATGATTCTATAAATTCAAATATTTTCAAGTAGTCGGCATTAAAAATTCTGAAGGAATTTAGATATGTAACATCAGATGACTGACTTTGGTTTCAGAAATTTTTATTTATTTAGTATTGATAGTTTCTAATTTTATTTATTCTAAGGTTTTTGTGGATTAATAAATTTTTCTTGAGAACAATCATAACAATATGAAAACATGACCACAAAGTCCAGAAATTCTCTTCTTCTTTTTCCGGATATAGGCCATATTGGAATTTTTCAAATATATAAAATCTTGGTCTACATTATTTTTTTGGAGATTGATGAAGTTTTGTCTTTATAGGCACATGAATTGCATCCATGTTGATGTAGTCAGCAAGTATGAGGTTCTTACCTAAAAAAAAAATCAGCAAGTGTGAGGTTGGATTTCATTCTAGCACTAATGAACCATAGAATTTTATATGCACATGAAATGCATGCATGTTGATGTAATTGGCAAGTATGGGTTCGATTTTATTCTTACGCTAATGAATCCTCGAATCTATAAAGTAAAAAAAAAAAACAAAAACAAAAACAAATAAAAAACAAAAAAAAATATCTTAAATCCTAAAGAAAATGAATAACAATGGTGATATTTTATTCATTTCAAGCTGCTTCTAAAGAAACCCAACTTAACCTCTATATAGAGAGATTAGATTATATAAAGGAAACAAGATAATTTTGATAATATTGAGAGGGAAAGTATTTCATATATAGGAGGATTCGGCCTACCGATTTGCTGTGCTAACATTTATTTTCTTTATTTTTGCATTTTGATGTATTTTTCAAATATATAAAACCTTGTTCAACAGATTTTTTCTGGCGATTGATGAATTTTTATTTTATAAAATTAAATACGCACATGCAATGCGTGGATATGTACTGTACTGCGTGAGTTGTTATATAATTGTTTTTACCAAAAAAAAAAAAGTTATATACTTTTTTTAATAACTTTTTTTTTTTTGGTAAAGAATGTTATATAATTTTGAGTAGTATATTATGAGTCGCATAAAATATTGGTTGACTGTTTAGCCTTTACATGGCTTTAATAAAAAAAATAAATAAAAAAAATAACGATAGTTTTAATAAAAAACAGAATTTTGGGGAAGATGCATGGTTCCTCACTTCCTTACACGCTATTGTTTGGACCTGCTTGGAGTCCAAGTTTTTTTTATTTTATTTTTATTTTAGCGGTGCATGCTAAAGACTTCTGAGTCCTAAATGATTCTATAAATTCAAATATTTTCAACTAGTCGGCATTAAAAATTCTGAAGGAATTTAGATATGTAACATCAGATGACTGACTTTGGTTTCTGAAATTTTTATCTATTTAGTATTGATAGTTTCTAATTTTATTTATTCTAAGGTTTTTGTGGATTAATAAATTTTCTTGAGAACAATCATAACAATATGAAAAACATGGCCACAAAGTCCAGAAATTGACAATCCCTTCTTCTTCTTTTTTCCGGATATATTGGAATTTTTCAAATATATAAAATCTTGGTCTACATTATTTTTTTGGAGACTGATGAAGTTTTGATTTTATGTGCACATGAATTGCATCCATGTTGATGTGGTCAGCAAATATGAGGCTCTTACCCAAAAAAAATTCAGCGAGTGTGAGGTTGGATCTCATTTTAACACTAATGAACCCTAGAATTTTATATGCACATGAAATGCATGCATATTGATGTAATTGGCAAGTATGGGTTCGATTTTATTCTTGCGCTAATGAATCCTCGAATCTACAAAGTAAAAAAAAAAAAAAAAAAAAAAAGAAAAAGACGAAACAAATGAAAAACAAAAAAAAAAATATCTTAAATCCTAAAGAAAAAGATAACAATGGTGATATTTTATTCATTTCAAACTGCTTCTAAAGAGACCCAACTTAACCTCTATATAGAGAGATTAGATTATATAAAGGAAACAAGATAATTTTGATAATATTGAGAGGGAAAGTATTCCATTTATAGGAGGATTCGGCCTACCGATTTGCTGTGCTAACATTTGTTTTCTTTATTTTTGCATTTTGATGTATTTTTCAAATATATAAAACCTTGTTCAACAGATTTTTTTCTGGCGATTGATGAATTTTTATTTTATAAAATTAAATACGCACATGCGATGCGTGGATATTTACTGCGTGAGTTGTTATATTATTGTTTTTACCAATAAAAAAAAGTTATATAATTTTTTTTTTTTTTTTTGGTAAAGAAATTTATATAATTTTGAGTAGTATATTATGAGTCGTATTGGTTGACTATTTAGCTTTTACATGGCTTTAATAAAAAAAAAAGAAAAAATTTCATCTACACCCTATCAAAGATTGTTAACATCATCTATATCCACAAGTTTGTAAAAACATCACCTAGGTCCCAAAACTTTGGCTATGGTAATCAAAGAAGTCCACTCCGTCAGTTAATTCCCGTTAAATGCTGACGTCAGCTGAAATAAAATTTTCCATGGACAATACTGCCATTAGAGTAAAGATAAAATACCATTCTATCCTTCTTCTTCTTCTTCCTTTCCTCTTCTTCTTTCCTCTTCTGTTCTTCTCCATAGTCAGATTCATATGGCAGGAGCTGGTTTGGGGGAAAATTAGGGGAGTTGGCATGGCTCCAACAGATGGTCAGCTCCACTAAGATAGATTGCACTCCATCAAAAGATTTATGTTATTGTTTGGGGGAAAATGAAACCAATCGAACTCCAAAAGGGTTCTTCGGCCTGCCCCAGCTCACTTAGGTCGAGTTTCAAGATAACTATCTTGCAGGGAGCTTTCCAGAGACTGATTCGGTGACTGTGAATCTAGGGCAGATCTTTTTTTCGAACAACCAGCTCACGGGATCTCTGCCTCCATCCATAGGTAACTTCTTTGGTGTTCAGAAGCTTCTTCTCGATGGTAATATGTTCTTTGGCCACATTTCACCTGAGATTGGAAAGTTGCAACAGCTCTCGAAGTCATAAAACCTTAAACAGAGGTAAGTAATGAGTTCGTCGTTGGAGTGGGAGTCGTCGATGGATAAATGCAAGATCCATAACCTGCAATGCCTGATCGCTTGCGTTGCTTCTCGCCACGCAATAGCTCTGTGCTTCTACTTTCCTCCTCCGAGTATACCTATGGGTTCCAACTTCCAACTTACCAAGATTTGGAGCGAAGCATATCCAGATTTTCTCTCAAGCTCACATTACCCGAAAAATCTTCACGTCGCCGGAGAAGAAGGCTGTTTGGAATAAATCTTCTAAGTTTTTTAAGATTAAAAGGATAAAATATAAAAATGAAAGGTAAAATTGTATTTCAACAATTTTAGTGATTTCCGTAAGTTAAGTGGACCTAGGTGATGTTTCTGCATTATTGTGGGTGTAGATGATGTTAACAATCTTTGATGGGGTGTAGATGAAATAACGATAGTTTATGATTTATGTCACTTTTCCACATGTCAGTTTCTCCACGCATGGAAGACCGATTCGGGGTTTTTTGATCTAGTCAAGCCCATTCTCTAGGTATATCCGTTTAGGATCGAATCTAGATCAGCGGCGGCCAATCCAATTTTCGAGTCCATTATATATATATATATATATATATATATATATATATATATATATATATATATATATATATATATATATATATGGAGAGAGAGAGAGAGAGAGAGAGAGAGAGAGAGAGAGAGAGAGAGAGAGAGAGAGAGAGAGAGAGAGAGGGTTGTTATTATTATTATTTTTCTTTTTGTAAATAGAAAGTCTATTCATTAAACTGGGAAAGGGCTAAGGCTTCATTTAAATTACTCTCATGAAAGTATGGAACGGAAAGAGTCAATCAACCAATCCCCAAATAGTTAAGGCCCTCTTGGTAATGGTATTAGCAACATTGTTCGCGCCCCTTGGAATAAATAAAATTTACAAGACTGAAAGGATGCAGCTAACTGTAGAATATCCTGAATAATTAACTGCAGAGACAATTCACATGTTGAAGGAATCCTGAGAAGAAAGGATTAACCGTTTTGTAATCGTACTTAACTAGGATATCAAAAAACTTCAAAGTCGAGTAGATTGGATGGCCAATCTAATTGCGAGAGCTTCTCCGATCTTAGAAGAGGAGAAATGCAAATTAGAAGAAATTGCCTTGACAAAATTACCCAAGTGGTCTGTAAAAATAAATCCAATACCGCTACATTGTTTGTCCAAGCTGGCATCAGTGTTAATGTAAATGCAACCATAGTATTAGATTCAAGTTCATCGGCTTTTGTCCAAGCTGGAAGAGCTACAAAAGCCGAGGAACTTGAATCTTTCAGTTTCTTTGCAGGACAGTCAAAGGATTGATATGCATCATAGTATCCTCTGAAGGCGAATTTTGCTTTGCCAATAACTTCAGAACGACACTGATCTTGAGAGTCAAAAACGAAATCATTTCGAGCTCTCCATAAATACCAACAGATAAAAGATGCAAGGCTAAAAGTTCTTGAAGCTTTTACTTTAGAATTCTAGAAAAGAACATTCCAATTACCAATCCATTGGTTACATGAAGATCAATTTTAAGTCCTTATCTATTTGCCCTCATTATGGATGATCTAACCAGAGACATTCAAGATGAAGTTCCTTAGTGCATGTTTGTCACAAATGATATTGTTTTGATGGATGAAACAAAAGTAAAGATTAATGCCAAGTTGGAGCTATGGTGATCAACATTGGAATCAAAGGATTTTACGATAAATAGAATATAGATGGAATATATGGTGTACATGTAACTTTGGTCACATAAGGACGAATAATGAGGTAGTAAACATTCATGAGAGGGAGATACAACAAAGTGATCATTTTAGGTATCTAGGTTCAATCATTATTAAGGAAGGTGATATAGAGGATGATGTTTAATAGAAGATTAGAATAGGATGAACGAAATGGAGAGGTGCGTTTGGAGTATGATCGGTGTATTCCTTTAAAACTTAAAAGGAAAATTTTATAGGACAGCCATTCGACCGATGTATAGTGTAGAATGTTGGGCAGTTAAGAAGTATCATATAGATAAACTTAGTGTAGCTAAGATAAGGATGTTGAGATGAATGTGTGGTAAAACTAAGAAGGATAAGGTAAGGAATATTCATATTAGAGCTGATTTGGGAGTGGCGTTGATATATGATAAACTGCGAGAAAGTCGTTTGAAATGGTATGGTCACGTTCAACGGAGGCTGTTAGATGCTCCTGTAAGGAGGAGTGATTTGATTCAGATTGAATGATCTAAAAGAGCTAGGGGCAGACCTAAGATGACTCTAGGGGAGGTGGTGAAGAAAGACATATATAGCTTAAGCCTTGCTTCAAGTATGACATCGAACAGAGCTGATTGACAGACAATAATCAAGGTAACCAACTCCATTTAGTTGGGATAAGGTTTTGTTGTTGTTGTTGTTGTTGTTGGTAAAGCTTCATATTTCTTTCCGAAGAGATTTTGTGAGATAGGTTGGACCCAAACCATACCACCATGGGCAAAGGGATAGGTTAATAAGATGTTGCTCCTCAGTTTCCAAATGAGCACCACATCGTTAACAACTATGGTCAATTTTAGATACCTTTGGAGGAGGCCCTCCCTTGAAGCAACACCCTCATTGCAAGCCTTCTAAAGAAAGGTTTTGATTTTTGGTAAGGATTTATTCATGTAACAAGAGTGGGACAAAAAAAAACAAAATAGGAAAGATAAACACTGGGGGAAAGGGGGGGGGAAAGGGAACCATTTGGGGGGACAAAATAGATATTCCATTTTCATTTATTATAATCTCATTATTGAATTATAAATTGACTTTTAAAATGGTATTCGTGTCTTTTTATAACATACTATTTCTTTTATTAATCTCATTATCGTTTTATTCTCTACACCATAATTTACTTACTATATTAATTGTTACTGAGTAGATTTGTTTAGTAAATATTAGTGAGTAGATTTCTTAAGGCTCTCTTTAGTATATTTTATGTTTATGATTATGAGTTATTTATTATAAATCATTTATAAAAAATTATAGATTATATATAATAACCATTTAATATTTCGACATAAAGAAGTAATAATAGATTATCACATTAATGATAAAAACCTTTTAACCTATTTGTAGATTTTAAATTATATCAATTTATTTTAAATATAAATAAATACCATAAATCATAACAAACAACTACATGTCATAATGTATTATATAATTAATTATATAATACATACGAAAGAGAGCCTAAGCAAATATTAAGAAGATGGGTTGTGATAAGTATGGAAAGAAAAAGATTTATTAATCAGATATTAAGAAAATAGGTCATGATAAGTATGGGAAGAATTTTTTTTTTTTTTTGCACCATCCCTATTGTTATAATTGATGAGCACAGTTCAAGGTATCAGTAATTCAGTATCAGATCGACTGGCACGACCAATTTTTGAACATGATAGAAAGAATGTGGACGTCGATCAATCCATAACTTAATTTACCAAATGTATCGTTCCTTGCTCACTAATTAACTACATTTTTTGTGTGAAGAAGTTACGGATTGAATGTGACTCCAAAACAGTAGTAGAGTGCTTGCGAAAAAAAGGAACCACCATGGTTCATTTTGCAGCAATGGAGAGGATTGATGACTGACCTATCTAGTTCTCAAATCAGAATCACTCACTATTTTTGAGAAACAAATGTGATGGCAGACACTTTGGCAAAAAGAAGAGCAACAGAGATGATCTCAGAGACATGGACTACATGTCCAAATATTATAGCTACAGATGTAGTATGGATTGCCTCTAGGCGTCGTAGATTTCGATTCAAATAATTGTAAAATATTCCAATGATAGGGTTCTGTTGATGGCAATGCCGAAGGTGAAGTTATTACTATCATTGTGATTTCTTGTATTTTATTATTTAATATATTTTCTTTGTTGACCTTTAGCAAAAAAAAATTAACTACATTTTTTTGGAGATGAAAGGTTGGAGAGGAGTTAACGAAAAGTTGCAGAGGACTCTATTCTTCATTTTTATTTGGATTAAAGAGGGTAAATAAGACATTTTATCCTATCTTGTTAACACCGTTATTTCATAGTAGTACTTGAGTGTTCTTTTAAAATTGACAGGTTTGTGTCTTTTTTTCCAAAGTACAAGGGATGTTAGTGTAATTTACTCAAAAGAAAATGGACATACAATGAGTCCTACAAATAATCATATAGAATTTCAATAAAAAAAAAAACAAATCCCCAGGTTACCCATGTGGGATTCTTTCCTATTACTTTCACATAATTTACAGTTCTCATATTTTGTCTTTCCTCCCTAACTTTTGGGCCTATATTAATGATATCAAATCTCGCATGTCGATTGGTGTGCAATGGGAGATTCCCTGCACTAGTAGTGTGAGGAACCTTTGCCAATAAAATTTTGATCCATTGCAAGAATAATAAGATTGCAATAAATGACCAAAGAAATCAAAGGGATAGCAGATATGAGAGAGAGCATTACCAAAAATGCATAAATAGAAAGATGTGTATTTGTCATTGATTGACTCCCAAACTCATTGCATAATAGAAGTGGAAAACCATTTACCATATGAGCCTTATTGTAAGCATAATATATTGGTTAGACGTGCAAGTTTGGCCCTATCAGCCCAAGCTCACCCTAATCCACTATGAACTTTGGCTATAATACCTTGGCTATGAGGGAGGGTTAGAGTTGGGAATTTCTAGTGCTGAGTCAAAGCCGAGCGAGACCAGATTGAGAACATTAGGCTAAACCTGGCCTGGCCCTGTAGGTTGGGTCTTATCTTGTTCTTCTTCCCACTCTTGTTCTTTCTTCTCCGTCTCCTTCTTCTTCTTTAGTTTTCTTCTTCTCCTCGGCTTGTCTTAGGCTCTTAGCCCATGCATCTCCCTTTCCCTTCTCCATGGTCAGGGTCAATTAGGATCAGCCCATCCTAGACCTGAGAGTGGGTAAGGTTTGGATTTTTTAGGCCCTGAGTCAGGGTCAGGCCTGTACCCAGCTAAGGAGACTTAGGGTTAAGTCGGGGTTTTAAAAAGTCCAGCCCAACCCTACTTGTTGCAGCTAGGGCCAAGCCCGATCATACCAAGGCCAAACAAACCTTCAACCCAAGCCCAACCCTATTAGGGTTCATCCTAACCAGGCCTAGCCCTGATTGACCCTAATTGCGCCTAGCCGAGTTGGGTTGGCCCGATTGACCCTGTAATGGAACGCTCCTAATTCAAGATTCAGCTAGCAAATTAGTGTATCAAGCATATGTCCCCATGGGCTTAAGTTAAACAAGTTAAAGAAAGCCCCATCAACTAAATGGTACATATACAAGAACAAAAATAATAGACTCAACATATGGTCTATCATCAATTACCTCAAAATTGAATCGAACTATAGCTTTCTGGTGGTTGTAATTTTTTTTTAAATCAGTTGCAGGTCCAAAAGGACCCATTGACATGAATAATGCAGTCGTAGCTGTGTGCAACCACAAGTGACTGCTAGCGGTAGCAGCCACAATCTCCCCAACTAGCCTAGCCCCCACTTATCTCTTCCCTACGTGCATGCCATACGCACCTTGCCACGTGCGTAGAGCACATGTGCACATGGAAGAACACTCTTTTTTTTTTCATTATATATTATTAACAAAAGTAAAACAAAACATAAAAGGATTCAATATGAAAAGCGAAGGGAGAGTGCGAGACTGGAGCATGCGAGACTGAGGAGACTAAGAGAGAGCGGAAGAAGGGATAAGGTGATCGGATTTCGGTAGGGTAGGAAATGATAGTGTGTGAGATTGTATCTAAATGAAAGATTTGAGTGTTTGAATGAGATTGAATGTATTTTTTCTTGATTGTTCTAACTTCTATTTATAATAGTTGATTTATCCAAGAGTAGCATTTTTCCTAGTTTTTCGGGCTATTGTTTGTAGCAGGTCTCGTCTGTCCACATGTCCAGTTGTGAGAGGTCAAATGGATCAGTCCTGCAGGCTAAAGGAATTGTTTGACGGCCTAACTGGCTCTAGCCAGAGGATATGAGAGCTACGAAGGTGCCTCTGTCCAATGAGATCTGACCTCATCTCTATCACTTCATACTATGGCAGCCCTCGATTTGCTTAAAATGAACAATTTTCTTGTATCATTGCTACGTGTCATCGTAGGAGTAGTGATCCCATCTGTATGTATATGATTGCTCGATTTCATAGTCTTCCTCGAACTCATTAGCTGCAACCAACTCTTTGACTTATCAGATAAGGGCATGTAGCAGTTCCCTATTGATCTGAGAAATAGTGATCCATTCTTATTGGTGGGAGGATTGGCGTCGCTATAATTGACAATCTTGCATATATGATGCCACACGTCCCTCTTGGAGTTTGACAAGTGTTAGATCTTTGTTTAAATCTAGACTAGGCCACATGTCACCTCACGATTAGCCACAAACTACTTTGTCCATATCAGATGCCCCTTGACCCTTAGATTCTTACCCAGTTGAGGGATCAACATATTTCTTTTTCTATACCTTTGCTACCGAGGTCCTCTCTTTTTTTTTGCATTAGTAATCTTGCGAACCGGTCCCTTCTCCTTTCTGGAAAATGGAAAATATCCAGCTTTTCAATTCATCCCCCCGCCCTCCCCTCTTTTTTTTTTTTTTTTTTTTTTTGGGATTTTATCTTGATATCCCAGTGTGGCTTACGTCATGAGGAGCTGTGAAAAATGGTAACTTCTTTAGGAATGTGACTCGTCGCCTCTTGAGAAGGTGTCATGTGGCAGCTGTCAACTGCCTTTTTTCCAAAATCGTCAAAATCAGGACACCTCATGATCACTATTACCTGATTCAAACGGATTTTTGCACTGTGTTTTCAGCCACGTGTCCGACGCCTGATATACTTTTTGTCATTCGAATCGTTGATCATTTAATGTTCTTGATCCTATGCCAATGTCCTCCACTATTGTTTCTCCACGTGGCAGAGAACCGCGTACCATCATTTTGCTGATTTAGTTCCCTATACGGATTTGAAATTCAACTAATTAGGGAAGGTTTTAAATACCCTTCCCTGTCTTCTTCCTCCATTTTTTCCATTAAAGCAATACCAGATTGCACACTTTTGTCTACCCGCAATCCTTCCAGTGTCTCAGCAAGCTTTCCGGCACTTCTGTTTAAGTAAGTTCCCCGTTCTTGTCTTCTGCCTTTTTTCTGCTTCTTTTGCCTTCTGTTTTTCAAAAAAGATGGGTCAAAAAATGATCCACGTATCACGGTCCACCCGGCCTTCATGGATTCATGAACCCCAGGAACCCCGGGCGATGCCAGAGGGATCCACAAGCTCCAGAGCTACCACTGGAACTTCTTCTTTTGCTTCTCGCGAGTATGGCCCTCACTGTATGCGTCCTACCAT
This sequence comes from Protea cynaroides, assembly GCA_028583415.1. Classification (NCBI taxonomy): domain Eukaryota; kingdom Viridiplantae; phylum Streptophyta; class Magnoliopsida; order Proteales; family Proteaceae; genus Protea; species Protea cynaroides. Next base: position 90,017,751 of record CM053276.1, on the reverse strand, counting down.
AAGTCCAAAATGACTCTGGCTAAAACAGCCCACCTAAATGACCTCTATCTAATCCCTAAATCCATGCAACTCGAAGTTCTGGATAAAGATGACCGAGCATGTTACCCCTTTCTTCGGAGAATAGTTGTTTATGAGGAAATGTTTTCCCCTAGCTTCTGATTTCCTGGCCATAATCTTGTATACAAGATCTTAGGCCATTACGGCATTGCCCCCACTCAAGTGACCCTCAATGCCTGGGCTCACATGATTGCTTTTATAGTGTTCTTTCTAAAGTTTTGAACGAACCCCACCCTTGCGATGTTCTAGGATCTCTAGGTTCTGACACCCATGAAGTGGGATAATCCTCAAACCAAAATCCACGAACTCGATGGGATCTACTATTTCATGAGGTGATTCTTTGTCACACTCCAAATCTAGTGTAACCAGTAGTGTGATAAACCGTCAAGAAAACCAACGGTTTAACCAAGATCTCGTATAAGCCATGTCCATCCGATTAAACCAAATATATTCCACAAGCATAATCAGAGTAAATAAACAACAGCAGAAGTCTTTAATACTAATGAACTGAGTATCTAACAGTAATAACATAATTAATTATCCAATTATCTTCAAAGTAACTCAAAACATAAAATAAAATAAAGTAATCAATTATATGTTCCGATAACCAAACAACTAAACTAATCGAAAATACATGAATTGCACTCGCACTATGGATCATGCGCCTCTTCCATAGCTTCCAGGTATATCTTTGCTATGTGTCCATACGTCGGCGTGTTCATGTAATGTTCACCGGTAGGACCTCCATCAACAATTAAAAATATTCGATGTCGAAAGGGTGAGCATACATCACGACTCAGTGAGCAAACAAAACAATGAAACAAACATATGCAAGCATTCAATTCATATCTTTGGTCTGGTTTTTAAATTTACAATATGCTATAGAAAGGATTGGCGGCCACCGCACCTCTCTACATGGTAGCGTGTCGAATGCACTAATTTCATTAAATATTTCTATACTGATCTGATTAATAAACTGTAAATAGGATAAGCAAAGGTCGATCCCTCAGAGAATGAATTGATTAAAATTTATATTCTACTCAAACTAAATATACTAATTAATGTTAATTAAACACAATAACAAAGGGGGGGGGGTTTGGTTGTTTGAATCAAATTGAAAGTAAACAAACAAAATTTAAATAGGAAGATAATTAGATGAGAATATTCAGTTCTTGGTTCAATATCCACCCACAAATGCAATGAGTAAAATTAATCGCAACGTTAATCTCTTCCTTCCAATAAGAATTAAAGACCCTAGATAACAATAAGCTCTGTTACCCGAGTTTTTCCTTAAGTATCTCTACTAAAACAAGCTCTTTAGATAGATCTAACCATTGAATAACACTGAATAAACTCTCAATGTTTAATTTAATGACAGCATTAAGAGGGTGAAAAATAGATCAACCTAAGCAACAATCACACACAAGCGGGGATTATTTAACTTAGGTTATATTGTTCACAATGATGAGACAAAATTTAGACATAATCATCTACCACTGTTTGCTACTTGTGATTAGAATCAGGACGATTACGTATCACAAATTCTAGATCTAGCAATTAATATTAATCTAACTGATTCAGTAGGCCATTATTGAATTATTCAGACAAATATCATAATTAAAAAAAAAAGAATAACATAAGAAATTTCAATAAAAGAAAGAAGAAGAACAACGTTACTGAATAGAGATTACACCAGTGACACGAGTTTGGGCTTCAAAATCTCCTTGAATTGAATGAGAAGATTAATTAGACATTACAATCCTTTCAGAGAGAAAAAATTTCTAGCAAGAGAAAGAGAGAGAGAGAGAGAGAGAGAGAGAGAGAGATTTTATGTAAGACCCGCACTCCATGAACCCGATCTAAACCTTTAATTCATGTCGTAACAGGTCTTCCGATCATCACCGGACCAGACGGGATGAACGAATGACAATCAGGTACGAAAATAGACCTAAGGTATGATATTTTTCATATCGGTCGATGGTATCGGTCGACCGATATGTCTGCACGGGCAGACTACTTAGATCTGAAAACGGATCTCTACAGATCCCACTTTCTTAATCTCTTGCCTAAGGACTTTCCTAACGTAAGAAAACTTCCTAAACTCTATCCTAGTCTATTTAAGGACCCTTAAACCTCCTTAGAACTTTTTCATTGATCCTTACAAACCCTAGAGAGGAGAAAGATATCGAAGAAGGATAAAGAGCTAAGGAAGGAGGGAGAGGAGCCGTCGTTTGCCATTGGACGAAGAACACCCTACTTGTGAACCAAAGGTGAGTGCTTGAACCTTCCTCTAAGTTAAGCATTATAGATGATTAATTATGAATTGATCAATACCATGCAAGGCGAGGTATTGATCTAAAACCCTTAAATTTGCCGTCAAACCCTAATACAGTCGATGAACCCTAGATTCACATTCTAGGCTAAGGATCATCGAAACTAAGACTTGAATGGAACATGAAACAACTCTCATTCGTTGCTTAGCCCTAAAATGTATAGGAGAAACCCTAGAATCAATAGGGGATAACTGACGGAAGGCGAATACCGAGTTGATGGTCTTCCAGAGGCATACCGGTCGATCATACCGGTCGCACCATATGCGACTGGTACCTCTCGAGACTGGTCTGTAGGGGACCAATCGACCATACCGGTCGTACCTTTTCCCACAGTGCCGCGATCGGTACTTGCGACGAGTACTGCGACTGGTATGCACTGTGAGGAGTGTTTTTAATCTAGTTGGTTTTTCGACCAACGCAAACCCTAAGAAAATTATTCTAATTCAACCCTAACATCGTGTAGGACCTTGTGATAGCAAGTTTGGATTCTGTGACGCGGAGCAAGCTAGCAATCAAGCGTCAGGTAAGGGAATTGGACCTAAATCCTAATTACTTAATAACAGTAAAATATTGTTAATAGTTATGATTCTGTGGAATGGTGTTTGTGCATACTCGCATGTCATCTTTACTTTCAGTTATTATATTGTTCATGCATACTCACTATGCTAGGATGTGACTGTTAGGCATGTGATTATTTTCGTTGGTGTGTGGAGTGGGAAGGGCCTGGGGTCTGGGATCATTCCTCACACTAGTACCTTTTTGTATCGCTTCTGTCTTAGCATGCTTGGTGCGGGTAGGGTATCAGGGGGAGGAAGTAGCACTGTGGTCTCCGGCCTGGCCACTAGACTCTAGCTCTATCTCTATGTCGTAGGGATGTGTGCTGGGATAGGGCCTACTGTGATGACATATAGGATTAGTTAGTTGCGAGCCCAGTTTGCAAGCCCTCGCCAATAGGGGCTTACGTGTTGATATGGGTAAGGCATCAGGGGAAGTGTTGGCGATGTTTGATCCGGACACTTTAGCTCTATCTCTATTCCATGGTGGGTGCATGTGAGACGACATTGGTGTTTGATCCATTGGACGCACACTCATGTATAGAGGTGTGACAGCCGCCAATCCTTTCTATAGCACATTGTAAACTTAAAATCAGACCATAATGTGAATGTTACTCATGCATGATGTATATTGCATTGTCTGATTTTCTTACTGAGCTAAGTTGTGAGCTCACCCTTATATATATACATGTTTTTAGATATTGATGCAGGTTACACTGTCGAGGATTACGTGGATGCTCTAGTATATGGAAGAGCTGCTGCCCTGAAAGTGCAAGCAGGAGAGGACGAGCATGATGCTTCATGTGAGTGCCCTTTCTGCGTGTACCTCTAGGATATTGGATTTTTTTATTTTATTTATTTTCAGTTGGGTTTATAAGTGATGTAAGGATAATTATTTACATTCTGATGTTTTGAATAATTGGATATTTTATTTAAATTATCAATAGAGAACTCAGTTCATTAAATTTAAGACTTCTGTTGTATTTAATTATATTCTGATTATAGTTATGTGCAATGATTTGTATGAGTGGACACAGTCTTATTAAGATCCTGGTGTGAACTGTTGGTTCAGTGATGGTTCACTCACACTTCTGGTTCAGTCGGAATTAGGGTGTGACATTTTATCGTAACATTAATGTTCTATATATAAAACATGACAATCCTTTGTGACTTATAACTCCTTCTTTGTGTAGGATTCCTTCTTCATGTAAGAGTTCTTCTCTATTTAGAATTCTGAAATTGTAGTCTTCTTTTCTTATTTGGAATCTTCTATTGTAGGTTTATATTTCCTAACTTGATTAGGAGACTCTTTATGAAATTTACATCCACCATTGAATGCTTTAAACATATTAGAGGGCTACTCTAATTCGGATTCAATTAAATTTTTGTGTCAGACTTTAAAGCCACGTTTGGAGACCCAAACGAACTCATATTTTTTTTCATAATATCATTCCAAAAAGGTTGAGATGTCTTCTACAACTTTACTGAAGACAATTTTTCAATTCTGAAACTCTTTTCACGTCAAAAACCTGTATGAAACTCATAACATCAATATTAAGAATGCTGGAATTTTCCTATCTTTTAACAATTAATTCACAATGTCTCTAAAATATGTCAAATTAATAAAATTCAACCTATTCAGTTCAATAAGACATAAAAGACATTAAAAAGGATAGTGCAAAGGGAATAAAAATATAAAAATCACACACTTATCAAATACCCCCATACTTAGCTTTTGCACGTCCTCGGACAAAGAAAAAAATAAAAATAAAATTCTAACTCATTTTCGTAGGAATCACGATTACACTTAGCGCGTGCAGCAAGCCTTTAAACCCCTAGGTCACCCCTAGTGGACGAGTTATGTCTCATGAGTATTTTTAGAAAATAAAACACAAAATTCATATAAAAATTCTAAACTTTAACTTTGATATTTAGGAAAAGAACATACACGAATCCTATTAATCAAGGCATTCAACCTGGGATCAGGAAAACAAGGAAACCCCTACACTTAAACTTTATTATCTCATATGATTCAAATACTTAGCACGCATCTTTAATTAGGGAATCTTGTTATATCTTCCAAACATACCTTTCTTTAAAGTATAACCTATGGTAACACACTGACAACCAAGACCCAAGATTTAGAACCTATTTGACCATATTCAGTTTTCAACACTTATGTCACACCCCAATTCTGATCCAACCAGAATGGTGTGAGTGAACCGTCATTGAACCAACGGTTCACACCAGGATCTCGAATAGGCCGTGTCTACTCATACAAACCATCACACATAACCACAATCAGAATATAATAGTACAGCGGAAGACTTTAAATAAAATGAACTGAGTATCTATTGATAACTTAAATAATTATCCAATTATCCAAAATAAAACACATAAAATAATATCATTACATCCCTTTAATCCAATCGAAAATAACTGAATAAATAAATAAAAACCCAATCAAAGGTACACGCAGAAAGGGCACTCGCATGAAGCGTTATGCTCGTCCGCTCCTGCCTGTACACTCAAAGCAGCAACGTCACCATACGTCGGAGCGTTCACAGAGTCGTCAACAGTGTAACCTGCATCAATATCTAAAACAATGTGTACACAAAGGGTGAGCTCACAACACAGCTCATTAAGACAATCAGACAGTTTCACAATATTATGCATGAATAACAATCAATTTTATGTTGTGGTCTGGTTTTAAGTTTGCAATGTGCTATAGAAAGGTTTGGTGGCCCCCGCACCTCTATACACGAGTGTGTGGCACCTCATGGTTCACACCCCCATTGGCCCACATGCACCCATCATGGAATAGAGATAGAGCTAAGATACCCACGTACCTCCCCGATACTCTACCCATACCGGGACCTAAGCCCCCTCGGCCGGGGCCTCGCAAACCGAGCTCGCAACCAACCAATCCTATATGTCATCAATGTATGCTCTATCCCGAGACAGCCGTCTACGGCATAGAGATAGAGCTAAGGCATTCCCACACCTCCCCTGATGCCCTATCCGCAACTAACCCACTAGGATAGAAACAATACGCAGGTAGACCCTATCCCAACATAACTCCCTATGGCATAGAGATAGAGTTAAAGCATCGTGGACAAGCCAACGTCGACCTCGGAGACCACAGTACCACAAAACAGTGGCCGGGCCAACATCAATATCGGAGACCACCGTACCACGACCTTCCCCTGATGCCCCACCCGCCCGAGCATGTTAAGACAGAATACTACAAAGGTGCTAATGCGAAGAGCGATCCAGCCCATGCCCCCTCCACACACTAATGAAAACAATCACATGCCTAACAATCACATCCTATCAATGCATGAACAGTAATAATAACCGAAAGTAAAGGATGGCATGTGAATATGCACAAACAACACATCTCATATAATCAGATGATTAACAACAATTTACTGTCCCTTAATTGTTAGGTTTAGGTCAGATTCCCTTACCTGACGCTCGTTTGATAACTTGCTCCACGTCGCAAGGTCCAATATGTCACAAAGTCCTACAATATTATTAGGGTCTCATTAGAATATATTGTTTAGGGTTTCAGGTTGGTCGGAAACCAACACGGTTACAAAACACCCTCACAGAGCTGACCGGTGGCATGTACAGGTCATAGCTCGTGGGAAAGACTGGCGACCGTATGGTCAGCCCGGTCCCCACAGACCAGCCTCCCGAGGGATACCGGTGTCAACATACCGGTCGCACTATGTGCAACCGGTATAGTCGATCGGTATGTCTCCGGAAGACCATACATGGGTTTTCGACTGCCGTCGATCATCCTCCATGGATTTCCAAGGTTTCTCCTATCCATTCTAAGTCTAATCTTTGAGTTAGAGTTATCCCCAAGTCATTCGAGTCTCGTTTCGATGAATATCATCTCGAAACTCGAATCTAGGGTTTGACGGCAACTTAGGGTTTATTGGCCAATTTATGGTTTTAGATCAATACCTACTTTGAATGGTATTGATCGACCCACACAACTAACATACGACAAGAAGAATAGTTAAAACACTTACCGTTGACTGGCGTAGCGTGAGCTTCGTCGAACGGTAATGGCGGCACCTTCTTCTTCCTCCTAGCTCTTCTCCTTTCCAACCTCTTTCTCTTTTCTAGGGTTTGCTAGAGACAATGGAAAGGATTTGAGGAGGTTTAAGGATGTATTTATAGGCTAGAATTAGGGTTTAGTAACCCTATTAGGATTAGGAAAGTTCTAGGATTTGAAATCAGGAAAGTGGGACCCTCAGAAGTCAATTTCCGGATTCCCGCACTTAGCTGCGCAAGCCATACCGGTCGACCGATCAACATAAAATGATGACTATTGGTCGTCTTTGGTCCGATTTCATACCTGTTTGTCATCCGCTTTTCCTGTCTGGCCCGGTGATGATCGAAAGACCTGTCACGACACAAAACCAAGGTTTAGACCGGGCTTACGGAGTACGGGTCTTACAACTCCCCCACCCTTAAAAGAAATTTCGTCCCAAAATTTGCTTGAAGGTTTCACAACTCCCCCACCCTTAAAAGAAATTTCGGCCCCGAAATTTGAACGTACCTTGATCGTCGAAAAGGTTAAGGTACTCTTTCCTCATCGCGCTCTCTTCTTCCCAAGTAATTTCCTCCACATTTTGGCTTCTCCAATGCACCTTCACATAATGGATATCCTTGGTTCGAAGTTGCTGAACTTTCTGACTTGAGAGCATTATAGGCACCACTTCGAAAGTTAAGTCTTCAGTCAAGTCTGGGGGATCAGCGGTCAAGATGTGCGATGGATCTCTGACATACTTCTTTAGTAATGATACATGGAACACATTATGAACACTGGACATAGATGGTGGTAGAGCCAGTTGATATGCTACATTACCACGTTGGGTCAATATCTCATACGGTCCCACATACCTGGGGCAAAGCTTCCCCTTCTTGCCAAACCGTTTCAGACCTCGCACCGGTGACACCTTCAAGAATACTTTGTCACCCACTGCAAACTCCAGATCTCGACGTCGATTATCCGCATAGTGCTTCTGTCGGACTTGAGCCGTCTTTACTCTCTCCTTGATCTGTCACTCGGCAAGTTTCTTCAACAAACTCCGGTCCTACAATTCTTCTTTCTCCCACCTCGTTCCATAACAGAGGTGTACGACACTCTTCCCATAGAGTGCTTCATATGGGGCCATCCGAATTGTAGCCCGATAACCGTTGTTGTAAGCGAACTCGATAAGTGATAGCTTCTCATCCCAAGCTCCCTTGAAATCTATTGCACAAGCTCGGAGCATATCTTCCAAAATTTGAATAGTTCGCTCTGACTGTCCATCCGTCTGAGGATGGAAAGCTGTGCTGAACTTCAACTTGGTTCCCATAGCTTTCTGTAATCCTTCCCAGAGCTTTGATGTAAAACGGGGATCTCTGTCAGATACTATACTCTCTGGAACGCCATGAAGTCTGACTATATTATCAACATATAACTTGGTCAGTTCTCCATGGTATACCGAGGTCCGACCGCAATAAATCGAGCCGTCTTGGTGAGTCGATCCACTATAACCCAAACTGCATCCACCGACCTTGGTGTCAAAGGTAAGCCGTGACGAAATCCATAGTAATACAATCCCACTTCCACGCGGTTCCGTAATGGCTGTAGTAAACCTGCGGGTCTCTGCCTTTCCGCTTTAACTTGTTGACAATTCAGACACTGAAACACGAATCGAGCTATATCAGCCTTCATACCCCTCCACCAATATAGTCTTCTTAGATCATGGTACATTTTGGTACTTCTTGGATGTACCGAATATGGAGTGTAATGAGCTTCGCCATAACTTCGGTCTCCGATATCGCAGCTTCGCTCTCGGTATACATAACCGTCCACGATACCCGAGTACCTTGTCCGAATCCAAGGTAAAGTCGGATTGCTTGTACCCTTCTCTAAGTCTTCTTGCACTGTCTTGAGATGAGGATCCTGTAGGATTGCTACCTTGACTTCATCAACCAGATCCGGCGAGATCTTCAAAGCTGCGAACATCATAGTGAACTTATGAATTAAGCCTTGCTCAACTGGATCTTCTGCAGTCTCTATAATATACTCTTCATCACCTTCGATTGAGCTGGAAGCTGCGGCACATAATGCAGCATTTGTACTTAGTCCAGCCTCTGGTTTCGATGCCCACTTTCTGCTTAAGGCGTCAGCCACCACATTTGCTTTACCCGGATGGTACTGGATGTCACAATCATAATCTTTTAATAACTCCAGCCATCTCCTCTGTCTCATATTCAGATCCTTCTGAGTGAAAAGATAAGTTAAGCTCTTGTGATCTGACTTGATCTGAAACTTCTCACCGTACAAGTAGTGTCTCCAAGTCTTGATTGCGTGAATAACCGCTGCTAGCTCCAAGTCATGCGTAGGATAGTTCTTCTCATGCTCCTTTAACTGTCTTGATGCATAAGCAATTACCTGTTCTCCTTGCATCAATACACACCCAATACCCAACCCTGAAGCATCCGTATATAAAGTAAATGGAACGCTTGGTTCTGGGATGGTCAAGATAGGTGCAGAGACTAGTCTTGACTTCAAAGTCTGAAAGCACTTCTCACACTCATCTGTCCATATAAATTTCTCTCCCTTCTTGGTCAATCTGGTGAGTGGAACAACGATCCTGGAGTAATCTTCCACGAATCTCCTATAATAACCAGCCAACCCAAGGAAACTACGAATCTCCGCAACAGATTTTGGTGCTTCCCATCCTACTATAGCAGCTATCTTACTTGGATCAACCTTGATACCGTCTTCAGATACAACATGGCCCAAGAAAGCCACTTCCTTCAGCCAAAACTCACACTTCTTGAACTTAGCATAAAGCTTCTCCCTGTCTCGGCCGTTGTAGGGCTGCCCTCAAATGTCTGTATGAGTCTCCATGTCCTTAGAGTAGATCAATATGTCATCGATGAATACGATGACCGAAGTGTCCAACATATCATGAAACACTCGGTTCATCAGTTCCATAAACGACGCTGGGGCATTGGTCAACCCGAAAGACATAACTAGAAACTCATAATGCCCATACCTCGTCCTGAAAGCAGTCTTCAGAATATCTCCGGCCTTGATCTTCAATTGGTGATACCCCGATCGGAGATCAATCTTCGAGAAAACCTTCGCACCCTACAGCTGATCGAACAAATCGTCGATCCTAGGCAAGGGATACCGATTCTTGATCGTCAACTTGTTCAGCTCACGGTAGTCAATACACAGCCTTACACTTCCATCCTTCTTCTTGACTAATAATACAGGTGCTCCCCAAGGTGATATACTAGGTCGTATGAAGCCCTTATCCAACAATTCTTGTAACTGGGTCTTCAACTCCTTTAACTCGGTCGGGGCCATTCTGTATGGTGCTTTGGACACCGGCGCCGAACCTGGCATAAGATCTATTACAAACTCTGTAGCCCTGTCCGATGGTAGCCCTGGAAGCACCTCTGGAAATACATCTGGGAACTCTCGAACCACATCTATATCTTCCATCTTGAGTGACTCTGCCATGAGATCGACTATAGATACTAGATACCCCACTCCCCCTTTCTCTAAGCATCGCTTGGCTTTTAGGCGGAGAGAATCAGCTTTCGCTTCCTAGATAGCTTGATCCCAAATAAACTATACTCCCTTCCCCTTTGTCGATAAGTACAAGCTTCCTTTCACCACATAAAAGGACGGCCGAATGATGGCCTAGCCAATCCATTCCCAAAATGACATCAAAGTCTGCCATCTCGAGTAGTACTAGGCTTGCTTCTAAGTCTCGGCCCTCAATACATACCGTACAAGGTCCATAATATTCGGTCAAAGCCACTTCGACTCCTAGTGGAGAGCGAACTATCAAGCTTGGGTTCAAATGCTTGATTGGTAACTCCATTCGCTTCCCAAAAGAAATCGAGACAAAGGAGTGCGTGGCCCCAGAGTCAAATAATACTCTGGCGGGTATACCAGCTACATTTACAATTCTTGGAATTTTCTATCATCCCTTAGTTCTATATGCGCATACACACAATGAAAAAGATAAGCCAAATAGTAAGGGATAGAGTCATACCAGTGACCACATCCGGTGATGCAGCTGCTTCTTCAGTGGTGACCGCATAAACTCTTCCTTACTGGGGCGGTTGCTTTTTCGGTAGAGTGCAGGTCCTTGCAATATGACCCACCTTTGGCGGTTGAAACACTTGATATTTGGGTTGTATCCGCATTCCGTGGCACGTGGTGCCGCATTGTTCCTTGCGAGCCTTTGTGGCGGTCGGAGCCCCGTATGGACGGAATGGTCTAGTATTACCGTCACCCGAACTCTCACTAGCAGGTCTCTTCACTCCCCTGTTCGAGCAAAGAAACGTCTCTCCGACCGGACTCTATCACCCTCGCAACCCGCCCACCTCATTGTAGATCTTCTTGTCCAGACCCAATATGTGCTCTCTGATGCTTCCACGTAGTCCCATAGTGAACCTACGTGTCTTGGTCTCTTCTTCTTGCATACTTGTCGGTGCGAAGAAGAATAGCTCTTCATACCTCTGCTGATAAGCATCCACGGCCGACTGAGATTGTTGTAGGTTGAGGAACTCCTTCTCCATTTGATCCCTGAAACTCTTCGGAAAATATTTATCGAAGAAGGCAGCTTTAAACACTTCCCAACCCACCAGGGTATACTTAGTCTCCAAATATGCCCATGTAGAATTCCACCAAGCATTTGCATCTTCTCTTAGCATGTGAGTAGCAAATAAAACTTTTTCCTCTTCTGTACATGTCATCAGACGGAAATTCTTCTCCATCTCTGCAACCCACTGTGCTGGCCACAATGGTTTTCCAGTTCTACCAGTGAATGATGAAGTCTTCAACTTCAGGAATCTATCCACCGCCCTACTCAGATCATGTTGTCCATGCATGTCTGCTCCGTACCATGGTGGTGGATACGGATAAGCTCCCGGGTAAGTAGAAGGCGACGGAAACTGATGCGGTGCTGGTACGTTCTGTGCTTGGCCCATTGGCCCTGGACTACCATGCATCGACAGTGTAGTACCAGCGCCAGCTCCACAGCCTACACCTGCAGCACCACCGTCTACCTCTACCACTGGACCATCTCAGCCTCCCTCCGACACCATGATGGGTATGATTATGGAGATCAGGGACACTCAGCGTCAGATGAGCCGCAACTTGGCGCAGTTGGCTCGCAGTCTCAGAGTCACACAGGATCAGGTGCACTGGCTCAGGGTTGCTTACGAGCAAGACTATGATATAGCAGACCCTATTCTTCCCAGGCCCCCTACCCCATGATTGTCCCTCTTTATTTTCATCTCTTTTGCATATGACTGTTATATAACAGGGTAACTGTCCGGTTTGTGGACTGTACCCTATAGCACTACATCATTTGATATTTGTTTCTTATTTAATGAAAGTTTTTATGTTTCACCTAACTAGTGTATGTGCACAAGTTAAGTTCCATATTTAGAATAGTACATTATTCTCTTTCTTAATCAGTCTCAGGTATCAAACAATGCTTAGGGTGTGTTTGTATTAAAATTTTTAATATTTCCTAACTCAGTTCATCGACTTAGTTAAGTGCAATATGGTTTGTTGGATAGAGCCCGAGAGCTCTGATACCAAGTTGTCACACCCCAATTCTGATCCAACCAGAATGGTTTGAGTGAACCGTCATTAAACCAACAGTTCACACCAGGATCTCGAATAGGCCGTGTCCACTCATACAAACCATCACACATAACCACAATCAGAATATAATAGTACAACGGAAGACTTTAAATAAAATGAACTGAGTATCTATTGATAACTTAAATAATTATCCAATTATCCAAAATCAAACACATAAAATAATATCATTACATCCCTTTAATCCAATCGAAAATAACTGAATAAATAAATAAAAACCCAATCAAAGGTATACGCAGAAAGGGCACTCGCATGAAGCGTCATGCTCGTCCGCTCCTGCCTGTACACTCAAAGTAGCAACGTCACCATACGCCGGAGCGTTCACATAGTCGTCAACAGTGTAACCTGCATCAACATCTAAAACAATGTGTACACAAAGGGTGAGCTCACAACACAGCTCAGTAAGACAATCAGACAGTTTTACAATATTATGCATGAATAACAATCAATTTTATGTTGTGGTCTGGTTTTAAGTTTGCAATGTGCTATGAAAAGGTTTGGTGGCCCCCGCACCTCTATACACGAGTGTGTGGCACCTCATGGTTCACACCCCCATTGGCCCACATGCACCCATCATGGAATAGAGATAGAGCTAAGATACCCACGTACCTCCCCTGATACTCTACCTATACCAGTACCTAAGCCCCTACTGGCCAGGGCTCGTAAACTGGGCTCGCAACTAACTTATCCTATATGTCATCAATGTATGCTCGATCCCAGCACAGCCGTCTACGGCATAGAGATAGAGCTAAGGCATTCCCACACCTCCCCTGATGCCCTATCCGTAACTAACCCACTAGGATAGAAACAATACGCAGGTAGACCCTATCCCAACATAAGTCCCTACGGCATTGAGATAGAGCTAAAGCATCGTGGACAAGCCAGCGTCGACCTCGGAGACCACAGTACCACATAACAGTGGCCGGGACAACATCAATATCGGAGACCACCGTACCACGACCTTCCCCTGATGCCCCACCCGTACCGAGCATGTTAAGACAGAATACTACAAAAGGTGCTAATGTGAAGAGCGATCCCAGGCCCATGCCCCACTCTACACACTAACGAAAATAATCACATCCCTAACAATCACATCCTATCAATGCATGAATAGTAATAATAACCGAAAGTAAAGGATGGCATGTGAATATGCACAAACAACACATCTCATATAATCAGATGATTAACAACAATTTACTGTCCCTTAATTGTTAGGTTTAGGTCGATTCCCTTACCGCGCTCGTTCGATAACTTGCTCCACGTCGCAAGGTCCAAACGATATGTCACAAAGTCCTACAATATTATTAGGGTCTCATTAGAATATATTGTTTAGGGTTTCAGGTTGGTCGGAAACCAACACGTTACAAAACACCCTCACGGAGCCGGCGGTGGCATGTACCGGTCGCGGCTCCGTGGGAAATCTCGGCGACCGGTATGGTCAGCCGGTCCCCCACGACCAGCCTCCCGAGGGATACCGGTGTCAACATACCGGTCGCCTATGTGCAACCGGTATAGTCGACCGGATGTCTCCGAGACCATACATGGGTTTTCGACTGCCGTCGATCATCCTCCATGGTTTCAAGGTTTCTCTATCCATTCTAAGTCTATCTTTGAGTTAGAGTTATCCCCAAGTCATTCGAGTCTCGTTTCGATGAATATCATCTCGAAACTCGAATCTAGGGTTTGACGGGAACTTAGGGTTTATTGGTCAATTTAGGGTTTTAGATCAATCCTACTTTGGTGGTATTGATCCACCCACCAACTAACATAGGACAAGAAGATAGTTAAAACACTTACCGTTGGCGGCGTAGCGTGAGCTTCGTCGAACGGTAATGGCGGCACCTTCTTCTTCCTCCTGGCTCTTCTCCTTTCCAACCTCTTTCTCTTCTCTAGGGTTTGCTAGAGACAATGGAAAGGATTTGAGGAGGTTTAAGGGTGTATTTATAGGCTAGAATTAGGGTTTAGTAACCCTATTAGGATTAGGAAAGTTCTAGGATTCGAAATTAGGAAAGTGGGACCCTCAGAAGTCAATTTCTGGATTCCCGCACTTAGCTACGCAAACCATACTGGTCGACCGGTACCAAGACCGGTACCATCGACCGGTCAACATAAAATGATGACTATTGGTCGTCTTTGGTCTGATTTAATACCTGTTTGTCTTCCGCTTGTCCTGTCTGGCCCGGTGATGATCGGAAGACCTGTCACGACACAAAACCAAGGTTTAGACCGGGCTTACGGAGTACGGGTCTTACAACTTATATTTCATATTTCTTTTCTATACTCTTCCTCTCTAAGCTATTCTACTACAGTTGGCTTGAGAAGTGCAGGTGGTTATGCATTCCCAAGTTACTTATATAACTTCACTTTTTGCATATATCCTCAAGGACATTGATGCTAGAGAGTATTTTTTTCTTTTTTCTTTTTTTTTTAAGAAATCTCATCCAAGGAATTTCAATCAAGACACCTCGCTTCCTGAGGCAGAATGCCCTGTCTAGTTCCAAGAACATAAATTCTTCTTCTTCTTCTTCTTCTTCTTCTTTTTTTTTTTTTAATTCTTAAACAATAAGGTCTCAGCTTTAATCAAAGGCTTAAATGCCAACTAGCTCCATAAAAGGTTCATACCTTTAGGTCAGGTAATATGTATTTTCTAACTCGATTTCCACCTCAAGATACAAACTAGGTATTTTCCTCACATTTGTTTCTATTACTTTGAATGTGATGGTGTCCTAAGTCTCTCTTTTCTTTTATTTTTGTGTCAAAACCATAGTAAAAGTGTATGACTTTACTAAAAACCAATGTTAAAAACTTTAAAATTTTTCATAAATGCTACTCTCAAAGCACATTAACACTAAAAGATACTAAAAATAAAAACACGACACTAAATAAGTTTAAAAAAAATAAAGCACTAAAAGATACTAAAAATAAAAACACGACACTAAATAAGTTTAAAAAAAATAAAGCTAAGTAAAACATAAAACTCTAAATAAAACTAAATTTTCTATGACAGATCCTAATTTCTCTCCCCCATACTTAAATCTAACATTGTCCTCAATGGAAAATAAGAATGTAAAAGAAAACAATTAATAGAGAGAAGAAAGACAAATCTATTTTCTTGGGTTGCCTCCCAAGTAGCGCATTTGTTTAACGTCGTTAGCCCGACTAGCTTTGTCCATCACTCCTCATAAGTAGGATCTGTTAGTCTCACTTCTTCAATATTATCCATTTGAAAACCATCAAAGTAAAATTTAAGTCTGTGACCATTCCACGTTAAACATCTTGTCTATTTTCAAGCTCTTTATTTTCACTGCACCATGATGAAAAATATTAGTCACAACAAAAGGGTAATCCAACAAGAACATAACTTACCTGAAAATAGCTTTAACCGTGAATAAAAGAGAAGAACTTTCTGGCCAACAAAAAAATTCTTCCTAGAAATCATCTTGTCGTGAAAGGCCTTGGTTTTTGCTTTGTAAATGCTAGAGCTCTCATAGGCATCATTCCTCAACTCCTCAAGTTCTTGCAATTGCAACTTCCTTTGAACACCAGCATTAGTCATATTCATATTACAATGCTTGACTGCCCAATTGGCCCAATATTCCTTATGATACCTTAGCATTTGAACCAACTTCTCTTCCTGTCTAGGTGTCAAGTTCTTTGCAATGATTATCGATAATGTCTCATTTTCTCTCGTACTTTAAATGAACCAACAATGGCTTCAATTCTAGGGTAGGAACCTACAAAATAGAGGGTAATAATTTTTTATGAGACTCAGGTAGCTTTATAAAAGAAACTCCATATTTTTCTGAAATTAGTTTTAAAGAATGTAAAGCTGCCACAGTCTCCTTCAATTTCATATTAATCTCTATCTCATCGTTCTCCTCTAACAGTAATTTTGTGGTAATTGCAACCTCCAGTTTATTCTTATTATTTAATTCAAACACTTCCTGCAATCTAGAATCAACAGTATTAATAGCAAAAACTGAATGAACATCAGTAGGGTGTTTCATGGCTTCAAAAATATTAAAATGAATTACTTCACCATCAAACTCCATTATGAGGGTACCATCATGACCGTCTATCTTTGTTCGAGCTGTATTCAAGAATGGTCTTCCCAACAAGATAGGTGTTGGATTATGTGAGATATCATCTTCGATGTTTAGAATATAGAAATCAGCTGGAAATATTAGTTCATTTACTTGTACAAAAACATCCTTAAGTACCCCTTCAGGGTATGCATTAGTACGATCAGACAATTGGATAATGACATCAGTTTCTTTTAAAAAGTCTAGATTTAATGAATTATAAATGGATTGTGGCATTACATTAATAGATGCTCCTAAATCTAGCATATCTTTCTCAATTATGGAATTACCTATTTTACAAGGAATAGTGAACATACCTGGGTCTTTTCACTTGGGAGAAAGTTTTCTTTCGAGAACTGCTGAAACATTCTCTCCCATACTTAAAATTTCATTACCATTTAGCTTCCTTTTATTAGTGCATAACTCTTTAAGAAATTTTACATATATGGGCACCTGTTTGATTGCATCCAACAGGGGTATATTTACCTCCACTTTACGAAACAAATCTAGAATTTCCTTATCCTTGTCCTCTTTTTTGGATTTTATAAATCTGCTAGGAAAAGAAAGAGGTTTAGTCTTAGACAGAATAGAAGGTTTGGGTGTTACCTCAGGTTGAGCAGCTATTTTATCTTTCTCCATTTTTTTTTCAATTTCTTCTTCATTTGGGACAGCAGGGCTCATCCTTGTTGGTTCCTCAAGTTCTTGACCACTTCAGAGTGTCACAGCATTCACATTTTCTTTTGGATTCACCACATTTTGTGATGGTAATTTTCCTCCAACCTGAGTTTCTAAACAATTCATAGCAGTTTTCATTTGACTCACCTGGCTCTTTAGACTTTGAATACTGGATTTTTTTTCCTTTTGAAACTGTTGGGTATTTAGAGCAAGAGATTTAACTATGTCCTCTAATGATGAGTTTGAATTCTGAGGGACAGGTGGCCTGGGTTGGAAAGTTGGCTGTCTATTTTGATAGAAGTTCTGCCCTACTGGTCCGTTTCCTCCATAGCTCATGTTTGGATGATCTCTCCAACCTGGATTGTATGTATTAGAGTATGGATCATACTGCCTTAGTGGTCCTGAAAAGTTATTTACAGCATTGGCTTGTTCGATGTGTCCTTCTTGAAGTGTTGGACACATATCAGTTGAGTGTCCTATCATCGAACATATCCCACAAGCTTTTGCTTGCTGTATATTCCCTACAACTATCTGTCTAACAAGAGAGGTAAGGTCAAATAATTGTTGTTCAATGGAAGAAGAATTTACCTCGTTCATCTTTTTGATCGGTGCATCATTCCTTGCGCAAAACTGTTGGGAATTGGCAGTAATATTTGAGATTAATTTTCTAGTAGCTTCAGGGGTTTATCCACTAAAGCTCCTCCACTTGCTACATCTATCATGTTCCCTTCTATGGACAATAATCTTTCATAAAAATACTGAATTAGGAGTTGATCACTTATCTGATGATGTGGACAGCTGGCACATAGTTTCTTGAAACACTCCCAATATTCATGGAGTGTTTCTCCAGTATACTGTTATATGCCACAAATTTTCTTTCTGATGGTGGAGGCTCTAGAGGCTGGAAAGTATTTTTCCAAAAATATCCTTTTGACTTCGTTCCACATAGTGATTATCCCGGATGGTAGGTCATAGAGCCAATCTTTCGCATCGTCTGATAATGAAAAGGGAAAGGCTCTTAGTTTAATTTATTCTTTTGACACTCCTGTCGGTTTCATGCTAGAACATACTACATGAAATTCCTTTAGATGTTTATTTGGATCTTCACTTGTAAAACCATGGAATTTAGGCAACAAATGAATCAGACTAAACTTAAGCTCAAAAGCGACATCCAAAGTAGGGTATTGAATGCAAAAAAATTGTTGGTTAAAATCAGGAGTAGCCAACTCCTTTAATGTCCTATCATTATCAGCCATGATTTCTTCTTGTTCAGAGTCACTTGAAGAACTTTCAAAAATAAATCCTGTGAGAGGGGATTGATTCTCTTTCTGTCGTAATCTGCCTAGCTTCTTTTCTTAACCGACGCACAATACGTTTAAGTTCTGGATCAAAATTCTGATCTCCTTTTTGAGTAGATAGCATCAGAATCATAAATTCACACAATTAGCTAAGATAATTAACTAAAAAAAACTTAATAAATAAAAAAGTTAAAATAAAAAAAACTAACCAGAAAAAGAAAAATTAAAAGAGAGATATAAAAACTAATCAAAATTCACTCCTCGGCAACGGCGCCAAAATTTGGTAGCATGTCGATTGCACCAATTTAATTAAATATTTCTTTACTGATCTGATTAATAAACTATAAATAGGATAAACAAAGGTCAATCCCACAGAGAATGAATTGATTAAAATTTATATTCTACTTAAACTAAATATACTAATTAATGTTAATTAAAGACAATAACAAAGGGGGGGGGGGGGGAAGGGTTTGGTTGTTTGAATCAAATTGAAAGTAAACAGATAGAATTTAAATAGGAAGATAATTAGATGAGAATTTTTAGTTCTTGATTCAATATCCACCCACACATGTAATGAGTAAAATTAATTGCAACGTTAATCTCTTCCTTCCAATTAGAATTAAAGACCCTAGATAACAATAAACTCTGTTACCCGAGTTTTTCCTTAAGCATCTCTACTAAAATAAGCTCTTTAGAGAGATTTAACTATTGAACAACATTAAATAATCTCTCAAGGTTTAATTTAATGGCAGCATTAAAAGGGTAGAAAATAGATCAATCTAAGCAACAATCATACACAAGCGAGGATTATTTAACTTAGGTTATATTATTCACAATGATGGGACAAAAATTTGGACATAATCATTTACTATTGTTTGCTACTTGTGATTACGTATCACAGATTCTAGATCTAGTAATTAATATTAATCTAACTGATTCAGCAGGCCATTACTAAATTATTCAGACAAATATCATAATTAAAGAGAAAGAATAACATAAGCAATTCCAATAAAAGAGAGAAGAAGAACAACGTTACTGAATAGAGATTACACCATTGACATGAGTTTGGGCTTCAAAATCCCCTTGAACTGAATGAGAAGATTAGCTAGACATTACAATCCTTTCAGAGATAGAAAAATTTCTAAAGAGAGAGAGAGAGAGAGAGAGAGAGAGAGAGAGAGAGAGAGAGAGAGATTTTATCTTAACACTAATGCTTTATATATAAAACATGATAATCCATTGTGACTTATAACTCCTTCTTTTTGTAAGATTCCTTCTTCATGTAGGAGTTCTTCTCTATTTAGAATTCTGAAATTATAGAGTTTTTTTTCTTATTTGGAATCTTCTATTGTAGGTTTAGATTTCCTAACTTGATTAGGAGACTCTTTATGGAATTTACATCCACCGTTGAATACTTTAATCTTATCAGAGGGCTACTCCAATTCGGATTCGGTTAGATTTTTGTGTCAGATTTTAAAGCCACATTTGGAGACCCAAACGAACTCAGATGTTTCTCCATAATATCATTCCGAAAAGGTTGAGACGTCTTCTACAACTTTACTGAAGAAAACTTTTCAATTCTGAAACTCTTGTCATGTCAAAAACCTGAATGTAACTCAAAATGTCAATATTAAGAATGCTGAAATTTTTTTATCTTTTGACAATTAATTCACAATGTCTTTAAAATATGTCAAATTAATACAATTCAACATATTCAGTTCAATAAGACATAAAAGACATTAAAAAGGATAGTGCAAAGGGAATAAAAATATAAAAATCACACACTTATCAATACACGAGTGTGTGAATCCTCCCAATAGATCAAACACCATTGTCGTCTCACGTGCACCCACCATGGAATAGAGATAAAGCTAAAGTGTCTGGATCAAACACCGCCAACACCTCTCCCTAATGTCCTACCCATACCAACACGTAAGCACCTATTAACGAGGGCTTGTAAACTGGGCTCGCAACTAATCAATCCTAAATGTCATACAGTGTATCCAAGGCCTCACCCTAGCATCCCTCAATATGTCCATAGAGTTAGAGCTAAGGCCCCCTGGCAGAGTCAAAGACTACACGGTCCGAGACCACCTTCCCTGATGCCCTATGACGTAATAGTTTTGCTAAGGTAATGGCGATACGACGATGTCAGTGAACAAGACTTGAGTAGAGATAGAGCTAGAGTCCGGTGACCAAGATGAACCACAATGTCACGTCCTCCCCCTGATGCTCCACTCGCATCAAGCACACTAACCACACACACATAATCACATGCATATTTCTAGCATCATCATCATCATCATGTTATAAATAGACAGAAATAAATATGCATGAGCAGTAATAACAGGAATATTGGATGACATGTGAGATGCACATTACAAGCATATAAGCATAGAGTCAATCATGGCATTGGACTCAATAAAAGTAAATAGTTTATTATTAGCCAGTTATTTTAAGTTATGTTCCCTTACCTGTTAGAAATGTTCAATCTTCTCCAAGCTTCTTAACACACTCTTGAACCTCTTGAAAACCTAAGAAATTTGTAAGTTCTAATTTAGGGTTCAAGCTCATCAATTTACAGTAATCAATGGTCCATATTAGAATCAAACAGACCTCCAGAAGCTGAGTGGTCGCAGGTATGACTGCACCTGTGGTCTCTATTTCTGCGACCACAGGGTGTGGGGTCTATACATATGGTCGCATATCATGCGACCACACATATGCGACCACACCATCCCTGGAAACTTCCCGAGAGCGTGTGGTCGGACATATGTGCCTCGTATGATTGAACAAACTGCGACCACACGAGTTTTTGGTCGACTTCTTACTCTCAGTCACATCCTTTCATAACTTGATTCCATGGCTAACATTATGATCCTTTCTATGATTGTTCTATGGCTTAAAATTCACACTTTTACATAGTCCTTCACCTTAATCCATTATTCATGGATTTTCTTAGAGTTTTGTTCATGGTCTTAGGATTGAGATCTTACTTTGAACCAATTTCTCCTCCATAATCTATTCTAGACATTCAATTAATGTAGGGAATGATTCCATACCTTAAACTTGCTGGAAAATCAAAGCTTTCTTTGTAATTCTTTCTCCTAGTCTTCCTCTTCAATTCTCCTTCTCTTCCTACTCCTCTCTTTCTCTCTCTTTCAGTTTGGGTTTTAAAAGAGTAAAAGAGACTAAGGGACGTCCTTTATATAAAGGAAAACATCCATATAAAGTCCCACTTTGATTAGGAAAGAACCCCCCCTCAGATTAGGAATGTTTCCTAATCTCGGAGTCAGTTATACCATCGTGTGGTCGCACGTGGGGTAGCAGTATCCGTCGACCACACGTCTCAAAACTGCGACCACACGTCTCAGATTCGAGTAGTCTCAGTATTCTGAGGTGCGGTCGACCACACCAGTTTAGGTATGCAACCACACGTCTCGATTAGATGATTTTTTGTTCAAATTACATACCTAGCCTTGTAGTTTCTTTATGCACTTGGTCCGCTTAGTCCGACCATGATAGGAAAACCTAACACAAGGTGGTAAGACCGGATTAGTAAAGTAGGGGTCTTACACTCTTAACTCGCCTTAAGCTTTTAATAAGGACCCCGTCCTCTAGCCACAGTTGGAAATAGGGTAATTTACACTAGAGGTACTCGATGTTTTGAGAAATCATACTAGAGGTACCTCACGTTTCAAAAATCATATCAGAGGTACCTCTTCTCATATTTCCAACATTGACCCTACCTAACGTTGGCATCCTCCAAGTTAACCGTTAGATCTACCTCAAACTTTCAGGGACTGCTTGTTTCTTATTACACTACCTTTATTTGGTGCCTGATCGTTGGTACACTTATCGAAAAAGCAACAAGTTTGGGTACAAAATTTTCACTAGAGGTGTGTACCATAGTCGAGATCTATGACTTGGTGATAAGCAACTGCCGGTAAAGAAGGGTCACGGGAGAGATAGGGGTAGGAGAAGGGTGGGCAATTGAGACAGCGTTGAGCACATGGAGAATCTGAGTGGTGAGTCATTGTGGCGACGGGATGATAAGAGCAAGAGCCAAATGGGACCAAGAAAGTTATGCTAAACAAGGGTAAAATTGAAAGTACAAAAATAAAAAGGTACCCCAAGCGAATATGTACGAAACGTGAGGTACCTCTGGTATGATTTTTGAAACGTTAGGTACCTCTAGTATAATTTCTCAAA
>CM053276.1:89935934-89994331 GCA_028583415.1 Protea cynaroides | reverse complement strand
CGTTAGGTACCTGCGCGTGTAATTTAACCGTTGAACATATAATTTCTTCTTCGCTTCTATCAAAAGGGGCAAGACCCTAGAGGGGAGAAGTGAACTTCCTATCAATAACAAATGGAATTTTGCCGACACCACCCGAGTAAACCTTCCTCCCATACTAACCTTCTGAAGAAGAAAAGGACCTCGAGAGGATGGAGAAAAATAAACCAGTGAAGTACAAGGATCTGTTAAATAATGCATATCTGTTCCAATATGGCATGGTAAGTACTTCTTTAATAATTTCGCACAGACCTTATTGCTTTCTGATTTTCTGACCTCTTATTTCTATTTCAATAGATGGTATTGAAGATGAGATTTAGGAGATACTCCTTGGAGTCAAGGATTTTCTCGACCTCCAAGTCACCAAGGAAGAGATTGCCTAGGCGTATGCCGTCAAGTTGGTGCAAACAGCGTGGGTCTCCACTACCTCTTCTACCAACAAGACCCACTGCGATCCCCACCTCATCAGCTTCCAAAGTTCCTCACCCCCTTCCGCCGACAAGGGTAAGAAGAAGAAGGACTCGCCGATCCGCATTCCTAATGACGGTAAGCTACTTTATTACTTCATGGGAGCTTTTGCTTTTCCTCTTTTCATTTCCATAACCTTTCTTTTCATTCCACAGCTGAGGCCACAGAAAAAGAGGCTGAGCTCTCTTGCCACAAGAAGCACAAGCAGCAGCTTACACCACCCAAAACCCAAGATACGACGTCCCGAACCCTAAATGAACCCTAGGGTCCATCAATGATGCCTCAGATCCAAAAGGAGTAAGAGGTTCCAAGATCCCCCCCGTGTGAAACCCTGACTAATCCCTGTCCTCTCATAGTGGGTCAAGGAGATAAGTCTTCTATTCCTGAAGCCAGATTCGGTTGCCCTTGTCATCCATCCACCAAAGAATATCCCCTCACCTTCTTAGAAGCGAGGGTCGATAGCACCTGCCCCTACTCCATGATTTGCTTTGCCATGGAACATCTTAGTTGTTGACCACATAATAAGGAATGGTATGTGGCCGGAGAGTATGTGATCTACGGGTGTCTGCCCAAGGACATCACCTTGTTTCAAAATATAACCTTATAGGATCTTTGCGACAACCACTATGCTAGTGTTATGACTATAAGTTCTTTCATACTTTCTGCTTTTAGCCCTTTTCTCAACATTTCTGATATTTGCTTCTTTGGCTAGTCAATGTCGGAAGATCTGGCTCGAAGTCGACAAAATTGTCGCATTAAGAGAAACTGCCAAGAAAGCTTGGGCCAAGGCGAACAAGGCTCAAAAAGATGCCCTTAGAGCCCAGAAGGATGTCGAGGCACTTTTGGAAGCTGAAAAGAAGCGTTTGGAGGCACAAAAATCTTTATCAGCCGAGTTGGAGCACAAGAAAGTTGTCACAGAGAAGGAAGCAACGGATTTCAAGGTAAGCGCCGATAACACCTTCTCAATCATGGCTGAAATAAAAAAGGTAGGCGAAGCCATAAGAGCGAACAAGACCAAACAGCTTTTTAACGAGCTGAAAAGTGATTATTATGTCTTGGTGGTTTTGGTCAAAGAGTCACATGACGAGCTTCGTACGATGAAGGCCACCAATGAAGCTCTGGTCTTAGCGAATAAAACCGTGAAGTCTGAGAAGGATTCGTTGCAAACTAAAATGGAAACATTAAGGCTGAAAGAGATCGGTTGAATGATCAAGAGAGTTTGTTGCAGGCTAATGTGACCAAGCTTCAGGAGGAGAACAAGTAGATGTTCGAGGCTTAAGTTCGCGATACCAAAGTTGTGCTGGCCCGCTTTATGGAGTCAGAGGAATTCATGAAGTTTGTTCATCTTGAGAATGCGCATTCTGTTCACCAAGTAGCCGAACAGTTCTATAACTATACTTCTCCTCTATTCCCTTATCATGATTTTTTGAAGTGCACCCTCTTGGCCAGCGCCCTCTCGGACAAATTCTCAAAGAAGACTTCAACGACTGCCTCTTCCTTTGGTCCAATTCAAAGTTTTAAGCTCTCCAGCAAAGTCTTAATTCCTCTACAGAACGTGACGCCCCTGGCCTCTATTCCTCCTTCAACCCCGACCATGAATTTGGCTGGGTTGAGCCTTAAGAAGACCGTTCCTCCTCCAAAGAAGCCACGTCCGAGGTGTCACTGACCCCCACCCCTAATCCTTTCATGATAATATGCTCATGTTTGAGTAATTTTATCCACTCGATAAGGTCCTTCCCAAGTAGGCATCAACTTGCCTTGCTTTGTAGGCTCAGAAGCAGGAATCTTCCTGATAACAAGATCTCTGACCTTGAAAATATTCTCCTGAACCTTAGAATCATAGTACCGGACAGTTTTCTATTGATAGGCTATGATCTTTAGAGCTGTCGTTTCTCGCACATCTTCCAACAGATCGAGATCAGTGCGCAAGACATCTGGGTTGACTTCTTTTGAGAAATGAAGGACATGATAGCTTTTTTCTACAACCTCAACTAGTATTACAGCTTCAAAGCCAAAGGCGAGCAAGAAGGGAGTCTCACCAGTGGCAATTCGGCTTGTAGTTTTATAAGACCTAACAACACTGGGGAGCTCTTCAGTCCATAATTTCTTGTTTTCGCCTAGTCTCTAAGCCAAGCCTTGCA
Source organism: Protea cynaroides (assembly GCA_028583415.1). Taxonomy (NCBI): domain Eukaryota; kingdom Viridiplantae; phylum Streptophyta; class Magnoliopsida; order Proteales; family Proteaceae; genus Protea; species Protea cynaroides. The sequence continues at coordinate 89,991,686 of CM053276.1, read as the reverse complement.
GAATAGTTCAGATGGAGACCTTAGTTTGGCTGTTTGCTTGAGGATGGCCTACTGAAGTCTTCCAATGATCAATATTAAACTGCTTACAGAACTCTACAAATGCTCAACCCGTGAATTGTGCACTGTTATCAGTGATCAGGACATGGGGTATACCATATCTATAAACCACCCAAAGTCTGAAGAATTCTCCCACCCTTGTCGTTGTGATTTTGGCCAGTGGCTACACCTCAATCCATTTCATGAAATAATTATTTGTCACGATCAAGTATTTTTGCTGATACTTGGCCACAGGGAAAGGACCAAGAATATCCATGTCCCATACCGCGAAATGTATTAACGCTGGTATGGGTTAGAGAGGGGTTGCAGCCTGATGGGAGACATGCGCATGCTTCTGGCACTGCTCACATTCCTTGGCATAATCTTCGCAGTCATTGGCCATGTTCTACTAAAAATACCCTTGGAAGAAAACTTTAAAACAAAGAGTTTTCATACATTGATGACATCCGCATATACCTTCATGAACTTTTGCCATCGCATACTTTGTTTCTGAGGGTCGAAGACATCGAAGAAGGGGTAGAGTGAAGGACTTCTTGTACAGGAGTCCATCATATACAACGTACGCATGTGACTTAGCCTGAATACACTAAGCCTCTTTTCGCTCTTCAGGGAGGATATTATCCTTGAGGTATGCTTGAATAGGGTCAATCCAACATGGTTCCACCTCTATAGGAAGGACTTCTGGTTGTGGGGCTGTATTAGCCCTCGGAAGAAAGTCTACGTACACAGGCCCTTCAAAAGTTTTGAGGTTGGCCATGGCTAATTTAGAGAGTGTGTCAACCTCGCTGTTCTCTTCATGAGGGACATTATATAATTCAAACTTGTCAAATGAGAAAATGGATTGTTGTATGTGGGCCAAGTACTCAGATACATGTTCTTGTCGAGCTTCATAAACTCCAACTTGTCGTAACACCACTTGAGAATCATTGAAGATCATCAATATTTTGACCATTATTTTGCGGGCCAATCACATGCCGGCCAAGAGAGCCTCATATTTTGCAATGTTAACCCCCCCTCCAGCTTCTTTCTCATCGTCATTAGATTTTTCCCTGTGCTTCAGATGTTGACACCTACCAACAGGGATCGAAGTACATAATCAGGTGGACGGGTTTTAACCCCATATCCTCTCCGATGCATAAGTCAGTATAGCCAGAGCAAACAAACAACAAATGGAATCCAAGGATAAGGTGGCCGGATTCCGATAGAGTAAGGTTGAAGTGAAGTTGTACAAAATGATAGGGTATGGGATTGTATGTAATGGAATATTTGAGTGTTTGAATGAGATTGAATGTACCTTTCCTTAAATCATTTTGATTTTTATTCATAGAAGTTGATTCACCTGAGAGTAGCATTTTTCTTAGCTTTCCAGGCTATTGTTTGTAGCAGGTCTCGTCTGTCCACATATCCAGTTGTGAGAGGTCAAACGGATCGGTCCTGTAGGCTGAAGGGATCGTTTGACGGCCTAACTGGCTTTAGCCATAGGCTATAAGGGCTACGAAGGGGCCTCGGTTGAATGAGATCTGACCTCGTCCCTGTCACTTCATACTGTGGCAGCCACCGATTTCCTTAAAGTGAACGCTTTTCTTATGTCAGTGCTATGTGTCATTGTAGGAGTGATGATCCCATCAGTATGTACATGATTGCTCAACCCCATAGTCTTCTTCGAACTCATTAGCTGCAACCGACTCCTTGACTTATTAGATAAGGGCACGTAGCAGTTTCCTATTGGTCGCACGTAGCAGTTCCCTATTGGTGGGAGAAATGGTGACCCCTTCTTATTGGTGGGAGGATCGGCGCCACTATAGTTAGCAATATTGCATATTTGATGCCACGCATCCCTTCTTGGATGTTTAACAAGTGTTAGGTCTCCGTTTGAATCTGGGCTGAGCCACACGCATCTCGGGATTGGCTGCAGACTACTTTGTCCATATCAAAAACATACATCAATATTTTGCTGCTCAAGATGAGTAGCAAAGTTCTTCTTGCGTCTATGCAGCCATGGCGAGAAGTTCTATGAGACACAAATGAGAGAGAGAGAGAGAGAGAGAGAGAGAGAGAGAGAGAGAGAGATTAAAGCCCTAAAACCCCAAACTGAGGGATACGATTGACCGGAACTTGAGGAGAGTGTGGAGAGAGATTGAGTTGGGAGATAAATGGAGAGAGTGTTTGCGTTAAAAGAAAAAGGCTTCAACAAAGAGATTCTATAAATCTGGAAGAAGATAACTGTTTAAATATATATTGATAATTTTAACCTCATTTTCAATCCTTAAAACATGTGCTCACTAATGTGAACTTGAGGAGAATGTGGAGAGAGATTGAGTTGGGAGAGAAATGGAGAGAGTGTTTGCGTTAAAAAGAAAGGCTTCAATAAGGAGATTCTATAAATCTGGAAGAAGATAATTGTTTAAATATATATTGATCATTTTAACCTCATTTTCAATCCTTAAAACATGTGCTCACTAATGTCGATCAGAAAAATGGCCAAAAATTCTTTTTGATCAAAAATAAAAAATAAGTCTTGATCTCTTTTTGTTTTTTGAATTATTTTTATATTATTTTTTTTAAAAATAATACCAAAAAATGATACCAAACACTATTAAGGAGATTCTTAATAATAATGATAATTTTAGATGTAATTTTTATTTTATTTTCAAATATAAGAAATTTGAATACAAAATAAAATTTAAGTTAATCATTAAATATAAAATAATTTGAAATTAATGATGTAATGATTAAAAATAAAAAAAATTCATTTCGCAACCAATTAGAGCCCTAAGTCAAACTAGATACAAGTTTGTTTTTTTGGGTAAATACATTAGATACAAGTTGTCTTTCACTAATAATTCGTACGGGCAAAAGCTCAATGCGAGGAGCATCCGGGTCAGCTTTTTAGTAGACCCCACTATTAGATTGGACATCCCTTATATCATTTCTTCTTCTTCCTTTTTTTTTTTTTTTAAATGACTTTTTTATTCCATTATCCCAGCATTGGTCCGGATCCGAATCGTCTCCCCTCTATACTTTAGGGAGGAGGGAACACCCCCGTGGGATACACGTAGCTCTAGGGAAAATCTAAGCCCCACGTTCGAGCTGATACCCCCTGTCGGCTCAGCTTGTCGACTGGGTGTCGACTCGAACGTGGGGCTCTGATTTTTCCGAGAGTCACGTGTCGACCATCTGACGGGGGTGTCTCCCTCCTCCCTGTAGTAAGAGAGGATTTGAATCCCATTGATCCAGAGGGAATTGTGCAGGTGAAGAGTTGGAGATTTTTTTTCTTCCAATCTCTGGTCCTCCCTTCAATCCCTGAAGCTAAGGGTGACGCAATCGGTGGGGCCAATTGGGATAAGGCAGTAAACTGGTTTTGAATCAGTTGACTCAAGCTCTATGCTCACCTGTCAATTCAAATCCTCTCCTCCCAGTGATTCAGGAGGAGGGAGATGTTTCCATTGGATGGCCGACACGTGAGTTTTCGGTGAATCCAAGCTTTCCATCCTAGCCTACACCTTCTGTCGGCTTAGCTTGTTGGCTCTGATAAAGGGTTCGGATTCACCCAAGCGTCACGTATCGACCATCCAACGTAAACGTCCTCCCTCCTCCCGAAACACTGGGAAGAGAGGATGTGAATCCGCTAACCTGATCTCCTTGACTTACAAAGTCCCTAGTTTTAAGGGCAAGGATAGTCATACCGGTTTACATAATGATAAAAAATAATTTTTGTATTATATAAATTCACCCTTCTCATTTCTGGGGGTGGTACGTTAAACAATTAATCTATGAAGCTTTTTCCAAAGAACTAAGCAGAAAAGTAAAGATTTGAAAATCCAAAACTGTGGAAGAAAGTAAAGATTTGAAAATCCAGAACTGTGGAAGAGTGAACAGTAATAGTTAGAGTATCATTGACATGTATGAGGATGTATGTTAAAGTATTTGATGGAATTAGACTTTGAAATTTAAAATATGATTTATCTAGACGATATCTTTTGTATTTAAGAGTCGGAATAACGACATCTACTCACGTGGAGCAATGACATTGGATTATCTAGACTCTTCCACTAAGCTGCCTCTCTTTGACATTGGAAGTTATACCTCTGCCTTCTCTTCCTATAATATACCCAAGCGCCCTCTTTTCCAATCAGATCAGCTAGGGCATGGAAGGTAGCCTCCTGTTTCGTACACTTTGTTCTGGCACGCGCCTAAGGAACCGATTGCTTTATGGAGGCAAGTTCCTACATCCACATTGAAAGAAATCTCTTCACTCGGGGGGACATTGCAATTGGATGGGTCTCTGGGAACAATGGGGAGGATAGTTCGCCCATTCAACATACAATGAGGGGAGGGCAGGTCATAATGAATCTCATCGGTGGGATTCTTTTACTTAAACTCCGTTTGTTTCGATGTAAAATTTTACAGTAAAGTGTAACATTTTGTATGTAAAAATAAAAATTTCAATGTTTATTTCCAAGTGATAAAATATAGTGATCTCTACAGGTTATTGGAAACAAGTTTTAAAATTTATTTTTTACATATAAAATAGGAAAAATTTCAAGTTCTACCGAAATACTTTGAGAAACATCATTTACCACCCAAGATTTCTGAAAACATCAACTACCACTCAAAATTCCAAAACGTTACCTCATTAACTAACGGAAGAGAGTTAAAATTTTGTCTAGACGTTTATATCCTTCTCATTTTAAACTAAGAAACATCACCTACCACCCACTAGTTCCTTCTCCGACAACATCCTACCACCCACTGGTTCCTTCTCCAACAACATCAAATCTCTGGCGAGTGGTTAGTAGCACCAAGAGCTTATCAGACCTTGAATCTGAAGAGCTAAAGGGGTTCATGGATCTTGGTATTGTATTCTCTAAGGAAGTTAAGGATTCAAGTTTAATTTCTATCATTCCTAGGTTGCAGAGATTGGGAAAGAAATCGGGTGAAAAAGAGACAACTGTTAATGACGAATCTACAATTCGAAGACCATATCTTTCTAAAGCTTGGGATTTTCTATATGGAAGAATGGAAGAGAACCCGTTGAAGAATTGGAGAATTCCTACCTTCTGCAACGAAATTGACATGAAAGATCATCTCAGAAATTGAGCTTACACGGTTGCATCAACTGTTCGGTGAAAAGATATGCTTTAAGATGTAATCTTCTTTTTCCCTATATCTATCTGCGATGGAATTTGCTGAGCTGCAGCAGCTTCAAGAGTCTGTCGATTTCATCGCCATTGGAGTCTGCAAAGTTGAGGCATGGGAGTAAAGGTCACCGCGACCTGTTTACATTGGTTGCAGCTAGTAGCTTCTCATTCTCCTTCATCAACTCAGACGCTAGTCTCTGCAATTTCATCGCTGTCGTCAAAAAGACAGGGAGGAAGTGATGGGGCTCTTGTCTGTCGATTCGTTCACAGATTGGCTTTCTTAATAACGTAATCGACAAAGGTGTTGAGATCTCGATCATGTGATATAATCCCAAGTCTAGAGGGCAATTCCTCAGGAGGGCTTGCAGCGCCAGCTTAGATGGATACAGTGATGAAGAGTTTGTTAGAAATTATATAAAGATGAATCAAATTAAAATAAGTAAACATACCCGGATCCATATAATTTGGAGAAGAAAAAGATCCACTGTAAGCTTTAAGTATTGGCAGCCAATTTCACTGCTAGTCTTGTCTGCTCTCTTTTCAGTATATGTGAACGATTAATCAATAATGGGAATTGATCATCTATATAAAGACAGAGAGCAGGGACTAACCCTATTAAGAAGGGTAATTTGGTCCTTCCCATAATCGGACCAAATTATCAGAAGGTCCCCAAACAATTACACATTAAGGTGGATTAATTGGAACCCTCCCATAAAGGGTACCATCGAATCACAGTCGTCCATTCAACACCTTTCCACTAATCTTACCCACACAATGTCTGGTGCAAGCCCATACATGATGAAAACATTACATTCTCTCACTTGGGCTGCAACAGAATATTGCTTCAACCATGGATTAGAAAGATTGTGATCACATATAGGAAGTGTTGAAAGTAGCTCACCTTAACCATACACCCTTGGACCAAGTAAGAACATAAACACTCAATCGTAAGTGTTATCACGTCTTAAGTCAACGTGGAACACTACACGTCAAAGTGTTTGCACTCTTACCCGCTTTTGAGCTACAAATAGTGTAAAAGCTAGAGTATGGAATTTGCATGTCTCGATCATCAAACATGTCAAATCCAAATTAGTCCAGACTTCCAACTGAAGTCATTAGCTACTCCATCATTTAGAGCTCACTGAAATCATTCTTGACATGGCAAACTGCCACTAGAACTACCAAAATAGCTATTTCATATAGAAACACACTATAAATACTTCACACTGAAGTATCATGGGATTGAATCCATAAATCCCATCATACTAGCCCAAGTTCTCAAACAGAGTAACTCTACTAGCTGAGTGTACCTATAATACAACCTCTAAAATGAGGAAGGTAACACATGAAAACTACCTCCACTATCATTCGAGGTTTGCCTTTACTCTCATTCAAAGCTTGCCTTTACTATCATTCAAGGCAAAATATGTACAAAAATAATAATAATAATAAACACTGCCTGTGTCTATAAACTGTATTTCCACTAACAAAATATATCCAGGGATTCAACTAATCCCATACCAACAACATGTTCTTGAAAAACATTTATAGCTAAAGCTTTTGTTAGTGGATCAGCAATCATGATATTCGTAGAGATTTGTTCAATAGAAATCACAGACTCTTGGAACTTCTCCCTAACAAAGAAATACTTTATGTCAATGTGTTTTAAACCAGAAGTACTCTTGCTATTTTGAGAAAACGCCTTTATTTGTGAGTTATCACAATACAACTTCAAGGGTCTGGATATGGAATCAACCACTTGAAGACCTGAAATGAAGTTCCTCAACCATAGAGCCTGAACTGTGGCTTCATAACATGCCACATATTCTGCGTGCCCAGTAGAAGAAGCAGTAATCGTTTGCTTTACACTCTTCCATGATACTGCGCCACCAGCCATCATAAAAACATAACCAGGTGTTGACTTTAGATCATCTGGATATCTAGCATAATTAGAATCTGAATATCCAATCACTTCAAGAGTATCAGCCCGTTTGAAGGTAAGCATGAAGTCTCTAGTGCCCTTAAGATACCTCATGACCTTTTTCGCTGCCACCCAATGAGTCCACCCTGGATTACTCTGGAATCGTCCAAGTACACTGATAGCAAATGCGATATCAGGTCGAGTACAAACCTGAGCATACATAAGACTACCAACAACAGAAGCATATGGTATGTCTTTCATCTGAGCCCGTTCAACTTCATTCTTTGGACAATTAGATTTGGAGAATTTATCACCCTTTGTAATAGGAGTCATCGTGGAGGCACAATTAATCATGTTAAACCTCTGCAATACTCTATCAATATATGTTCTTTGTGACAATCCAAGAACACCACATGACCTATTACGAAGAATCTCTATTCCCAAAACATAGGATGCCTCACCAAGATCCTTCATATTGAAATGGTTGGACAACAATCTCTTTGTCTCATGTAGCATACCTTTATCATTACTGGCTAAAAGATTATCATCGACATAGAGAACTAGGAAGATAAATCTACTCCCACTGATCTTAAGGTATATACATTGATCAACAACATTTTCTTTGAATCCAAGAGAGGTAACAACTTGGTCAAACCTCAAGTACCATTGTCTAGGAGATTGTTTCAAGCCATAAATAGACCTTTTGAGTTTACATACCATATTCTCATTATCAACTGTCATGAAACCAGGAGGTTGTAACATGTATACTTCCTCTTCTAAGACTCCATTAAGAAATGCAGTCTTTACATCCATCTGATGCAGCTCTAAGTCAAATTGTGCAACCAATGCCATAATTATCCTGAACGAATCCTTGGTGGACACTGGAGAGAAAGTTTTTGTGTAATCTATACCTTCCTTTTGACTGAAGCCTTTTGCTGCAAGTCTGGCTTTGTAACGCTCAATTTCTCCTTTAGCATCCCTTTTGGTCTTAAACACCCACTTACAACCAATTGGTCTGAAACCCTTGGGCAATTCAACTAGGTCCCAAACCTCATTAGTTTTCATAGATTCCAATTCATCATGCATGGCATCCATCCACTGAGAACAATGTGCACTATCAATAGCCTGTTGAAAGGAAACAGGATCTGTCTCAGCTCCAATGTCATATTCATGCTCTTGTAGATATGTGACAAAGTCACTAGGGATGGTGGACTTTCGAGTCCGCTCAGATCTCCTCAAAGGAGGAATATTGACTACTAGCTCATCAGGAGAGAGATCAGGAACAGGAGCTACAGAGACAATATTTGTAGGCTCCACATGTTCTTGAGCAAGAATAGGCATAGTCACCTACACACCAGGTGTATAACAAGAAGATGATGATGAGAGACTAGGAATTGGAACTACAATGTGTTTCTCTTCAAAAGTAAAACTGCGAGGCGGAAAAGTCTAATGGAAAATGTCATCTTCAAAGAAAATAGCTCGCTCAGACACAATAACTCTGGTATAATGAGATGGACAATAAAATCTAAATCCCTTTGACCTCTCTGGATAACCAATGAAATGTCCACTTATGGTCCTGGGATCAAGTTTTTTCATCTAAGGATTATAGGGTCTTACTTCCGCTGCACATCCCCAAACATGAAGATGATTAATACTCGGTTTTCTACCATTCCATAACTCATGAGGTGTCTTTGAAACTGATTTACTTGACACTTTATTCAAAATGTACGATGCAGTCTTTAATGCATCCCCCCACAAAAAGTCTGGTAAGGTAGACTTACTTACCATACTTCTCACCATGTCCATAAGAGTACGATTTCGCCTTTCAGCGACACCGTTCTGTTCTGGGGTACCAGGCATAGTATACTGAGCATCAATGCCACAGTCCTGTAAGTATTTTGCAAATGGTCCAAGGTTGCGACCAGTTTCATCATACCTACCATAATACTCTCCGTCTCGATCAGATCTCACAGCCTTTATCTTCTTCCCCATTTTCAGTTCAACTTCAGCCTTAAAGATTCTAAAGGCCTCAAGAGATTCAGACTTCTCTTGAATTAGATACATATCCATAACGAGACTGATCATCAATGAAGGTAATGAAGTAACGAAAACTTCCCATTGCAATAGGAGTAAAGGGACCACAAATATCAGTATGAATTAGATCTAAAACTTCTTCCTTTCGGAATGACCCTTTTCCTCTAACTCTAGTAAGTTTCCCTTTGATACAATTGACACATGTCCCAAAATCAGAAAAATCAACCTTACGCAGGATTCCATCATTAATTAGACGTTCCATTCTTGATTTAGAAATATGCCCTAAACGTCTATGCCATAACATAGAGGAGTCTTCATTAGACAAAGGACGTTTAGAACCCAAAGCCACATTTACAGTAGAGGAATGAATTGAGGATGTAGAAGTAGTAGATAATTCTAGTTTATAAAGCCCATCAGACAATGAAGCAGAACCAATCAATTTTGATCCATAATAACAGACCATTTTATTATTTGCAATGTTGAAAACATAACCTTTACAATCTAACCTTGAAACAGAAATAAGTTTGCGTCTAAGTGACGGAACACAAACACATTGTCTAATTTCAAAATAAAATCAGAAGACAAAATTAAATCTACTACTCCTACACAATCTACTTGAATCTTCTCCCCATTTCCTACGTAGATGTGCAGCTCCCCATCACTTGGCCTCCTCTTGTTTCTTAGATCCTGCATAGAATTTGTAATATGAATACTAGCGCCTGTATCAAATCACCAAGAAGTGGGGGAAGCATCAACTAAATTGAATTCAGAACAGACTAGAGCTAGAAGAGTACCTATAATCAAGTCCTGAAGCTGAGTGACAAGTTGAGCTATGACAAGTTGAGCTATATTCTTCTCTTTGTTGTTCTGTAATTTGTAACACTCAGATTTCTTATGTCCTATTTTCTTGCAGTAGTTGCATTTTCCTTGAAACTTTGTAGACCCTTGACCATTCCTTTTGAAGCTTTTATTCTTTGGTTTGTAGAACTGACTAGTCTACTTAAATTTATCAAATTTTCCTTTTACCTTCTTTCCTTTCAGATCTGCCTTCTGAGTATTTTTATTACCCTCATGTACAGTCAATTGGACTGTCTGTCCTTTCTTCTTCTTTGTCTCTTCCTCTTGAACAAGAATTGTAGTCATGTCAACTATAGTCCATTGCAGACTATTGACATTGTAAGATGTTGTAAGATTGTCAAAACTAGTAGGAAGAGATTTCATAATCTGCCACACCAAGTGACTATCTGCAATGGGCACTTTCATCTTTGAGAGTTTATTCGCATACTTGGTCATTTTCAGAATGTGATTGCGAACTCCCCCTACTCCATCATACTTGGACGATGTAAAATTCTCCAATAAGACACCTATCTCTGCTTTGTCATGTTTCTTAAATTTCTTAGCAACTTCAGAAAGATATAGTTTGGCAGTCTTCTGATCAAGGATACTCTCCCTAATAGCCCTATCTATACTATGCTGAATGACCATTAAGCAGAGATGGTTGGATTCCTCCCAATCAGTAGCAAGTTTCTTTGTTTCAGAGTCAGCAGACTCAGAAGGTTTATGTAAGACCCATATCAAACTAACCCGGTCTTATTACCTTGAACCAGGTCTACCCATCATGGTTGAGCAAAATGGACCAAGGGCGTGAATGAGATCGTGATCCCAGGTATTAAACGGACCCAAAAACACTAAAATTAAGGGGAGGGTCGCATACCCAGCAAGGGAGGGTCAGACCCCCCAAGATAGAAAGTCAAACCCCCAGTTTTACAGGGGGGTCAGACACTTTAGGAACCAGGGGTCAACGGGATCATCGACCCCCTCATCGACCCCCAGTTGCCGCCAGAAACAGAAATTAGGAAAGTTTCCTAATTTCGGTTGGACTCTTTACAAATCTCAATGGGACTTATTTTAGGAGTTTCTACTCTATAAATAGGACATCCCTAAGCCTCTTTCACTCATTTTACAACCCTAATTGAATTGAGAGAAAGAGAAGAGAAGGAAGAGAAGTAGAAGAGAAGCAAGGAAGAGAAGAAAGCAAGAAGGAGAAGAGTTGTAGAGAAGGAGTATTTCTCAGGTATGGATACTAATTCCATGAGTTTCTACAGACCATAGGTTAGATAATGAAGAGAGTATGATCTCGGAGAAACCCAAACCATCAACCCATGGTTAGGTTTTCATGGAAAACCATAGAGGATTCATGAAAGCTATATAGGTGAATGATTCATGATTTTAGACCATAGAATGTGTGTAGAATGGACTGTAGGAGCAAGCCATAGGACCCCAAACACGAAGAATGGACTGAAAGGAAGAAAATCGACCAAAACCCACAGGGGGTCGCATGGGGGGTCGATGGCCAATCGACCCTACTAGACCCTGAGCATCGACCCCCAGTGTTTGGGAAGTCCTGAATAGGGGTGGTCGCACCCAGGCTCGATCATTACTCCGACCCTACCTCCGACCCCCACTTAACAGTATGGTTTTTAAATTCATAATTAATTCTAATTGAATTCTATCGACTTTGTTAGGTCTTCTACCAATATAATAACAATATAAAGGTGATTCTAAAGCTTGAAAGATGATCTATTAACAAGCTAAGGTGAGGGAACAAGACCTAAATTAATTGATTAATAACAAACTATTTTTATTTCTTGAGTCCACTGCCATATTGATTCTATGCGTGTATGCTTGTATGTGCATTCAACATGTCATCCAATATTTCTATTATTTGTTCATGCATATTTACTTTATTGTTTATGACATGATGATGATGATGATGATAGGAATAGGCATGTGAATGTTTGTGTTTGGCCAGTGTATATGGTGCGGGTAGGGATGGTATCAACCAGTACATCGATGCCGTTTTCATCGGGGTATATTGTGCCATGGTTCTACTCAAGTTATGTCCACTGACATCGTCGTATCGCCATTACCTTAGCAGAACTATTATATCGTAGAGTATCAGGGGAGGTGGTCTTTGGTCCTTGTAGTCTCTGACTCTACCGGGGGGCCTTAGCTCTATCTCTATGGATGTTCTGAGGGATGCTGGGGTGAGGCCTTGGATACTGTTTGGCATTAGGATTGGTTAGTTGCGAGCCGAGTTTGCAACCGTAGCTAGCAGGGGTTTATTTGTTGGTATGGTATCAACCGGTACAGCCATGACCATTTTTCAAGGGGTGTATATTGTGCCATTCTGGATGCATGTGGGGCGATGGTACCGTTTTCATTGGGCGTTTCCATACACTCGTGTATAGAGGTGCGGCGGCCACCTATCCTTTCTATAGCACATTGCAAACTTATTTACCAGACCAAAGATATGAATTGACTGCATGCATATGTATTGTTGCATTGTTTTGTTTGCTCATTGAGCCATGATGTGTGCTCAGCCCTCGACGTCGAATATTTTTAGTTGATGATGCAGGTATTACCGTTGAAGATTATATAAATGCTCCAGTGTACGGGAACGTGGCGGAGATGGAAGTTGAAGATGTAGTAGATGCACATGACTCCTCTTGCGAGTGCAACTCATGTGTATTCGATTAGATTTTTTTAGTTTTTCTTTATTTGGATTTATTAAGGACATGTATTTGATAATTATTTATGTCTCAGTTGATACAGAATAATTTTCTATTTAAATATTAAAATCACAGTAGATTCTCAGTTCATTTTATTATGAGACTTTCGCTATTGTGTATTTACTCTGATTATGAATGTGGATGTATGAGGTTTAGATCAGCCGGATACCATCTGTACGAGATCCTGGTTGAACCGTTGGTTCGCTAGCAGTTCATCACACCATTCTGAATAGTGTGGAATTGGGGTGTGACAACTTGGTATCTGAGCATCTCAGACTGTGTCCGCTAAACTAGCATACATTCATGTCAAATTGTGAACTGAGATAGGATAAAAGTAAAAACTATAATATTAACACACTATAAGCACAAGTGATGTTTGAGACCAAATTTGAAAAGACAATAATGCATCTATTAATGGAAGAACAATTTTAAATACAATGAGAGAGAAACAAACGTATACAAATAGCTAAAAGCAGAGTACAGTCCACAACCCGGACAGTTACTCTGTGGTACAAAGAAAGAAAATAAGTACAATCATGAAGCTGGAGGTGAAGGAGGAGGCGGTGCCTCATGATCTCTGTCATAATCCTCCACGTAGACTCTAGTCAACCAGGCTATCTGAGTCTGGGTCGTCCGAAGACTAGCGGTAAGATCAGCTACCCACTGATCAGTCGCAGGCTGAACCTCTATAAGCTCATCCACTCTCACATGTTGAGCGTCTAGTAACTCCCCCATCCTCAGATCAGATCTGCGCTGAGCCTCTCTGATCTCATGCAACATCTCCATCATATCAGGAGGTGGGTGTGAAGGACCAGCCGCATGGGAAGGACCAGCCGCATATGAAGTGCTAGCTCCAGCCGCATGTGTAGGGGAAGGAGGTGGTATAGAGTCTACATCCATGTACATACGGTCATCATCACCAGCAGACTCCATATGAACTCCAACGACGGCGGCAGCTGCCTCAGCGTCAGCTATCTCTACGCGAGTGTGAGGGCTCTCCATCGCGTTTCTCTCCTCATCACTAACCTGGGCATCCCGCATGCCCATCTTGCCAATCTAGAGGCGACGAGAAGGACTTCTCCTGAATCTTCTCATCCACTAAATCAACCCCCAGGCGGGTAAACAGAATAGTGATCATACGTCAGTAAGGATGGTTACTAGTGTGACTGGGCAACGTAGCAGTGATCATGGTACGCATGATGATGTACGGAAGGCAGACGGGCTGCCTAGTGCAAATACTGTATAGAAGATACTGGGTCAGCTGGGAAACCCTCTCGTAATGACCACTCTGCGGGATTAGGTTATGCTGAATGATCTTGCAATATACCCGTGGAGCTGGACGCATATAGCATGCCCTCATCTGCCAGCAATCAGGACGTAGGAGCTGATTATCGATCTCAGCCCTCATCTGTAAAGAGAAGAACTGGGGCTCTCCAGGAGCATAGAAAACCATGGGGCCATCATAGGAGATGCCCAGTAGGTCGGCCAGCTGAAGATAGTCAAACGAGATGTTCACCCCTTTGACATAACTCGTGATGAGCAACTCAAGACCCCTTTCAACATCATTGTAATCCCCCACCACCTGGAGGTTACAATAAAACTGGCGTACCAAATCCGGACGGGTGCATGCGTCGTAAGTGATGACTGGGAGCCAACCCATATTACCAAATGCTCTCTCCACATTGAACAGGGCCAACTCAGCCAAGTTCACCATATGATCACCCTCTACTTTCTTGCGAGCGTAGTGGGCATACTGTGCCTCGGCTTCATTAGAGCAGAAACGAAGAGGATTACGAACTCTAGGTACTTTGGTATGGGCCATGATATCTGCAAATAAGAAAGAAAACAGATAGTATGTTAGTAGGGCAGAAAAAGTCAAAATTTTGACATTATAACGACGTAAGTTGGCCAAAAGCCTCACTTGTCACCCACACACGTGGGCAGGAGGAGTTACGCAGGTTCTAAACCATCCTACAATACTCACACAGTAGGAAATCCAAACTAATGGAATCCAATTTGAAGAAATTACGAGAAATCAAAAATTTTGACAAATTAGGGCAAAAAGAGAAAAATTCAAGTTTCTTGATAACCAACCGATGAAACTCAAAAAATTTTGAGGGCTTTCGTTCCTCGAGACACCAATAACAAAAGCCCCCAATAAAAATCAAATTTTTACAGTTGGAAAAAGTTTAATTGGAAAAATACAAGTTAAACCGGCGAAAACCTAAAAATGGAAACCTAAAAATAGGTAAAAATGAGAAAACATACCTGTAGGAATGATGTGGATGTCGAAACACGGAACCAAAATGACCAATATAGCGGAGTGGCACTGTAGCAACTCAGAGGTGGGAGACGAGTCGAAACGGGGAAGGAATAATGGGAAATGAAACCAGAATCGGACCTTTAAAATCTGATTTTTGGTCTGGGGGTCGGACAATTCGACCAGAACCATCGACCCCCATATCGACCCCCGTATCAACCCCCAGCTCTCGGGAACCTGACAGAAAACCAGGAGTCGCACTTGGGGGTCGGACATCCATCGACCCCCGTATCGACCCCCAGCTCTCGGGAACTTGACAGTAAACCAGGGGTCGTACCTGGGGGTTGGACACCCATCGACCCCCGCATCGACCCTCGGCTCTCGGGAAGAACAGATGATTCCCAGGGGATACTGAGGGTCGGACATACCATCGACCCTACATAGAAAAGACAGTATTTTTTTTTATAGAATGACTTGAAAATTTGAAAATAACATCGGTTAGCATGCCTACATGAAGTATAAATGATTGTCTCACGTATTTTAATGATTTTCAGGCATCACCATTATCAGAGGAAGATATGGCTGGACGTAGAGTAACCAGGCAAAGCCAAAATGCAGTTCCACCACCACCACCTGTGGAGGAAACCAGTCAAGAAAATATATATGCATAGAAAAATTCCCAGATTGCACCACCAGTAAATTCGGGTCAGGCAAATCCTAAAAACTTGCCACCTCCACCACCGGAGTTAGCAACTGTGGTTATGAACTTATTACAATAGCTGCAACAAATGCAATACGCACAGGCTCAAATGCAGGCAGCAATGGGGATTATGTTCCAGGAAGTACATGCTACACCCATGCCGACTAGATAAGCCAGTGCAGCATCGGTGGGTAACCACCCAGCACCCCAAACACCTCAACCACCAGCTGCACAGATTCCAGTACCAGGTCCGGAAGCAGCTCAGGTTAATTATCAGTATCCACAACCTATGTTTGGGGCATACCCCCAAAATCAGATGGATCACTCTCGACTGGTTGAGAGATTCTTGAAGATGAAGCCAAAGGAGTTTAACGGTAGACCGTCTGATCCTTTATGGCCAGCACATTGGATCGACGAGATGGAGAGAAATTTTCTTATGATGACTATTACAGAAGAAGAAAAGGTATTATGTGCCACCTTCATGCTAAAAGGCGATGCACATCATTGGTAGAAATCTACCAGGGCCTATCTATTGACCAAGCACGCTCTATTGGCTTGGGCCATTTATAAAGAAGCTTTCTTTGAGAAGTATTTTCCCCGAAGCTTTAGAGATTCTATGGAGAAGGAATTCCTGAGTTTATATCAGGGTTAGATGTCCGTGGATGCATATCAACAGCATTATGAGGAACTATTTTTCTTTGCACCACTCAGTATGCAAGAAGAAGACACTAAGACCCATAGGCTTGTCACGGGACTTAGAGGAAGCATCAGAGAGCATGTTCTGGGTTTGGAGAAGAAAATATACAACGAAGCTGTGCAAATTCCTCGAGTTATAGAATCAAGCCAGAAGGAGAGTTATTATACACAGAACAGAGGTATGAAAAGGCCAGCTGGAAATACTTATAACGGAGGGAATAATAAGATATTCAAACCCTTCCGTGCTCAAGGCTTTACTACTGCATCCAAGACTACCCCAGTAACTCAACTGCAACCAAAGCTAAATTCTGAAGGTCCGAGATGTTATAACTGCAGCCAAACGGGACATATGGAAAGGGAGTGTCCTAAGCCCAAGAAGCACTTACATTAAGGACGAGTATATGCTGTTACATCCGAGGATGCTGCCGCATCACCCGATGTGGTCACAGGTATGACCGAAACCTTTAAAGTTGTATTACATTGTATGAGCATGTAGACTAAGTAAACTAAATCACAGGTATCGTACCTATAAATGGCATACCCGCCAGAGTACTCTTCGATTCGGGAGTTACTCATTCTTTTATATCTATATCATTTGGAAAGAAGTTGAATCTACCCATCAAAACATTGGACTACACACTACTTGTACGGTCACCGATGGGGCTAGAAGTGTAGTTAGAGAAAGGTTATGAGCCATGTCCAGTTCTCATTGGCGAGAAAACCTTAGATGCAACCTTGATCCAACTTGGGATGGAAAACTTTGACGTCATCTTGGGAATGGACTGGTTAGCTCGGCATTCCACGAATCTACTATGCGTCGAAAAGAAGCTAACATTTAAAGACAAAGAAGGAGCAGAATTCAGTTTTGCGGGAACCAAACTTCCCCGTAAACGCAAGCTCATACTCTCAGCACTAAAGGCTAAGAAGTGCCTTGAGAAGGGGGCAGTCGGGTATCTAGTATCAGTGGTCGACCTCACCAAGGAAGTACCATGGATGGAAGATATTGATGTCGTGCGGGACTACCCCGACGTATTTCCTGAGGAACTACCAGGATTACCACCCGACCGAGCCACAGAGTTTGTGATAGATCTTATACCTGGAGCCGCACCAGTATCAAAAGCACCCTACCGAATGGCTCCTACAGAACTAAAGGAATTAAAAGTACAACTACAAGAACTACTGGACAAGGGTTATATTCGACCCAGTATATCACCATGGGGAGCGCCAGTATTGTTCGTAAAGAAGAAGGACGGTAGCATTCGATTATGTATCGACTATCGGAAGTTGAATAAACTGACAATCAATAATCGATATCTACTACCTCGGATCGATGACTTGTTCGATCAATTGCAAGGAGCAAAAGTATTTTCTAAGATCGATCTTCGGTCAGGCTACCATCAGTTGAAGATTAAAGATGGTGATATTCCTAAGACAGCTTTCAGGACCAGATATGGACATTATGAATTCTTGGTCATGTCTTTTGGACTAACGAACGCACCAGCAACTTTCATGGAACTTATGAACCGGGTTTTCCACGATATGTTGGATGCGTCGGTTAATGTATTTATTGATGATATATTGGTATATTCCAAGGACAAGGAAACCCATATTAAGAACCTAAACGCCGCCCTACAGCGTTTAAGGAAAGAGAAGCTATATGCCAAATTTATCAAATGTGAGTTTTGGCTAAGTGAAGTCGCCTTCCTAGGCCATGTAGTATCCACTGAAGGAATCAAAGTGGATCCCACCAAGATCAAGGCTATTGTAAAGTAGGAAGCACCAAAGAGCGTTGCATAAATTAGAAGTTTTCTGGGTCTCGCTGGTTATTATCAGAGATTTGTGGAAGACTATTCCGGGATTGCCGTACCTCTCACCAGTTTGACTAAGAAAGGTGAAAAGTTTGTGTGGACGGATAAATGTGAGAAGAGCTTCCAAACATTAAAGACCAGATTGATATCCGCTCCGATTTTGACTATTCCCGTTCCCGGACAGCCATTTACCTTGTACACTGATGCGTCAGGATTGGGATTAGGATGTGTGCTTATGCAAGGAGAACAAGTAATTGCTTATGCCTCGAGACAGTTGAAGACACATGAAAAAAATTATCCCACTCATAATTTGGAGTTAGCAGCAGTAGTACATGCTGTCAAGATATGAAGACATTACCTATACGGAGAGAAGTTCCAGATTAAATCGGACCATAAGAGTCTTACTTATTTATTTAATCAAAAGGAGTTGAATATGAGACAAAGAAGATGGCTAGAACTACTGAAAGACTATGATTGTGATATCCAGTATCATCCGATGAAAGCTAATGTAGTAGCGGATGCGTGAGCAGAAAGGCAGTGATAAAATCCCAGGGGGAGGTTAGTACAACTATAACAATGTGTACTACCGAAATGGTATTCAATCACGGCAATGAACAGTATGTGATAGATACAACGGATGGATCAGCCAACCAAGGGTTTATTCATCGATTTTTAAACATGTTCGTTGCATTGAAGATTATATCGGATATAATTGATGAAGTGAAGACAGCTATCAAATCAGATCCTTACCTGAGAATGGTGCAAGAAGACATCGAAAAAGGTAGGACTAACCCTGAGTTCACCTTGGACGAAGAGAAGGTACTGAAGTACAAAGGAAGGATATGTGTACCCGAAACAAAAAGTGTGGACATTAGACACCGACTGATGAAAGAAGCCCATACCACCATCTATTCGATACATCCTGGAAGTACAAAAATGTATCATGATCTAAAGAAACTATATTGGTGGAGAGGGATGAAAGCAGATGTAGCTAAGTTCCTGTCTCAATGCCTAAATTGTCAGAAAGTAAAGGCTGAACGACAAAGACCCGCAGGGCTGTTACAGCCGTTACCGAAACCAGCATGGAAATGGGACTGCATCACTATGAACTTCGTCACGGGATTACCACTGACTCCTCGAGTAGTTGACGCAGTTTGGGTGATTGTAGACCGTCTGACTAAGACAGCTCGCTTTATATCGATACGACCTCAGTATACACTGGAAAGGTTAGCAAAGTTGTATGTGGACAATATTGTTAGATTACACGGTGTACCAAAGAGCATTGTGTCCGATAGAGATCCACGATTTACTATCAAGTTTTGGGAAGGATTGTAAAAGGCTATGGGTACAACCTTGAAGTTTAGTACTGCATTCCATCCACAGACAGATGGGCAGTCAGAGCGTACAATTCAGATTCTAGAAGATATGCTACGAGCATGTGTAATTGATTTCAAAGGATCATGGGATGAAAAGTTACCACTGATTGAGTTCGCTTATAACAATAGCTATCAGACTACTATATAGATGTCACCCTACGAAGCACTGTATGGCAGAAAATGTCGAACCCCGTTATTTTGGAATGAAGTTGGAGAATGTAGTATTGTTGGTCCGGAATTTGTTGAAGAAACTTGTCGCATGGTCGACATTATCAAGGAAAGAGTGAGAACAGCCCAGAATCGTCAGAAGCAATATGCAGATACTCGACGCAGAGATCTGGAGTTCGTTGTGGGTGATAAAGTATTCTTGAAGGTATCACCCATGCGAGGTCTGAAACGGTTCGGACAGAAAGGGAAACTAAGTCCAAGATATGCCGGGCCATATGAGATTCTAGCTAAGCGTGGGAAAATGGGTTACCAGTTAGCACTACCACCATCTATGTCAAGTGTGCATGACGTATTTCATAATTCCTTATTGAAGAAGTATGTCAAGGATCCAACGCACGTTCTGACAGTAGATCTACCGGATTTGACGTTTAAAGTAACACCAACTGAAATCACCAGCCGAAAGGTTCAACGACTACGCAACCGAGATATCTATTATGTTAAGGTCATTTGGAGAAGTAGAGACATGGAAGAAGTTACATGGGAAGAAGAGAATGCTATGCGAAAGCAATACCCTCACTTATTTGATTCAGAAGGTATGTACAATTTCGAGGACGAAATTTTTATAAGTAGGGGGAGTTGTAAGACCCGTATCAAACTAACCCGGTCTTACCACCTTGAACCAGGTCTACCCATCATGGTTGAGCAAAATGGACCAAGGGCGTGAAGGAGATCGTGATCCCAGGTATTAAACGGACTCAAAAACACTTAAATTAAGGGGAGGGTCGCATACCCAGCAAGGGAGGGTCGGACCCCCCAAGACAAAAAGTTAGACCCCCAGTTTTACAAGGGGGGTCGGACACTTTAGGAACCAGGGGTCGACGGGATCATCGACCCCCTCATCGACCCCCAATTGCCGCCAGAAACAGGAATTAGGAAAGTTTCCTAATTTCGATTGGACTCTTTTCAAATCTTAATGGGACTTATTTTAGGAGTTTCTACTCTATAAATAGGACGTCCCTAAGCCTCTTTCACTCCTTTTACAACCCTAATTGAATTGAGAGAAAGAGAAGAGAAGGAAGAGAAGATGAAGAGAGGCAAGGAAGAGAAAAAAGCAAGAAGGAGAAGAGTTGCAGAGAAGGAGTATTTCTCAGGTATGGATACTAATTCCATGAGTTTCTACAGACCTTAGGTTAGATAATGAAGTGAGTATGATCTCGGAGAAACCCAAACCATTAACCCATGGTTAGGTTTTCATGGAAAACCATGGAGGAATTCATGAAAGCTATATAGGTGAATGATTCATGGTTTTAGACCATAGAATGTGTGTAGAATGGACTGTAGGAGCAAGCCATAGGACCCCAAACACGAAGAATGGACTGAAAGGAAGAAAATCGACCAAAACCCACAGGGGGTCGCATGGGGGTCGATGGCCAATCGACCCTACCAGACCTTGAGCATCGACCCCCAGTGTTCGGGAAGTCCAGAATAGGGGTGGTCGCACCCAGGCTCGATCATTACTCCGACCCTCCGACCCCCAGTTAACAATATGGTTTTTAAATTCGGAATTAATTCTAATTGAATTCTATCGACTTTGTTAGGTCTTCTACCAATATAATAATAATATAAAGGTGATTCTAAAGCTTGAAAGAGGATCTATTAACAAGCTAAGGTGAGGGAACAAGACCTAAACTAATTGATTAATAACAAACTATTTTTATTTCTTAAGTCCACTGCCATATTGATTCTATGCGTGTATGCTTGTATGTGCATTCAACATGTCATCCAATATTTATATTATTTATTCATGCATATTTACTTTATTGTTTATGACATGATGATGATGATGATGATAGGAATAGGCATGTGAATGTATGTGTTTGGCCAGTGTATATGGTGCGGGTAGGGATGGTATCAACCGGTACTTCGATGCCATTTTCATCGGGGTATATTGTGCCATGGTTCTACTCAATTCATGTCCACTGACGTCGTCGTATCGCCATTACCTTAGCAAAACTATTATGTCGTAGAGTATCAGGGGAGGTGGTCTCGGTCCTTGTAGTCTCTGACTCTACCGGGGGGCCTTAGCTCTATCTCTATGGATGTTCTGAGGGATGCTGGGGTGAGGCCTTGGATACACTGTTTGGCATTAGGATTGGTTAGTTGCGAGCCCAGTTTGCAACCCTAGCCAGCAGGGGTTTATTTGTTGGTATGGTATCAACCGGTACAGCCATGACCATTTTTCATGGGGTGTATATTGTGCCATTCTGGGTGCATGTGGGGCGATGGTGCCGTTCTCATTGGGCGTTTCCACACACTCGTGTATAGAGGTGCGGCGGCCACCTATCCTTTCTATAGCACATTGCAAACTTATTTACCAGACCAAAAATATGAATTGATTGCATGCATATGTATTGTTGCATTGTTTTGTTTTCTCATTGAGCCATGATGTGTGCTCACCCCTCGATGTCGAATATTTTTAGTTGATGATGCAGGTATTACCGTTGAAGATTATATAAATGCTCCAGTGTACGGGAACGTGGCGGCGATGGAAGTTGAAGATGCAGTAGATGCACATGACTCCTCTTGCGAGTGCAACTCATGTGTATTCGATTAGATTTTTTTAGTTTTTCTTTATTTGGATTTATTAAGGACATGTATTTGATAATTATTTATGTCTCAGTTGATACAGAATAATTTGCTATTTAAATATTAATATCACAGTAGATTCTCAGTTCATTTTATTATGAGACTTCCGCTATTGTGTATTTACTCTGATTATGAATGTGGATGTATGAGGTTTAGATCAGCCGGATACCATCTGTACGAGATCTTGGTTGAACCGTTGGTTCGCTAGCGGTTCATCACACCATTCTGAATAGTACGGAATTAGGGTGTGATAGTTTAGAAGGCTTATCATGTCTTAGTGCAATGTCGAGACGCATAACAGCAAGCGTCACAGAAATAGATTCTAGCCATTCTTCATAATTAGAACCATCTAGTTTCTTGATGGATGCAAGGTGGGAAGCCAAAGTTGGTAAACACAAAACAATAATTTTCCAGTCAATACACATAATAAAGTGTATAAGAATACAAAAATGCCACTAATAATAATAACATCAATGAATCTGACCAAATGGGCAATTGATCAGATTTCTCCCAGTCTCGTTTTTCCAGAAAAAATAAGAAAAACCCAAAAGAACTAGTTGTAAGGTCCACGTCATTGGGGTCACACCTAAGATGACAAGATCGCCCAATACGTCTTCCCTACAATCTGAGCAAAGCGAGATGCCTGAAAACAACATTCATCAGAAATCCCGTCACCTGAGATGGCAAGACAAGGACTCCTAATTCTGTGAAGTTCATCAACATCACCCTCACTCGATCGAGCGGACCGACCAAACGAAGACTCACCTGAGATGGCAAGAGCACGACGTTCGCCATATGGTTTCCTCGATGGTAATCTTTTAATATCGTTGGTGGCGGTCCCATACCTTGAGAAACTAGCCCCCAGAATGGAAGCATCATAACTCAAATCATAGAATCCCATCAACAAGATTGCATTAGGCCCATGGGTTCAGACTTGGTAGTTTTAAATATTATAGACTATTTTGACACTTATTAGGAAAAAAACATTCCATGTCTAAGTCCATAAAAACATCCCACTATGAAAACCCATAATTTAATTATTTCATGGCACATTCCCACTCATGGAACAAAAACATTGTCCCAAACAATGGCTTTTATAAGTGGTAAACTAAGTTCTAATCACATTGTTAAGTTTCTAAAGGCTTCTCATTATTTTATTTAACACTGACGTTTATATCTGTCACTAAAATAGTGGACTTTATTTCTGTTTTTCTATATATACAGTGGCGTTTAGATCATAAATGTCACTAAACCAGTAACTACTCTGAACGTTTAACGACGTTTATATAAATGTCATTAAAAACAGTAACTATTCTGAACATTCAACAACGTTTATATAATACTGTCGTAAAAAATGCAGTCACTGTAAATAGTGACATTCGATTCGTAACCTACATGAAGTTACATATAATAAAAAAATGATTCATTATTTCTAAACGTCACCAGAGAAATAAATTTGAGTGAATATTAGGGTCCTCGGGTCAACCCATATGGGTTCTAAATGGTCCCATATGATATTAATTGGGTCCATGGGTCAACCCATATGGGTATTAATTGGGTCGATCCATATGGGTCAGATTAGGATCCGAACCAAAAACAAGAATCGGTTGATTTTTTTTTTAATTCAAAAGGTTTTATTAAAGGACTAAAAGACCCTTACTATTCACTCAAATTTACCAAAAAATGCCATTGAATATAACCGTTTGAGAATATTCATTTTATTCTCAAAACGTTCAACGGAGACGTGTTCTAATTGAACACGTGTCAGTGAACCGCTACAACGGCTCCCACGATCAGCCAAGAAAATCGGTTCAACTCCTTCACCGCCTGAAAACGATGAAGTCGCTGGAACACGGCGAGATACTTTTGCTAGCCCGTGGGTGGCCTAAAAGCTGCTCGCTGCGGTGGCCTTGCGGGTTGGCTGGCCGGGGCGGCCTGCGGGCTAGCCTGGCTGGCTGCGGGCTAGCCCTGGCGGCCTTGCCCGCAGGCGGCATGCGGGTTTGCTCGCTGGGCTGGCCTGCGGGTTGGCTCGTGGCTGGCTCGCAGCCGGCCCTCACCGGCGTCACTGCGGGCTAGCCTGCTGGCTCGCCTGCGGGCTTGCCGACTGGCTTACCTCACCAACCTTCTGGTTTGTAATTGTAGGATTTTTTTTTTTAATGATGAACAGTGGTCCAGGTAAACTTGATTCAAATTTTTTTTTTTTTTTTTTTTAATTCAAGCACCATGCCTCTGATACCACTGTTAGAAATTCTATAAAGATGAATCAAATTAAAATAAGTAAACATACCCAGATCCATATAATTTGGAGAAGAAAAAGATCCACTGTAAGCTTCAAGTATTGTCAGCCAATTTCTCTGCTAGTCTTGTTTGCTCCCTTTTCAGTATATGTGAACGATTAATCAATAATGGGAATTGATCATCTATATAAAGACAGGGAGCAGGGACTAACCCTGTTAAGAAGGGTAATTTGGTCCTTCCCATAATCGAATCAAATTATCAGAAGGTCCCCAAACAATTACACATTAAGGTGGATTAATTGGAACCCTCCCATAAAGGGTACCATCGAATCACAGTCGTCCATTCAACACCTTTCCACTAATCCTACCCACACAATGTCTGGTGCAAGCCCATACATGATGAAAACATTACAGAATTTGCTGAAAATATTTTCTTTAGGGAAACTCCTGAACCCCTCCCTGTCATTCGCATCACCACAAATAAAAATAATATCAGTATAAAATTTAATACAATATCTGATGTAGGTTCATTTAACTACCCTGACGAGGTATTGAGAAAAAGTTCGGAACCAGAAAAATAATCATAAATGAAAGAATTGGGGCATTAGATTCGTAAGAAATTTTCAACGTACAACATCAGCTTAGATCCATGAGCAATCCTGAACACCAACTTCTTAAAGGAGAGTCGAGGCAAGAAACAGAGCAACAGAGACGAAGAAGAAGGTAATTTGGGAGTAGGGTTAAAAATTACTGAAAGATAAACTCGATTTCTTTTTTTAAATAAGGCTATTGCTGTCAATACAAAAATGGTTTTGAGTTGACATCAGCATCTAATAGCTCCATCTTAATGATTTGGGTTTTTTTGATAAACGTTTTAGAATTTTGTGTGGTAGTTGATGTTTTCAGATATCTTGGGTGGTAGGTGATGTTTTTAAAAGTATTTTGGGTAGTACGTGAAATTTTTCCTATAAAATATTACATGTAAAATTTTACTTGGAAACAAACAAAGCATTAAGGATCTAATTGGTTGCAAGGGAAATAAAGGGTAAGGGAAGTGAAAATTTTAAACTTAAAAATGAAACTTTTG
This sequence comes from Protea cynaroides, assembly GCA_028583415.1. Lineage (NCBI taxonomy): Eukaryota > Viridiplantae > Streptophyta > Magnoliopsida > Proteales > Proteaceae > Protea > Protea cynaroides. The sequence goes on along the minus strand of CM053276.1, from coordinate 89,965,983 downwards.
TAATAATTACATCACATGCTATCATATGACATCTAAATAACTTTAAATCATTCTATATTTAGTTATTAATTTACACTTGACTTATGCATATGAATCCCTTGCATTTAAAAAGTAAAATAAAATAGTATCATAACTAAATATGAATAAAAATTTAGATATTTTATACAATCATCTTGTGTTTTACAATTTTTTTTTTTAGATTTGACGACTTTCACTATTTTTCCCTCTAATTTTTCTTACAATCAAACTGAACTTTAGGGTGGAAGAAAAATTTTCCTTACTTCATAGCCCAATATGCATTTCCCTGACTTGGCCTAAATACTGTTAACTCATAGATCGTGATCCTAAAATTCACAGCCCATTAAAAATTCCAATTCACCATGCCCATACTCTCATGCACTACCTAAATTTTTCATTGATAATACCCGCTGGATGATGAGAATTTTTATACTACATTATAGCATACTTCTAAATCACAACGAGATCTCGATGAAATCTTGGAAATTTTGATTTTCCCAAGATCTCATAATCTTGGAAATTCAGGAAATCTTTATCTTTGTATGTTCAAAAAAGGAAGTGTTCGGATGATATTTTTTAGATCTTGACTTGAAATCTCGAACCTCACCCAAACGGGTGGAGATTTAAAACCTTGCTTCATAGAGAAAAGAAGGAATACGCAACAGCATGGACTGGATGGGGCCTTGGCACATACCCATGCTTATGTAGCCCACATGTCATTATTATACTAGTCATCGACTTGTTTGAAGGCCAGGTGGTGGGTCCACCAGTAATAGCTGGTTCAAAAGATGAAGAGTTTCAAGTCAACTCATCACCCTTTTCTTTTTAAACCAGGAAAATGGATCAACTGGTTTGACCGGTCAGGCCGATCCATTGGCCTATTTTCATTTTCATTGTTTTTCACTTAGGTTATGTTTGGAAACCAAGAAAAGAAAAAAAAAATTGAAATAGATGAGAGAGATAGATACATAAATTTATCATTTTTTCATCATTATCTTTGTTGGGATGAACCTTTGTTGTTGTTGTATCTTCGTCTTATTAAGCTTTTTCCTTTTCTAGGCTTCCAAACAAAGCCTAAGTGACTTTGCTTAATCAAAATTCAATACCTTTCCTCTTTAAATCCAATGGTGGGGTTCTTATGAAACATGGGCCATCAAAGCTGATAACTTACTGACCCACTAACCCTGGGCCCACTACGTCCCCAAAATCTTTCAGATAGCTTTCCTCTCCTTATGTTGAGTGTCGGAGAATAACCCATAAAGAAAAAATGAGAAGATAAAGTAGATGTTTACTTCAAGGAATCAAACCACCAATGTTAACACACAAAGTATAAAGATAAATCCGCATACCACTTTATTCATAACATCCCCTTTTAAAGATTATACACCAAGTTACATTCCAATAAAAAAGCGAAATCAGCAACAAAACGACTAAGGTGCCTCGACTAACGACTAAAAAGAGAAAGATAAGAATTAGCTTAGGTGGAGGTGGAAGACTTATCCAAACCATAACAACTCCCTCCCAATTAAATTGCGCCCTTGTCCACATAGGTGAAAGCTGGGAATTGAGTCTTAACGAACTCCAGATCTTCCCAAGTTGCATCCACAATGGACGTGTCTTGCCAATGAATCAAAATCTCATGCTTCCTCATTCGAATCCAACATTCAAGAACAGCTTGGGGAGTTTGAAGGACCTTATCCGCATCAACATTGATAATTGGTAACGAGGTTGAATGTTGAAAGTATCTCCAACCTTTTTCTTGAGAAGAGAAACATGAAACACTGGATAAATGCGTGAACCAGCTGGAAGCTCTAATTTATAAGCTACTGCCTTAATGCATTGTAAAATCTTGAAGGATCCAAAGTACCTTGCAGGAAATTTAAGGTTGTAGCCAAAAAAAGGTTTCTGGAGTAAGTTTAAGACTTTGATAGAATCATATATCTATATAATGATCTCATACAAAATAATACAATTATAAAAAATAAATAATGCACTTACTGTATTTGAATTTGAAGAATAAGAAATAATAAGATAGGACGGAGTCGTGTCATCGATCACTCTCCTTAAGATTAATTCACCCCTTATGTGCAAAGAGCTCTTGTAAGATTAATCCCCAAGATAAAACAGCCCTGGTAATTTGAAGCATCTTCCACTTAGGTTGCACTCCAAGAAATGGTCTTCGTCAGAATCCCGACGGCTACAATTAACACTCAAAGAAAACATAACTTTTCTTATATTTAAAATAGAGTAAGGTTGGAGGGAGGGAGAGAGAGAATTTTATACGAATTTGAATGTAACCTTATGTCTTAGGATTGTCCCCTTATTTATAGAGGACGAACTTCCAAATCAATGGGTACGATGGAGAGTTGTATCCATCCAACGGGGTACGATGAATGGATACATCCTTTGAATGGATGGCCTGGATTTGATCTTCCAATGATCATATAGATCAACGGTTGAGATCATACCCCTTCAATCCGTATAGGTACAAAATCATGTATAAGTACCTATTCAATAATTCTTACCTCTATGTATGTAGAGACATACTCTAAAATAATAATTAGGCCCACGGATCTATTCGTACACCTACACCCGCACCATATAAGTCTCCTCAATCTTGTTTCCCTTAGTAATGTAGGACTAAAAGAGTCCTATAAGCTAAACCAACAAAAAAACATTGTGGGAATTTTTCCAAAACCAAAAATCGAAAAAAGAAAATTTTGAAACTTTTTATTTGTGTTTTGGAAAAACCAACAATTGCCCACAATTTATGAAAATTTGAAAAACGGAATAAAGTGTTAATCGTATGGAGATATATAAGAGACATCGTCGCAGATGTCTTTTGGACTTGAATCTACACTAGGTCTGATATATCATGCTACAGAGTATGGGTGAACCCACGCTTCTTGAACCATTCCTCAGTGGTGTAGCTAACTGACATACCAACCATCCCTTATAATCCGACCCTCGAATAATTCCTTTTGTAAAATGTGGATATTTTTCTCTTGCCTTGTCCCTATCTCAGATTCATGGATGTTTAGAGAGTTCACCCCTAAAACTCTAATCAGAGGTGGCCCCACCTGTTACATCCACTTAGGTCAATCCATAGTGTGCACCATAGTTAACACACCCCCATATTCCAGTAGGATACTTGGTTTGATTAAGAGTTTTATGACTCATTCATTTGTTCATTGTGATGAATATTACCTTTCCATTTAACCAAAATGAGTAAATTCTGGTAATACTAATCAAGTCATCCAATTACTTTGTTCTTACCCATTGAATCTAATTTCAAGGACTTCCTCTCATATAGGTTGGGTATCCATCACATGACTTATGACACGGACTTTAAGCTCATTCCTTTAGATGTATACCACCTTAGTGGTCAGAAGCTAAATAATCATATTTGTCAAAACTATCCTCACTAAGTATTGTTAAAAGCGTGTTATTCTATTAGCTTTTCCAGATATATTGTATAATCACCTAAGACCTACATGTCTTAGATGTCCTTAGACATTTCATAAACCTAACAAAATCATATTTATCTTAATTGTATTCTTTTGCCGTAAAATCTACTTCTTAAAGTAGCATAATCAACTTAGATTTTCATCATATATCTGTTATCGAGATATTTAGTCATTGACCCTTATCCCGATTTAACTTTATAGTCATACTTGACTATGCATGGTGGAATCAATACACTTTATTTTTACAGATTCAATGAATCTTACCACCATCATGGTCATATCCTTTTGAACCAAGTCGAACTTTCCGAATCTAGCTTGTTTTCTAGATTCTATTACCGCTTTCCCAAGTAGAGACTGATTGTTCTACTTAACTTTAGTTATCTCTTTACAAAGAGGTTCAATACTCAAAAAGCGTAAGCTTATAGAATTCCCAAAATTCTAGGATTTACTATACTCAACCTTCTAGGTACTCCGAGTGTACCATACATCATTTATTTTTCAACAAACCTCCTTTGTGTCAAAGTTTTTCTCTTCTAGATTCTGTTATAGTATCACAACAATTTTCCAAGAAAGATTAATCGTTCCACTTGTCATTCGTCCTCTCTATATGAAGGAATGCAATATGTAAATTTGCAATCTGACAAAAATCCCCACATTCGTGGGTTTTCCACTCAACCTTATAGGTATTCTGAGTCGTATGTACAAGATATACTTTCAATTCATTTATCCATATAAAATTATTAGTATCTTATGTCTCCATATTAACCATATTCAACATGTTACATGATCTACCTTATCTATGGCTTATAAACAACATCCATGCATTTGGTTATCTCATTCAAATACTAAGAGTCCCATATTTAAGTCTGGTTAGGCCAACTATTTTGGTTATGCGATATTTAAATACCCTCCTCTTAGATTAAAGTCTAGGCAATCATGAGTCTCAATCATATGATCCCATTAATTGTCCAACTAACAATTAACTTACTTCAAAGTACATAGAACAATATTCTATACATGACAATTAAATTGCCTATATAATTAATGCACTTCATAAACATGTGACAATAACAAAACCATGATTCAATCAAACCATAATCATAATATCAATGATAATTCAAAAGTAAAATATTTCTTACCGGTAGATATAACTTGAGCAAAACAAAATTATGTTAAATAACTCTAAATCCATATCATCCCAATTCCAGGCCCAATTTTATTTTGGAGCAATGTTCGTTATTTCTAAATAATCCAGTCAATGGTTTAGAATTGAAAACCATGCCATAACAGTATACTTTGTTCAAAATCAAACGATCAAACGAGATGTTTGCTCCTTACAAATAAGAGAATGTACTGCTATATATGTCTTTTAAAAACACCACTCAACAACGTATCCAAATGGTTTTATCCGCAATCAAAATTGTTATATGCCTATTCCATATGCTTCTTCTATTGGGCTGTTTTACCAGTCCCATGTTTAAAGTCGCCATCTAAATTAGCAAGCAATGACTAAAGCACATCGGTTCCAAAGGAAACTGGATTTCTTTCCAAAACTGACCATCATAGTGAAACACAACTCTCACTTGTCTAGCAAAATTTATAAGTCAAAAAAGTAATGGTATCTTTTCCCGAGAGGCACAGATGAAATATATATTAGATAATGTTTTTAAACAGTTGAAAAGTTAACTAGTTCATATGCTACTATTTTGACTAAAATTAATTAACCCCATGCCGCTTGTCTCAAATCATTTGGCTCCACTTGGTTTTAATTCCCAACCAATAAGATAGATCATGAATAAACATATAGTCCAGGGTCAGCACAACCATAATCATTACCCATGCTAACAATGCAAATAGAATCCGATAAAAATGTCATGTAAAATTATATTCACCAGAAGGGGCAACTAATAACAATGATAACCGATGTTTTGAAACATATCATTCTTAAAGAAGCAAAGGATTTACACATGATTTAAGAACATCTGGCTTGCTCAAAAAGCAACAAATTTACTAACCCAATTTATGGAAAAATTCTCAATTTGGAAACCCAAAAAACCAACTTTGGAAGAAGCCAGAATTTTTATTTATTTATTATTAATTTTTTAATTTTAATTTTTAAAATAAATCTGACTTGGAAATAAACTTAACATAAACACCAACAGATTATTACTTTTCCAACAACCGCTTAGAGTGATAACTGTATGTATTCAAATCTGATAATACTGCAAAGCCCAAGAATATTGCATCTCACAATGGACGTGAAGATCCCAAGAATACAATCCCACAGATCCAGCGCAAATCTCTCTCTCAACAACTTCTATTTAAATTCAAAAGCTTGTTGGACTTGTTTCCAATATTATTCTCCTTTATTGTAGGGATACTTCTCATTTGATACGTTGTAATTCTCTATATATTGTACACGAATACAATAACTCAATACAATGAATTACACTTAAGTGTCTGTTTGGTAACATTCTGTTTTAGCTCTGCTTTTGATTCGGATTCTCAAGGAGCTATTTGGGAGTCATTTGGCATTCGGACTCTCAAGGAGCTATTTGGGAGTCATTTTGGGAACCAGAAAGTGTTTGTTAACACCATGCTGATTCCAGCTCCAATAGAGTCAATCAGTTCAAAAAATGACTGTCAGAGCCAAAATCTCAGAGTAAAAAATAGTTGCTTTTATGGATCCAAAGCCAAAAACGAGAGGCAAAAGACTCTCATTTTAATTATTGGATTCCCGTATTTTTCCCCTTGCTCGAACGAAGTCTGTGTTTCATCTTCTCCTCTGCGCTCAACAGCAGGTTAGTCCCTCCATCTCTACTTCCTCTCTCTCTCTCAATCTCTCTTCCTCCTTCCATCTCTCTCTCTCTCTCTCTCTCTCTCTCTCTCTCTCTCTCTCTCTCTCCTAAGAATGTCGAATGGGAATAATTAGAGTACTGCATACATGGATTTCTAGGTTTCATCGCATTTCTTCTCCTTATCTTTTCTTCTTCGTCTTTTGGACCCAATCTGACTTTACTATTATCTTATCATATACATTCATCTTGGTCGCCGGCGTGGAAGAGGCTAATGGTAAGGTTTCACCCCTTTTCCCATCCGGGTCCTCTTTCTTCGCTTTGGTTTCTGTTTTCCCTATTTCGCATTTCTTTTTCTGAATGTTTCTTGCTATTTCTATGTCTTCCCTTGCTTTCAAGTCACAACTCCTCTGCCTTTGTGTTGGCTATCAACGCTTACGATCTACCAATCAATTATAGTTGATTAATTCGAGATCTATTCTCTTTTTATATCGTGCTTCTCTGTACAATTCCAATTACAGATTTTAATTTTTGTTTTTCTATTGTGTGCATGGAATTCTCAGTTTGAATTTTTTTTTTACTTGGATTTCTCTGTACATCAGCTCTAGAATCGATTCCAGAGTCGCGTTACCAAACAGGCTCCAAATAGGCTCCAGCTCTCAATCTGTTCTGGAAATAAGTGGAAACTCTAAAATGACTCCAGAGCAAGATCCATGGAGCCGAAGTCAGAGTGTTACTCAATCTTCTGTAATCGAATTACACTTCAATTTTTTTTTAATGAAAAAGAACCGTTACTACCCTATAAAATCATCTTCAGTTCCATTAACCTTGTCTGGTTGGTTCCAATGGAACCCACGAAACCCACCATCAACATGTGATCACAAAAGCTTCCATGTGACAATAAGGAATCTCAAGTAGAAGTATTTAGCGGTAGATATTTAATTGGGCGACGTGGTATTACTAGCAGCCACCTCTCGTGCTCTGCCCAGAAGTCTAGACCCTATTTATATCTTCCTCTCTCACTCCCAACAGTTCCAGCCACCTCATCCAGCACTCATTAGTCATTACAAGCTCCAGTACTCGTAAATCCAGATCTAATGATGACCTCCGCAACATCCTTGCAGTTCTTGGCTAGCCCTATGGATCGTCTGGGGCACAAAGATCGATCAGACTTTGCCCTAACTTCCATGCGACTCCAGCAACGGAAGGCTGGCATGTAAGTGCGGTGTTGTTGGACTTTATGTTGTCATTGTTGGCAACTTGGCTGATGTGAAAGTGTTTGTGGGTATGCAGTCAGAGAAATGAGGAGAGAGAGTGTCAGTGCAATGACACAGATGTGGCAACTTTGTATGTATGTTTTATAGTGTTCTACATGTGTTTCAGATGGCTTGCAGTGAGTTAAATGATATTCTACATCAAGTTTGATGAGAGAGAGTGTCTGTGGACCCCACTGGTGATGAGACACAGAAACTGATGATGTAACAGTAATACTGATGGTGTGACAGAATTTCTAGTAATGTTGCATTGTTTCTTGTGTTGAGGCATGAGATATTAAAGAGAGGTTGAAGAGAGAGACTGTAGAGAGAGAAATTGGAGAGAGAAAGAGGAGAGAGAAAAAAATGTTAGTGGGACCCACATGTGTGGTGGCAAGGTGACATTCCAACATGGCAGCCCACGGCACTTGGCATGCATGCACGCAAAGTTTCGGGTTCAAATTCCAAGGTTTGACAAAGTTTTAACTTTGGGTCTATTTTTGGTGGGTCCCACAGCAGGTTCATGAAAATATAACAGTGGAAAGATGTAGAGCGTCGAGTTATCTTTCCAACGCAATTTGAATCACTCAATTCTGACATCGGATGAGAGAGATATCGCGATTCTCGTCGAAACGGTTGAAAAATGGCAAAAATAGGAGTTCTCGGTGAGTAGTTTACAACAGGGAAAACAGTAACATTTTTAAAAAGTTGAAGGGTCTTTTTGCAATTATCAAGAGTTGAGAGAAAAGGATGAAATTATCATAAATAGAGTTAAATTCTATTCGGACGGCTCAGAATGAGCCACGTCGTCAAGATCCTGTTCGGATGGATCTGATTAAGGCGGGCTCGAGTAGATCTCAGCCATCGCGTCAGATTCCATCGCGCGCCTTCGGATTGGTTGGATGCATTATAATATAATGGGCCGTGATCTATTGTGTTACCGCTTGATTCGGTGTATTGTGCGTACGGTGCGCAGCGGATCAGATCAAGATCCAACGGCTTAATTAATCTCCGATCGCGCCTGACGCGATTTATTCAGATCCGATAGCGCACGTTGAATACCGCCTTTTTAAGGTTATCCGATGGCTGGTAGAGGAGATTCCACATCACCCAATCAGCGTTCGACAACGCACAAGAGCGGGCAGCAATTCCGTGTAGCGCAGGTGCACGGTAAGCCTCCGAAAGATTCTGTTTTGAATTTTCTGATTGACCGAACTTCAAACCGCCATAACTTCTTCATCCGAGCTCCAAATTGGTCCGTTCAAGTTGCAGTTTCCATATTTTTAGATGCTCTATACATTGGGCACTGTTGGGAGTCAAAATAACGCTGAAAAAAAAATCGAAAATAGGGTTTTGAAGCTTAAGAGAAGATTTTTCTAGGGTTTTGTGCCTGTGGGAGTGATCAATCACCAACTACTTCTCTGTGCATCAATGGAGTGCTAAATCCCTGTGAGAGGTCAGTAGAGCTTTTATTTTCACATTCATGGTGATTATGGGTTGTGTGAAAGATATTAGAAATCTGTCGATGAAGTGTGCTCTGTGAATCTATCTCTATCATCATTGAAGGCTGTTAGAGAGTACCTGAGAGCAGTGTGAAGCTTCAGAGAGATTATTGGCCATTCAAAAGCATTGTTTGTGAGGTTCTCAATTCCTTATCTATTTATGCTTTCAATTTATTGTATGCTAGCGTAGGTGCAAATTGTTGAATACCTAGCTAGTGGGGAAAAATTGTAAGGCAAATTTATAAGCCTAAAAAAAATTGTTATTTGCTTCCCGTGGGTGCGGATTAAGCGTGGTGTGCAGCGTGTGCTGAACACTGGTACTTGATACCTGAATTCCTGACACATGTGTGCCCTCTTAGTTTTATGCTAGGTAAATTGGGTGTATGTATTCCCTGCTGTGTAGACAGCAAAAAGAAGTGTATTGAGTATATACAGAGCCCGTTGGACATTACTCCGTGGACTAGCCATCACACACTGTGTTGGTGAACCATGTATATCCTGTGTTGTGGACTGTCTTTATTTTCCTATATATTTTGGAGTGCGTATAATGGCTTGCAGGATGGGTGTGCAAATTTGGTAGACCTGGCCACTGAGTGGTAGCGAGGTAGATTTGCATGCGCTTGTGTGTGTGTGAAAGGTTAGGTCTCCATCAGCTCTGGGCAACAATAAATAATTAAGGAGAATTTTCAGACACTGATTCACCCCCCTCTCAGTGTCATATCAAGTTCATCAATTGGTATCAGAGCGCTAGGCTCAGTGACAGCTTAATCCGCAGCTGAGTGATCAGAGGACAGTTATGACACTAGGTGAAGATTTTAACAGGCCCCCATTGTTCGATGGGACAAAATTTGTATTTTGGAAGAGAAGAATGGAGATCTACATTGGGTCTTTTGGGTTTGATGTATGGGCTTCTATTGAGAATGGCTACACTCCTCATGATACGAATCCTCCCACTGCAGTAGACAAGAAAATTTTTGAAAAAAATAGAAAGGCTTTAAATGCTATTCAAGGGGGACTGACAAACAATGAACTAGCTAAAGTAATGGACTACAAGACAGCAAAAGAGGTCTGGGATAGATTGATCAACATATATGAAGGAGATAAGAAGATCAAGACAGTCAAGCTACAAATATTCAGAGGTCAGTTTGAGAACCTGAAGATGTATGAAGATGACAGCAATGACAGTTACAAGGCCAAAAGCTTCAAGAAGAACAAGCATAAAAGAAAAAGCTTTATTTTCAAGAGAAACAGTGACACTTTGTAAGACCCACACGCCACGAATATGGTCTGACCTTACATTTCGTGTCGTGACCCGTCTACATATGATGGTCGAGCCAAGTGGACCAAGTGTGTGAAGAAACCCAAGACCCAGTATGAAAATTTGCTCAAAAATAGTCAAAATGAGGGTAGGGTCGCATGCCTAAACAGGCAGGTCCGACCCCCTCATCGATCCTCACCATCGACCCGTGACTAGGGGTCGTAGGGGGTCTCGGATTGTCCGACCCCCTCATCGACCCCTAGTATTCGGGAGAAACAACACGAACCGAAAATTAGGAAACTTTCCTAATTTCGATTGGAACCTTTCCTAAACTCAATGGGACTTATTTTGGGAGGTTTTACTCTATAAATAGGATATCCCTAAGCCTCTTTCACTCCTTTTACAACCCTAATTGGATTGAGAGAAATATAAGAGAAGGAAGAAAAGAAGAAGAGAAGCAAGGAAGAGAAGAAAGCAAAAAGGAAAAGAGTTGCAGAGGAGAAGTGTTCTTCTCAGGTAAGAATACTAATCCTATGAATTTTGTGAGACTTAGAATAGTTGAAGGATGATGTAGGAGAAACCCAATCCATCCATCCATGGTTAGGTTTCAATGGAAACCATAGAGGATATTAATTAGACTATATATTGGGTGAAGAGAAGTTCTAATCCATAGAAAGTATGTGGAATGGACTATGAAAGAAGCCATAGGAGTTAAACAAGGAAGAATGGATCAAAACATGAGAATATCGACCAAAACCAAAGCGAGCCCCATTTGACATTAGGATTGGTTAGTAGCGAGCCCCGTTTGCAGCCCTAGCCATCAGGGGTTTATTTGTTGGTATGGAGTTATGCATCAATAAATGATGTGAATTAAATATGTATGTAACCGCAAGTGCACGGTATCGTGCAGTAACGGATCGATCTCAGGGAGGAATCGTTATTATCCTAACTCAAATAAGGCAAAGCGTACCAAAGGGATATGATTGAATTAACACTCTAATCACTTTAAATAAAAATTAATCAAGCAATAAAAACAATAATAACCATTTATAACGGTACGAAAATTTACGAAACCACTAACCATAAAGTAACACAGATTTATTGCAAGAAAGAAACGAAATTAAAAGTAAAAGAATGTAAGAAAAACATATCTCGATAGAAGATTTACTTATCTCTGTCGTTGCTTGTCGTCTTGTTGTCACTCCAAGGCGATGTGCAAACGATTATAAAGGGAGCCTTCTCCTATAAATTAAATTAGTAATGGGGTACAACCTATATTTATCTACCCTACTACGGAGTTCTAAATCTGAAATTAAATCTAAAAGAAAATAAATAAATAAATAAAAATAAACTTAAGCAAGAAGAACACAACTTGAAAAGAAAAAAACTAAGAATCTTGAACTCTCTCATAAATTCTCAAAACTAAGAAAAAAAAACTCATAATAGAATTCTTGGATGATTTTCTATTGCTGAGCATCACATATATATACAAGAGAGTAAAGATCACAATCAATCTTTACAATTGAATTACAAGAGATTTTTTGGAGATAATTTTGGTAACTGAATTCCAATCTTATAGGTTCATTGTATATGGACGATTCTTGAGTAGAAAAAATCTTGCACCAACTCATCATATCTTTAGCATTATTATCTCTTTTTGAAAACTTCCATAATCGATTGGAGCTTTCCATTCTTTCATGTCATGCCAATCTTGTAAATTTGATTCCAAATAACTAAGGAATATTTTCTCAAGAGAATAGAATCTTTCACATGAGATTGGGCTACTCTTTGACTTGGTCCAAGGCTGATCTTATACACAAAATTCATGGCTCTCCTCATAAAATTCATCTTATGTCCGGCTCGAGTTGGTTTGGGTGTGTTAAGCTTGGACAGGGATCACCAAAAATTCATAAAATGATATTTTTAAGCTCAAATTTCTCTATTCTTTCACCTACACCCAACAAACATAAAATCAACATTAAATACCCGAGAAGCAACATAAATAGAATAAGAGATGTATATTTTTTGCCCTAAATTCACACATAAAATGTGTTCAACAATAAACGTGACCTTCGTTGTACAATGTTCATTGTGGGTGCTGTGGGCGACGGTGAAAGGTTCATCGGGCGTATCCACACTCTCGTGTATATAGGTGCGGCGGCCACCTATCCTTTCTATAGCACATTGCAAACTATAAACCAGACCACAGAAATGAATTGAATGCATGCATATGATTGTTGCATTGTTTTGTTTACTCACTGAGCTCAAGTTGGAGAGCTGACCCTCGCGCGTGTAATTCTTTTTAGTTTCTGATGTTGCAGGTACTATGATTGAAGATTTTGTCTACACGCCAACATAGGGACAGGTGGAGGCTATGAATGAGCAAGCTGTGGAGTATGAACATGGTTCGAAGCGAGCGTTTCAACGGTGGATACGTTTAGTGTTTAGTTTTCCTATTTGGATATTGTAATATGTATTAAGTTATGTTTTGATTACTTGGAAATAAATAGAATATTAATTATTTATCATGATTAGACCTCAGTTCATTATCTGTAAGACTTCTGCTATTTATTTTATCACCTCGGATTAATGTGGAATGTGTTTTGGTTTATCATATGTGGGATAGCCTATTGTGAGATCCTGGTTGAACCGTTGGTTTATTGACGATTCATTACACCATTCTGGTTGGAGCAGAATTTGGGGTGTGACAAACTTGGTATCAGAGCTCTCGTAGGCCTTACCCATTAAACTTGAATACTACCACTGGAGTCCATGAACTGAGTTAGGATAAATTAAAAGTTTTAATACAAACAAACCATAAGCACCTGTGTTGGTTGAGACATAACTTAAACAAGACAATAATGTACATATAAAAGGTAGAACCATATATATACACTCAAACAGAAAGAGAAGACCAAAATTTATCATGATAAATCAATAATATAGGGTATTATCTATAAGTTGGGTAGTTATCCAAGTATACAAGGATATAGTACAATAGCAAGAAGGGAGCTTCTGTAAAGCAGAAAATTGAATACCGAGTTGGTACTCACAAGATGTGAAACTCGATGTATGACAAAGGAAGGAGAAAATGGCTAGTAATGCCTAATTCCCTGCAAAGGTAAAGGAAAAGATCTCGGGTCGAATCCAACTATAAGAAGATAAAGCTATACCCCTGGGTGACATGGAGACTCAGAGTGAAATCCACTACACGTTGATCCATTACCTGTTGAGCATTAAGATGAGGTTACAACTTGATCCCACCACTATCTGGGTCGAGAACGGGTAATGAAAACTCATCTGAGCAGATGCTAAATAATGATAATCAGATTGGAGCAAATCAAAGGAGGTGAACAACCAGACCACTCCAGCCAACCACCTGGACTACCAAGTACCTTGGTTATGGTTGTCATAAACTTGACCCAATAAAATACAAGAGCAACAACAGAGGAAACCGACTATGCAAGTTGCTATGTAAATCACTACCCAAGTTGCTGATGCTACATCAACACCTCCGGGTCAAACCAAGTACGGTACCAATTGGTAGCAACACTGTACCCCAATACCGGTTAGCTATAACACAGTGCCTACCATACAGCAAGTCCCAGTAATGCACACCCCAATGTAGAAGTTTGGTGCACAACAAGTAGTGTATCAAGGTGGTTAATCTTATCAGCCACCGATGTATGGGATAGTTGCATCATGACAGAATGATCCGATAAGGATTGAAGAATGTCTTTTGAAGACGAAGCCTTAAACGTTTTCAGCAAAGGATCAAATCTATTGTGGCCATGTAACTAGATATGTTTATATAGGATGCGGTGCATTATTGATTTACTCTTATGATTATAGAGGATGCACATACCAGATTTTAATTTCTTGTACCTTGACAAGATACCTTATTGATTTAACCTGTCAATTGGAGTTATAGATATTGTTTCTTTAGTATTAGTCCTGATTATACCAATCTGAGCCACTCTCATGATCGACAACATGAACAGAGATATGAACTGAATGAACAGTTAAATGTTTAATCATGTTGAGCATACATCTTTTCGATTTTACCTGATTTACTGATGTATGAAAACCTTCTCCAGATTTATTCCTATAGTGCCTTGACCAATGGCATTATATATACTCGATAGAACCTGTAACCCTGAGGTTAAGAACTGTAAAACCTCTATTTTCATGTATTTGGACCACCGTGCAACTTGACGATCTTTTGATGCCGGTTGGATTACCATAGATTTACTTCTGATCCTTTAACCCTAAGTTTATTAGATAAAGAAAGTGTTTGTCGTCATACTAAAGTGAAAGAAGGAAATGAATTGTTTTGGATAAACATTCTGATTCTTACATTTCTCGACATCCATTGATAAGATGTTTAGTGATAATGAAATTATTTGGAAGGAAGATGATTAAATTCAGATAAGATTTTATAGCCAAGAGACCTCCGATGAAGTAATGGAGAATCTATTTTGAGATTTCTAAACGGGTGGAAATGAATCATGTCTATAAAAGAGTGCATGCGACAAAAGTGAGAACTATCAAGGGTGGCCAGTAAAGAAATAGATAGCACTCTAGTGGAGTTAAAGATGGCTATATCGGTATGAATTTTGACAAGGTAGAAGATTCTTAAAGACAAATCTAAGAGTGGATACAAGAGTAAAGTAAAAAAAAAAATCATGGCATTATAATAAAGACGCTTACTGTCTACTCTTGATTCAACGCACTTCCACTCTAGTGTACGAGTAGATACTGCTACTTCCTCTCGAACCATAGTAATATTATTTGATTAGATCATTGAATCATTTCTTTAATACAATGAAAATTGAGTTATGCCCAATGTTGAGTGATATGATTAAGAAAAGACCAAAAGAGTTGGCTGAATTAATGAAATTATAAGCATATACCCTAATGCTTATAGATAGACTTGGGATATGAAGTATCAATCACAAGATATTTTTCGAGGTATATGAAAGAGAGATCAGGGTAGAACAACAAGGATAAAAGAAATACAAGCTAATGAGTGTAATATGAGATCTTGACGATAGTCTTTAAAAAATCATAAAGAGATGAAGAAACTAAGTAAGCTCTTAAGACCCTTACACCAGATTTCTCTAGTTTAGCCCTTTTGGGACTAAATGTTGTTTTAGATGAGTATTATGAATAATGATTGAATCATATTAATGGATGGATGAAATTTGGACGCAACCTAATTAGACTTGAGATGGCAGACTTTAACGTCATCTTGGGGATAGACTGGTTGTCTCAACACTCTACAAAGTTGTTAGGTGCATAGAAGAGGTTATCATTCAAGAATAAAGACGACATATAATTTAGTATTATTGGTAGTATGTTGCCTAAGAAAAAAAAACTGATCCTCACTATGCTAAAGGCCAAGAGATGTTTTAAAGAGAAAGAAGTTGGATATATGATATCTGTGGTATACGTTACCAAAGAAGTACCACAGATGGAAGATATTGAGGTGATGCATAAATTCCCTGATGCGTTTCTAGGAGACTTACCAGGTTACCACCTGATCGTGCGACCGAGTTCGTCATCGACTTGTTACCATGGACAATACTTGTGTCAAAGGCACCTGTAGAGTAGCTCCTATGGAGTTGAAGGAACTGAGACTCAACTACAAGAGTTATTAGACCAAGGTCCTAATCAGCTAAGTATTGCATCACGGAGAGCACCAACGCAACTCGTGAAGAAGAAGGACGGTAGTGTCAGATTATGTATAGACTACCGAGAACTAAACAAGCTCACGATCAAGAATCGATAACTACCATCTCGGATCGATGACTTATTTAAATAGTTGCAAGGAGCGAAGGTATTTTCTAAGATTGATCTTCGATCAAGATATCATCAGCTGAAGAATTTGGATAGCGATATCTCGAAGATAGTTTATAGAATCGGGATAGGCCAATTATGAGTTTTTGATTATGATTATGATATTTGGATTAACCAATGCCCTTACATCTTTTATGGAACGGATGAACTGGGTGTTTCATAACATGTTGGACACGTCGATCATAGCTTTCATAGATGATATTTTGGTTTATTCCAAGAATGAAGCAACTCATACAACGGAGCTTAGAACTGCTTCACAACAGTTGAGAAGTGAAAAGCTTTATGCCAAGTCCAAGAAATATGAGACCCGATTAAACAAAGTGATCTTCTTAGATCACGTACCATCATAAAAAGGGATTAAAGTGGACCCTATTAGGATAGAAGTAATCATATGGTGAGAAACCCCTAAAGAACATCGTGAAGATCAGAAGTTTCTTGGGTATAGTTGGTTATTACAGACGATTTGTAGAGGACCACTCTAAGATCGCAAAACCTATTACCAAGCTAACCAGGAAGGGAGAGGAGTTTTTTGGAGTGACAAGTGTGAAGAATGATTGATATCAGCTCCCATCTTGATCGTTTCGGTACCAGGGAAACCTTTTACCCTATCTTTCGGAGCTTTCGGATTGGATCTAGGATGCGGGTTGATGTAAGGTAAATAAGCGATTTCATATGCTTTAAGAAAACTGAAAGAGCATGAGACAAGTTACCCAACTCATGAGTGGAGTAAACAATTGTGATTCATGCAATCAAGACTTGGAGACATTATTTAAACGGAGAAGAATTTTAGATTAGATCGGATTACAAGTGTTTTATTTATCTCTTCATTAGAAAGAGTTGAACATGAGGATAAGGAGATGGTTAGGAATACCTGAAGGATTAAGACTGTGATATTCAATGTCATCCAAGCAAGGCTAATGTAGTAGCTAAGGCCTTAAGCATAAAGGGAATTATGAAGTCCAAGGAAGGACTCAATATAAATGCTGCCTTATGTTTCGCAGCAATAGATTTAGATTTGGAAGAAGAGTAACATAAAATAGAAACTCGTGATGATCCAATTGAGTAAGAACGTATGGAGGGACTTAAGGAGCAATAATTCCTCGCTTGCGTTCATTACGTTAAAGATCATCTCGGAATTGACGAATGAAGTAAAAGTAGTAATTTTGTTAGATCTGTATATAAGAACAGTGCAAGAAGATTTAGAGAAAGAAAAAAAAACTTAACCCTGAATTACTTTTTGGATGCGGAGACGGTACTCAGATACAGAGGTAGAGTTTGAATACCTGAAGAAAAGATTCAGATGTCACGAAGAGGATAATGATAAGAGCCATTGTACTCAATATACAGTACATCCTGGAGTACCGAGATGTATCATGACCTGAAGAGATTGTAAAGAGGAATGATAACAATGGTGGTTAGTGCGTGTTCCAGTGTCTGAATTATCAGCAAGTAAAAGCTGAAAGACAAAGACCAACATTGCTCACAGCAACAACTATCGGAGCCAGTCTGGAAGTGGAACTGCATTACAATGAACTATGTCACCGGTATACCACTGATTCTTAAATCGGTTGACGCAGTTTGGGTGATTGTTGATCGCCTTATGAAGATAGCTCATTCCATTGCTATACGACCTTGGTATGCTTTGGAGCGGCTAACTAATCGATATGTGGATAATATCGCCAGATTGAATGGTATGCATGAGAGCTTAGTGTCGGTCGGAGGCTCATGCTTATCTCGAAGTTTTGGGAGGATCTACAGAAAACAATGGGAACAAAGTTGAAGTTAAGTACCGCATTTTACCTTAAACCGACGGACAGTCGGAGCGAACTATACAGATCCTAAGAGATATGCTCCGAGCTTGTAAAATTGATTTCAAGGAACTTGAGTTGAGAAGTTACCGTGAATTGAAGTTGCTACTAAGCTACCATGTAAATGTCACCTATAAAGCATGGTACGGTAGAAATGTCAAATTCCTCTACTTTGGAATGAAGTTGGTGAATGAAGGATTTTAAGACATGAGTCTATTGAAGAAAACTATCGAGTGGCAAACAAGATCAAAGAAAAGGGGCAGGATAGCTCAAGATGTCAGAAGAGACACCAAGACCTTGAGTTCGCCATAAGGGACAAAGTGTTCTTAAAGAAATCAGTTATGCGTAGTTTGAAACGATTAGCCAAGAAGGGAAAATTATATTATATATATGTGTCGGATCTTATAAACTTTGGAGAGATGTAGAAAAGTTACACATCAATTAGCGTTACCGCTATCGATGTCTAGTGTGCATGATGTATTTTGTGTGTCTCTATTGAAGAAGTACATTGGAGATCCATATCAAAGGTATTGACCACGGAATCACTGGATTAGATAGAATGTTTAACTATTGAAGTGGTACCAGCCTAGTTCACTAGTGGGAAGGTACAATGTTCTAAAGCCGGGATAATTATTATATGAAGATAACCTGGCAAAGACAAGACGTGGAGAAGAGTGCATAGAGGAAGAAGATGCAATGCAGAAATAGAATTCTCACCTATTGACTTCGAAGTAAATTCAAAATTTTGAGGACAAAATTTATATTAAGGAGGGGGAAGTTGTAAGATCCGTACGTTCAAATTTCGAGGACGAAATTTCTTTTAAGGGTGGTGGAGTTGTAAGACCCGCACGCCACGAACTTGGTCTAACCTTACATTTCGTGTCATGACCCGTCTACATATGATGGTTGAGCCAAGTGGACCAAGTGTGTGAAGAAACCCAAGACCCAGTATGAAAAAAATTTGCTCAAAAATAGTCAAAATGAGGGTAGGGTCGCATGCCTAAACAGGCAGGTCCGACCCCCTCATCGACCCCCACCATCGACCTGTGACCAGGGGTCGCAGGGGGTCTCGGATTGTCCGACCCCCTCATCGACCCCCTCATCGACCCCCAGTATTCGAGAAAGACAGCACAAACCGAAAATTAGGAAATTTTCCTAATTTCGATTGGAACCTTTCCTAAACTCATTGGGACTTATTTCGGGAGGTTTTACTCTATAAATAGGACGTCCCTAAGCCTCTTTCACTCCTTTTACAACCCTAATTGGATTGAGAGAAAGAGAAGAGAAGGAAGAAAAGAAGAAAAGAAGAAAAGAAGCAAGGAAGAGAAGAAAGTAAAAAGGAGAAGAGTCGCAGAGGAGGAGTGTTCTTCTCAGGTAAGAATACTAATCCTATGAATTTCATGAGACTTAGAATAGTTGAAGGAAGATGTAGGAGAAACCCAATCCATCCATCCATGGTTAGGTTTCAATGGAAACCATGGAGGATATTAATTAGACTATATATTGGGTGAAGAGAAGTTCTAATCCATAGAAAGTATGTGGAATGGACTATGGAAGAAGCCATATGAGTTAAACAAGGAAGAATGGATCAAAACATGAGAATATCGACCAAAACCCGAGCGAGCCCCGTTTGACATTAGGATTGGTTAGTAGTGAGCCCTGTTTGCAGCCCTAGCCATCAGGGGTTTATTTGTTGGTATGGAGTTGTGCATCGATAAATGTGACTTTCGTTGTACAATGTTCATTATGGGTGCTGTGGGCGACGGTGAGAGGTTCATCGGGCGTATCCACACTCTCGTGCATATAGGTGCGGCGACCACCTATCCTTTCTATAGCACATTGCAAACTATAAACCAGACCACAAATATGAATTGAATGCATGCATATGATTGTTGCATTGTTTTGTTTATTCACTGAGCTCAAGTTGGAGAGTTGACCCTCGCGCGCACATTCTTTTTAGTTTTTGATGTTGCAGGTACTATGATTGAATATTTTGTCTACACGCCAACATATGGACGGGTGGAGGCTATGAATGAGCAAGCTGTGGAGTACAAACATGATTCGTTAAGCAAGTGTTTCAACGGTGGATATGTTTAGTGTTTAGTTTTCGTATTTAGATATTGTAATATGTATTAAGTTATGTTTTGGTTACTTGGAAATAAATGGAATATTAATTATTTATCATGATTAGACCTCAGTTCATTATCTGGAAGACTTCTGCTATTTATTTTATTACCTCTGATTAATGTGGAATGTGTTTTGGTTTATCATATGTGTGATAGCCTATTGTGAGATCCTGGTTGAACCGTTGGTTTATTGACGGTTCATCACACCATTCTGATTAGAGTAAAATTTGGGGTGTGACACACTTCATAAGATAACTCAGATGATACTTCAGAGGGTGAGTCTAGTGAGGCTTTGTTCATGGTTTTTCTTGAAGAACGAGAAGAGAACAAAAATAAAAAATCAAGCTCAAGCAGTGACGAAGATGGTGAAATAAATTTTGAAGCAGAGTTTCAACCAGCTATGAAGGAACTTAACAAAGAACGAAAGAATAACAAGTTTGTCTCAAGAGAACTTAAAAAGCAGAAACAGTTGATTCAAGACTTGAGAGTTCAAGATGTAGAGTCCAAGAAAATTATTTATAGTCTCAAGACTCAGCTTGAACAGGTATCTACAGGCCACTCCAAATTAATGACTCAGAATGCAGGTTTGAGAGCTCAACTTGAAATACAAGCTCCTGTGATGAGTAAATTTGAAGAGCTTGAGAAGGAATTTATTCAATTGAAAGCAAAAGTGACTAAATATGAAAAAAAAAAAGCTTGAAAGACATCAAAAGTTGAATCAACCTGATGAGTCAAGAAACACTCCAGTGCACCCTAGTAGCAGCAAGCTAGATGGAATTATAAATTCTAACAGTGCCAACTCAAAGAAGAAAGGTCTCATCTCTTTTGTGAAAGAGAGTGGAAAGGGTAAAGCTCCTATGGTTTATGTTCAAGAAGAAAATCATGTTCCTATTCCACAGACTACTAATGCAAGACAAGGTAAGAGAGTGAAGCAGAGTAACTTCTATAGAAGAAATTATCCCAATGCACCACAGAGACAGATGAGGTACATGACACTTTCTAGGCCAAAATCTTATTTTCAGGGATATTGTTATAAATGTAATGTGGTCACAAGATAGCTACCTGTAAATTCAACATGAGAGAAGTCAGATTTGAAAGTAGAAATCAGTTTGCTTCCCTTGAAGAAAATTTTATTGAGTGCTACAATTGTCATAACTATGGGCATATTGCAAGAGAATGCAGAACAATATTTTCATTCACGCCACCTCAGTAAAAAGTGGCACAACAAAGGGAGAATGGTCAAAGAAAAGTTAAGCAGAGAATGAACAAAGAGACTCCACCAGTTGTTAGAAAAGTGTGGAAAAAGAAAATCATTGCAGATTTTGTAGAAGGGAAAAGTGATGGTGTTGCATGCTTCGAGACAACGTTCAAGACACAAGACAAGCCGTCTCCTTGGATACTTGACAATGGATGCTCTAGTCACATGACAGGTGACAAGAAAATGTTTCAGCAGCTTCAGCAGTATGAGGGAGGTACAGTGAAGTTTGGAAACAATGAAGGGGCAAAGGTAACTGGAAAGGGTTCTATCAGCATCAACAAAGGAAATGTGAAACTCCATGATGTGTTTTATGTGTCAGGACTCAAGCACAATGTTCTCAGCATCAGTCAGATTTGTGACAGAGGGCATGAAGTGATCTTCAACAAATAGGGATGTGAGATCAAAGGAGTTGACAGTGGCAAGATTGTGGCTTCAGGACAAAGAACCTCGAGGAATTTATACACTCTGATAGAGAGTGTCGAAGATTCATGCATGACCATGATCACCAAGCAGTGAGGTGCTTGGAGTGAGGGGGAGCAGTATGTATTTGCTATATCCTTTTGCTCCCGATGATAGACTCAGGGGGAGTCCTATGGTATTTATGTGTTGAGTGGTGTATGCATATGTTTGTTATCCTTCATCTCCTTATGTTGGACTCAGGGGGAGTCTGGTGATGTTGTTATGTGTTGATATAATTGTTTATTATTTTTTTGGGCCTATAAGATTGGAAAGATGCGGTGGGCACTCCTATGTGGCATGTCCCTTTGTATTTGTTGTCAAAGGGGGAGAACGATCTTATGTGCATAATGAGTTGCCAACAATTCTAAAGGGGGAGATTGTTGGACTTTATGTTGTCATTGTTGGCAACTTGGCTGATGTGATAGTGTTTGTGAGTATTCAGTCAGAGAAATGAGGAGAGAGAGGGTTAGTGTAGGAGAGAGTGTCAGTGCAGTGGCACAGATGTGGCAACTTTGCATGTGTGTCTATAGTATTCTATATGTGTCTCAGATGGCTTACAGTGAGTTAAATGATATTCTACATCAAGTTTGATGAGAGAGAGTGTCTGTGGACTCGACTGGTGATGTGACACAGAAACTGATGATGTAACAGTAATACTGATGGTGTGACAGAGTTTCTAGTAATGTTGCATTGTTTCTTGTGTTGAGGCATGAGATATTAAAGAGAGGTTGAAGAGAGAGACTGTAGAGAGAGAAACTGGAGAGAGAAAGAGGAGAGAGAAAAAATGTGAGTGGGACCCACATGTGTGGTGGCAAGGTGACATGCCAACACGGCACCCCACGGCACTTGGCATGCATGCACGCAAAGTTTTGGGTTCAAATTCTAAGGTTTGACAGAGTTTTAACTTTGGGCCTATTTTTGGTGGGTCCTACAGTAGGTTCATGAAAATCCAATAGTGGAAAGATGTAGAGCGTCGATTTATCTTTCCAATGCAACTCAAATCACTCAATTCTGACATCGGATGAGAGAGATATCGCGATTCTCGTCGAAACGGTCGAAAAATGGCAAAAATAGGAGTTCTCGGTGAGTAGTTTACAACAGGGAAAACCGTAACATTTTTAAAAAGTTGAAGGGTCTTTTTTCAATTATCAAGAGTTGAGGGAAAAGTCTGAAATTATCATAAATAGAGTTAAATTCTATTCGGACGGCTCAGAATGAGCCACGTCGTCAAGATCCTGTTCGGATGGATCTGATTAAGGCGGGCTCGAGTGGATCTCAGCCATCGCGTCAGATTCCATCGCACGCCTTCGAATTGGTTGGATGCATTATATTATAATGGGTCGCGATCTATTGTGTTACCGCTTGATTCGGTGTAGCGTGCGTACGGTGCACAGCGGATCAGATCCAGATCCAACGGCTTAATTAATCCCCGATCGCGCCTGACGTGATTTATTCAGATCCGATGGCGCACGTTGAATACTGTCTTTTTAAGGTTATCCGACGGCTGGTAGAGGAGATTCCACATCACCCAATCAGCGTTCGACAACGCGCAAGAGCGGGCAGCGATTCCGTGTAGCGCAGGTGCACGGTAAGCCTCCGAAAGATTCCGTTTTGAATTTTCTGATTGACCGAACTTCAAACCGCCATAACTTCTTCATCCGAGCTCCAAATCGGTCCGTTCAAGTTGCAGTTTTCATATTTTTGGATGCTTTATACATTGGGCATCATTGGGAGTCAAAAAAACTCTGAGAAAATTGAAAATAGGGTTTTGAAGCTTAAGAGAAGGTTTTTCTAGGGTTTTGTGCTTGTGGGAGTGATCAATCACCAACTACTTCTTCTATGTGCATCAATGGAGTGCTAAATCCCTGTGAGAGGTTAGTAGAGCTTTTATTTTCACATTCATGGTGATTATGGGTTGTGTGGAAGAGATTGGAAGTCTGTCGATGAGGTGTGCTCTGTGAATCTATCTCTATCATCATTGAAGGCTGTTAGAGAGTACCTGAGAGCAGTGTGAAGCTTCAGAGAGATTGTTGGCCATTCAAAAGCATTGTTTGTGAGATTCTCAATTACTTATCTATTTATGCTTTCAATTTATTGTATGATAGCGTAGGTGCAAATTGTTGAATACTTAGCTAGTGGGAAAAAATTGTAAGGCAAATTTATAAGCCTAAAAAAAATTGTTATTTGCTTCCCGTGGGTGCGGGTTAAGCGTGGTGTGCAGCGTGTGCTGAACACTAGTACTTGATACCTGAATTCCTGGCACATGTGTGCCCTCTTAGTTTTATGCTAGGTAAATTGGGTGTATGTATTCCCTGCTGTGTAGACAGCAAAAAGAAGTGTATTGAGTATATACAGAGCCCGTTGGACATTACTCCGTGGATTAGTCATCACACACTGTGTTGGTGAACCACGTATATCCTGTGTTGTGGACTGTCTTTATTTTCCTATATATTTTGGAGTGCGTGGAATTGCTTGCAGGATGGGTGTGTAAATTTGGTAGACCTGACCACTGAGTGGTAGCGAGGTAGATTTGCATGCGCTTGTGTGTGTGTGAAAGGTTTGGTCTCCATCAACTCTGGGCAGCAGTAAATAATTAAGGAGAATTTTCAGACACTGATTCACCCCCCCTCTCAGTGTCATATCAAGTTCATCAGTTGTATGGCCAAGGAATCCTAGCAAGAGAAGTCACCAGTATCATCAACTTCCCCATCCTTGTAAATTATCACTCTCGATTTGTTTACCGAATGAATCGAAAACCAGAACCTTTGAAAAGTTCAAAGAATTTCGAGCCAGGTTCAGAGGATGAGTCAAAAGCAAAATATGCGATCTTATCTAGATTAGTGGATGGTGAGTGGTTAAGGTAGTCAAGAAATATCGATAAACTCCCAAAGGTCATGACTGATGACACAAAAGAGGTAGCAATTTACTACAACTAGAATTCCCAAGAGCCACCATGTATATCGACCCCTCACAATGCAACTAGAATAACAAACAGAACCCACAAAAGGAACCGTAAACATGCACTAGATGTTCCGAGACCATCTCATCACATGGGTGAAAGATAAAACCAAATTTTCCGAACACACGTATCCAATAAGAAAGGATCTTGAGTTGGTACTCAGTTTATTACGAATAACTCTTGACAGGTTTGCAACCCATCGAAATTAAGAAATCTTTTGATATTCTCTAATGGTCTTTGGTAAAGTCTTAAATAGATGAATTAATCTTAAGAATTGTAGCAAAAAAAGGTTTCTAGAGTAAGTTTAAGACTTGGACAGAATCATATATCTATGTAATGATCTCATACAAATTAACACAATTATAAAAAAATAAATAATGCACTTATTGTATTTGAATTTAAAGAATAAGAAATAATAGGATAGGGTTGAGTTGTGCCACCGGTCACTCTCCTTAAGATTAATTTCCCCCTTATGTGCAAAGAGTTCCCGTAAGATTAATCCCCAAGATAAAACAGCCCCATTATTTTAAAGCATCTTCCACTTAGGTTGCACTCCAAGAAGTGGTCTTCATTAGAATCCTGACGGCTACAATTAACACTCAAAGAAAAAAGAACTTTTCTTATATTTAAAACTGAATAAGGTTGGAGGGGGGGGAGAGAGAGAGTTATATACAAACTTGAATGTAACCTTATGCCCTAGGACTGTCCCCTTATTTATAGAGGACGAACTTCCAAATCAATAGGTACGATGGAGAGTTGTATCCATCCAACGGGGTACAATGAATGGGTACATCCTTTGAATGGATGACCTAGATTTGATCTCCCAATTATCATATAGATCAACGGTTGAGATCATACCTCTTCAATCTGTATAGGTACAAAACCATGTATAGGTACTTATTCAAGAATTCTTACCTCTACGTATGTAGAGACATACTCTAAAATAATAATTAGGCCCACAGATCTATCCGTACATCCACACCCGCATCATATAAGTCTCCTCAATCTTGTTTACCTTAGCAATGTGGGACTAAAAGAGTCCTATAAGCTAAACCAACCAAAAAACACATTGTGGGAATTTTTCCAAAACCAAAAATCGGAAAGAGAAAATTTTGAAACTTTTTATTTGTGTTTTGAAAAAACCAACAAAGTTTCTTTCTCATGGACACAGAGAGCTGCCTATACGGCTGCAGCTTCAAATACATCATATCTCCAACTGAAAATTCTTGTTCAATATGTTGGGAGTCGTAAGCTCTCTTCATTCTTACTTGGGCTTCCAAAATCTTTTCTTTGAGTTCCTTGATAATTGCATCTCTCTCCATCAGCTCTTGTTCTACAACTGCAACCCTTGCCGTTCCTAGAATATAATTCAAAAGAGATAGAGGAGACCTCCCATACACCACTTCAAATGGTATTCGGCCACTAGTTGTGTGCCAGCTTGTATTATAACAAAATTCTGCCCATGTTAACCACCTAGCCCAATTCTTAGGCTGAGAGCTTGTAAAACATGGTAGATACATCTCCAATGTACGATTTATAACCTCACTTTGACCATCCATTTGAGGATGATAGGTGGAGCTGAAATTGAAGGTGGTGCCATTTAATTGAAAAAGTTCCTTCCAAAACAAGCTGGTGAAGGTTGGGTCGTCACACACAATAGAACGGGACATCCCATGCAATCGAAAATTTTGATAGAAGAAGACTCGAGCAATTCCAGTAATGGTGTATGGATGAGAAAATGTAATGAAATGTGCGTATTTTGAAAGCCCATCAATGAAGTCCATAGCTATATCCTCCCGACTCAATATAGGGAGTGGTTGTAGAAGACCAGCTGGTGTGAGCTGCTCCACCTTGCAAGTATCACACTTCTTAATGAACTCTTTAATCCTCTTCTGCATTCCTGAGGCATGCACTCAACAATGAACTTCTTTGTAAAATCAGGTAGAGCTAGAATTGGGGCACATGTCATGGCTTCCTTGAGACATTTAAATGCCTCCTCAGCTAGCGGTTTCCAGTGGAAGGAATCTTTCTTCAACTTCTTCATAAGAGGTCCAGCCATCTTACCATAGTCTTTAATAAATTTACGGTAATAGCCAGTTAACCCCAAAAATCCCCTTAGAACTTTAAGTGATTGTGGTTTAGGCCAAGCACAACATGGTTTCCATTTTTTCTGGATCTACTGCTATTGAACCATCTCACACATAGACCAAGTCCAACACAATCTCCAAAACTTCTAACCAACTTTGAATTCTCCAAAAATTCAGTTTCCAAGAGTTCTAACTATTTTTAGCTTATCTTTTCATTGTAATCTGTAGTGTGTAACCACATCAATAACTTATCATTGTAATCTGTTGTGTAGCAATAACTTCTCATTGTAATCTATAGTGTAGCAATAACCACATTCTTCATTGTTACCAATATAAATACAACGCAAACGTAAATAACAATTCAAGGTATTTTACACCAACCTTTGTGTTTCAATATGGTATCAGAGCACTCAATGGCCACCGCCGACAACTCCAACAATGCCTCCATCGCCTCTACTAGTGGTGCACCACAGCAATCTCCAAATTTCACACATGCTCACCACTTTATTTCCATCAAACTGAGCTCCAAAAACTATCTTTTCTGGCGTGCCCAAATCATGCCATTTCTACAAGGACATGGTCTTTTTGGCCATCTCGACAGATCCTCTCCATGCCCACTTGCACCCATCACCACCTCTTCAGCACTGACCACTTCAATGCCCATCACAATAGATATTTCTACAACAACCTGGCAACGACAAGGCTACAATCTCATGAGCTTGCTGATCTCATCTCTTTCAAATGAGGCTCTTCGTCTCACAGTTGGCCTTACCTCAAGCAAACAAATATGGGAGGCCGTTGAGACAACCTATGCATCTACATCACATACTAGAATTCTCTCTCTTTACATATCTCTCTAGGACTTGAAACATAAAGCAGATGAATCCATTAGCTCCTTCCTACAGCGAGCCAAAGCCATTGCAGATGAACTCACAACAATTGGTCGTCCTATCAACCTTGTCGATTTCAATATATATATATATATATATATATATATATATATATATATATATATATATATATATATATTCTCCTACTTCGAACTTCATAGCCTCTTGCCTAACCATGAATTTTTAACCGGCTCTATGGTCTCTCAGCTGACACGCTCAGACACCTTATATATATATGATGAATTTAAGACTCTCATACCGACGCTCACTGCACTCACTGAACCTCTCTCCTACTCTAAACTTCATAGCCTCTTTCTTAACCATGAATTTTTAACCGGCTCTATGGTCTCTCAGCTGACATACTCAGACACCTTCCTATAGTGGTACTTCCTCCAACCGTGGCAGCGGTTAACTTGGCAAAGGCTTTCGTGGTCGTGGCAGTCATCCATTTCCCCCAGGACAGTATTGTTGCATTTGCCGCCACAATAACCATTTCACCGCCATCTGCTACTACTGCAACCAACCTCAATCATTAACACTAGCCAAACCTCCCTATCAACCCCCATCTGACAACTACACTATCCCTTACCCTATGCAACCACCCCTCCTCCCCCCTCTCCCCAGCTCTACCAATGGTTCCCTGACACCAGTGCTACCCATCATGTCACCCCTGACCTCAGTTCCCTCTTTCATCATGAAGCTTACAATGGAAGTGATCATGTAAGACCCGCACTCCACTAACTTGGTCTAACTGTGTCGTGCCAGGTCTTCCCATCATTGCTGGACCAAGTGGACCGACCGTGTGAAGATGGATTACAAAACCAGGTATGAATAGAGTTAAAATGTTCAAAAGTATGCGTATGATTGAATACCTGGGTAAGTATGGTCGACCATAAGGTAAGAAACAAAGGTCACTGATCCCGGACCCTACGGTCGATTTTTCGACCCTATGGTCGATGGATTCTGCGACTGTAGCCCATCGACCATGAGACCCCAGATCAGACTCCGAGTTGGAAACTTTCCTAATTCAAGGGGGGATTTCTTTTCTAATGTTGGAGAACTCTATAAGGAGAATTTTTCTCTATATAAAGGACGTCCTTCAACCTTTTTCACTCTTTTAAAACGTTAGTAAACCCTAAAGGAAGAGAAAGAGAAAGAAAGAGAACGAAGAGAAGGAGAAGAAGAGAAGACTAAGGAGAAGATTTTAGCTCTCTACCATAGGCAAAGGTATGAACCTAATCTCTGAAGATGTAAATTTTATGGAATAAGGCTTCTATGGGGGATTGGAGATGTCAACCTATTATGATCCATGTGATTCCTTGAGTAAATCCCAAGGCTAATCATGAGAGGTGAGTTTGGTGATAATGGTTGATGAAAAACTACTAATGATGACCATAGGATAATCTTAGTATGAACCCAAGAGAAAAGCCGAGGAGTTGACCCAAGAAAAACTTGAATTGAATGTAGTTTATGACTAGAAATCTTAAGGTCGCAGCTACGGTCGACCATAGCATGACCAGCATGATCAAAGTATCGACCATAAGCATTTAGGAAGAATTCAGAAACCATATGTTCACAGATACGGTCGCATATGGTGCGACCGTAGGGTATCGACCGTAGGCAGTAAGGTCGACACAGTATGAGACCACAGGACCAATCAGACACCTATTAGTGCTCTGTTTCAATTTCCAGCCACTATAACATGTTACATATGAATCCTAACTTTAATTCATATAACTCTTAGGTTATTAAATCGATTCAAAGAGAATTACAAGGCTTGAAAGGAGATCGAGTTTTGCTAATAGGTGAGGGAACAAGATCTAAACTAATTGGCTAATAAAAAACTTTTTTACTTATTGAGTCCAATGCCATGATTGATTCTATGCTTGTATACTTGTAGTGTGCATCTCACATGTCATCCAATATTCCTATTATTACTGCTCATGTATATTTATTTATGTCTATTTATAATATGATGATGATGATGATGATGCTAGGAATAGGCATGTGATTATGTGTATGTGGTTAATGTGCTTGATACTAGTGGAGCATCAGGAGGAAGACGTGGCATGGTGGTCTTTGACCTGGTCACCAAGCTCTAGCTCTATCTCTACTCAAGTCTTGTCCATTAACATCGTCGTATCACCATTATCTTAGCAGAACTATTACGTCGTAGGGCATCAGGGGAGGTGGTCTCGGACCGTGTAGTCTCTGGCTCTGTCGGGGGGCCTTAGCTCTATCTCTATGTGACACACCCCAATTCTGCACTCTTCAGAATGGTGTGATGAACCGCTAGCAAGCCAACGGTTC
>CM053276.1:89814554-89935434 GCA_028583415.1 Protea cynaroides | reverse complement strand
GCTTGGTTTGTAATTGTAGGTTTTTTTTTTTTAATGATGAACAGTGGTCCGGGTACACTTGATTCAAAATTTTTTTTTTTTTAATTCGAGCAACCTGGCTTTGATACCACTGTTAGAAATTCTATAAAGATGAATCAAATTAAAATAAGTAAACATACCCGGATCCATATAGTTTGGAGAAGAAAAAGATCCACTGTAAGCTTCAAGTATTGTCAGCCAATTTCTCTGCTAGTCTTGTCTGCTCCCTTTTCAGTATATGTGAACTATTAATCAATAATAGAAATTAATCATCTATATAAAGATAGAGAGCAGGGACTAACCTGTTAAGAAAGGTAATTTGGTCCTTCCCATAATCGGACCAAATTACCAGAAGGTCCCCAAACAATTACACATTATGTTGGATTAATTGGAACCCTCCCATAAAGGGTACCATCGAATCACAGTCGTCCATTCAACACCTATCCACTAATCCTACCTACACAATGTTTGGTGCAAGTCCATACATGATGAAAACATTACACTTAAGGATTCAAGTTTAATTTCTATCATTCCTGGGTTGCAGAGATTGGGAAAGAAATCGGGTGAAAAAGAGACAACTATTAATGACGAATCTACAATTCGAAGACAATATCTTTCTAAAGCTTGGGATTTTCTATATGGAAGAATGGAAGAGAACCCGTTGAAGAATTGGAGAATTCCTACCTTCTGCAACGAAATCGACATGAAAGATCATCTCAGAAATTGAGCTTACACGGTTGCATCAACTGTTCGGTGAAAAGATATGCTTCAAGATGTAATCTTTTTTTTCCCTATATCGATCTGCGATGGAATTTGCTGAGCTGCAGCGGCTTCAAGAGTCTGTTGATTTCATCGTCATTGGAGTCTGCAAAGTTGAGGCATGGGAGTAAAGGTCACCGCGACCTGTTTACATTGGTTGCAGCCAGTAGCTTCTCATTCTCCTTCATCAGCTCGGGCAAGCTAGTCTCCGCAATCTCATCGCCGTCGTCAAAAGACAGGGAGGAACTGATGGGGCTCTTGTCCGTCGATCGTTCCACTGATTGGCTTACTTAATAACGTAATCGACAAAGGTGTTGAGATCTCGATCATGTGATATAATCCCAAGTCTAGAGGGCAACTCCTCAGGAGGGCTTGCAGCGCCAGCTTAGATGGATACGGTGATGAAGAGTTTGCTAAAAATATTTTCTTTAGGGAAACTCCTGAACCCCTCCCTGTCATTCATTGTTTTTCACCTGATGAAAATAGGCCAATGAAAAATATCAGTATAAAATTTAATACAATACCTGATGTAGGTTCATTTAACGGATCCACATCGTCTTCCTCCTGGGTTTGGGCAGGAGGCTGGGTGGCCCGGATGGATGGCCGCCACTTGGCACTCGGAGGGATCTGAGCCCTCCATCCGAGCCGATCCCCCAGTCGGCTTAGCTTGTCGACTGGGGGGTCGGCTCGGATCCCTCCGAGTGCCAGGTGGCGGCCATCCATCTGGGCCGCCCAGTCTCCCGCCCAAACCCAGGCGGGAGACGATTTCTGTTCTCATTTAACTACCCTGACGAGGTATTGAGAAAAAGTTCGGATCCAGAAAAATAATCATAAATGAAAGAATTGGGGCGTTAGATTCGTAAGAAATTTTCAAGGTACAACATCAGCTTAGATCCATGAGCAATCCTGAACACCAACTTCTTAAAGGAGAGTCGAGGCAAGAAACAGAGCAACAAAGACGAAGAAGAAGGTGATTTGGGAGTAGGGTTAAAAATTACTGAAGGGTAAACTCGATTTTTCTTTTTTAAATAAGGCTATTGCTGTCAATACAAAAATGGTTTTGAGTTGACATCAGCATCTAATAGCTCCATCTTAATGATTTGGGTTTTTTTGATAAACGTTTTGGAATTTTGTGTGGTAGTTGATGTTTTCAGATATCTTGGGTGGTAGGTGATGTTTCTAAACGTATTTTGGGTATTACGTGAAATTTTTCCTATAAAATATTACATGTAAAATTTTACTTGGAAACAAACAAAGCATTAAGGATCTAATTGATTGCAAGGGAAATAAAGGGGAAGGGAAGTGAAAATTTTAAACTTAAAAATGAAACTTTTGTAATAATTACATCACATGCTATCATATGACATGTAAATAACTTTAAATCATTCTATATTTAGTTATTAATTTACACTTGACTTATGCATATGAATCCCTTGCATTTGAAAAAGTAAAATAAAATAAGTATCATAATTAAATATGGATAGAAATTTAGATATTTTATACAATCATCTTGTGTTATACAAGTTTTCTTTTTAGATTTGAAAATTTTCACTTTTTTTCCCTTTAATTTTTCTTACAATCAAACTGACCTTTAGGGTGGAAGAAAATTTTTTCCTTACTTCATAGCCCAATATGCATTTCCCTGATTTGGCCTAAATACCGTTAACTCATAGATCGTGAGCCTAAAATTCACAGCCCATTAAAAATTCCAATTCACCATGCCCATACTCTCATGCACTACCTAAATTTTTCATCGATGATACCCGCTGGATGATGGGAATTTTTATACTACATTATAGCATACTTCTAAATCACAACGAGATCTCATAATCTTGGAAATTCAGGAAATTTTTATCTTTGTATGTTCAAAAAAGGAAGTGTCCCGATGATATTTTTTAGATCTTGACTTGAAATCTCGAACCTCACCCAAACGGGTGGAGATTTAAAACCTTGCTTCATAGAGAAAAGAAGGAATACGCAACAGCATGGACTGGATGGGGCCTTGGCACATACCCATGCTTATGTAGCCCACATGTCATTATTATACTAGTCATCGACTTGTTTGAAGGACAGGTGGTGGGTCCACCAGTAATAGCTGGTTCAAAAGATGAAGAGTTTCAGTTCAACTCATCACCCTTTTCTTTTTAAACCAGGAAAATGGATCAACTGGTTTGACCGGTCAGGCCGATCCATTGGCCTATTTTCATTTTCATTGTTTTTCACTTAGGTTATGTTTGGAAACCAAGAAAAGAAAAAAAAATTGAAATAGATGAGAGAGACAGACACATAAATTTATCATTTTTTCATCATTATCTTTGTTGGGATGAACCTCCTTTGTTGTTGTTGTATCTTTGTCCTGTTAAGCTTTTTCCTTTTCTAGGCTTCCAAACAAAGCCTAAGTTGCTTTGCTTAATCGAAATTGAATACCTTTCCTTTTTGAATCCAATGGTGGGGTTCTTATGAAACATAGGCCATCAAAGCTGATAACTTACTGACCCACTAACCCTGGTCCCACTACGTCCCCAAAGTCTTTCAGATAGCTTTCCTCTCCTTATGTTGAGTGTCGGAGAATAACCCATAAAGAAAAAATGAGAAGATAAAGTAGATGTTTACTTCAAGGGAATCAAACCACCAATGTTAACACACAAAGTATAAAGATAAATCAGCATACCATTTTATTCATAACATCCCCTTTTAAAGATTATACACCAAGTTACATTCCAATAAAAAAGCGAAATCAGCAACAAAACGACTAAGGTGCCTCGACTAACGACTAAAAAGAGAAAGATAAGAATTAGCTTAGGTGGAGGTGGAAGACTTATCCAAACCATAACAACTCCCTCCCAATTAAATTGCGCCCTTGTCCACATAGGTGAAAGCTGGGAATTGAGTCTTAACGAACTCCAGGTCTTCCCAAGTTGCATCCACAATGGACGTGTCTTGCCAATGAATCAAAATCTCATGCTTCCTCATTCGAATCCAACAATCAAGAACAGCTTGGGGAGTTTGAAGGACCTTATCCGCATCAACATTGACAATTGGTAACTGAGGTTGATTATTGATAGTATCTCCAACCTTTTTCTTGAGAAGAGAAACATGAAACACTGGATAAATGCGTGAACCACCTGGAAGCTCTAATTTATAAGCTACTGCCTTAATGCATTGTAAAATCTTGAAGGATCCAAAGTACCTTGCAGGAAATTTAAGGTTGTAGCCAAAAAAAGGTTTCTGGAGTAAGTTTAAGACTTTGATAGAATCATATATCTATATAATGATCTCATACAAAATAATACAATTATAAAAAATAAATAATGCACTTACTGTATTTGAATTTGAAGAATAAGAAATAATAAGATAGGATGGAGTCGTGTCATCGATCACTTTCCTTAAGATTAATTCACCCCTTATGTGCAAAGAGCTCTTGTAAGATTAATCCCCAAGATAAAACAGCCCTGGTAATTTGAAGCATCTTCTACTTAAGTTGCACTCCAAAAAATGGTCTTCGTCAGAATCCCAACGGCTACAATTAACACTAAAAGAAAACAAAACTTTTCTTATATTTAAAATAGAGTAAGGTTGGAGGGAGGGAGAGAGAGAATTCTATACGAATTTGAATGTAACCTTATGTCTTAGGATTGTCCCCTTATTTATAGAGGACGAAGTTCCAAATCAATGGGTACGATGGAGAGTTGTATCCATCCAACGATGTACGATGAATGGATACATCCTTTGAATGGATGGCCTAGATTTGATCTTCCAATGATCATATAGATCAACGGTTGAGATCATACCCCTTCAATCCGTATAGGTACAAAACCATGTATAAGTACCTATTCAAGAATTCTTACCTCTACGTATGTAGAGACATACTCTAAAATAATAATTAGGCCCACAGATCTATCCGTACACCTACACCCGAACCATATAAGTCTCCTCAATCTTGTTTCCCTTAGTAATGTGGGACTAAAAGAGTCCTATAAGCTAAACCAACCAAAAAACATTGTGGGAATTTTTCCAAAACCAAAAATCGGAAAAAGAAAATTTTGATACTTTTTATTTGTGTTTTGAAAAAACCAACAATTGCCCACAAGTTATGAAAATTTGAAAAACGGAATAAAGTGTTAATCATATGGAGATATATAAGAGACATCGTCGCAGATGTCTTTTGCACTTGAATCTACACTAGGTCTGATATATTATGCTACAGAGTATGGGTGAACCCACGCTTCTTGAACCTTTCCTCAGCGGTATAGCCGACTAGCATACCAACCATCCCTTATAATCCGTCCCTCGAATAATTCCTTTCGTAAAATGTGGACATTTTTCTCTGGCCTTGTCCCTATCTCAGATTCATGGATGTTTAGAGAGTTCACCCATAAAACTCTAATCAGAGGTGGCCCCA
Source organism: Protea cynaroides (assembly GCA_028583415.1). Classification (NCBI taxonomy): domain Eukaryota; kingdom Viridiplantae; phylum Streptophyta; class Magnoliopsida; order Proteales; family Proteaceae; genus Protea; species Protea cynaroides. Next base: position 89,930,255 of record CM053276.1, on the reverse strand, counting down.
CCTGTTACATCCACTTAGGTCAACCCATAGTGTGCACCATAGTTAACACACCCCCATATTCTAGTAGGATACTTGGTTTGATTAAGAGTTTTATGACTCATTCATTTGTTCATTGTGATGAATATTACCTTTCCATTTAACCAAAATGAGTAAATTCTGGTAATACTAATCAAGTCATCCAATTACTTCGTTCTTACCCATTGAACCTAATTTCAAGGACTTCCTCTCACATAGGTTGGGTATCCATCACATGACTTATGACACGGGCTTTAAGCTCATTCCTTTAGATGTATATCACCTTAGTGGTCAGAAGCTAAATAATCATATTTGTCAAAACTATCCTGACTAAGTATTGTTAAAAACGTGTTATTCTATTAGCTTCTCCAGATATATTGTATAACCACCTAAGACCTACATGTCTTAGATGTCCTTAAACATTTCATAAACCTAACAAAGTCATATTTATCTTGATTGTATTCTTTTGCCGTAAAATCTACTTCTTAAAGTAGCATAATCAACTTAGATTTTCATCATATATCTATTATCGAGATATTTAGTCATTGACCCTTATCCCGATTTAACTTTATAGTCATACTTGACTATGCATGGTTGAATCAATACACTTTATTTTTACAGATTCAATGAATCTTACCACCATCATGGTCATCTCCTTTTGAACCAAGTCGAACTTTCCGAATCTAGCTTGTTTTCTAGATTCTATTACCGCTTTCCCAAGTAGAGACTGATTGTTCTACTTAACTTTAGTTATCTCTTTACAAAGAGGTTCACCACTTAAAAAGCGTAAGCTTATAGAATCCCCAAAATTCTAGGATTTACTATACTCAACCTTCTAGGTACTCCGAGTATACCATACATCATTTATTTTTCAAACAAACCTCCTTTGTATCAAAGTTTTTCTCTTCTAGATTCTGTTATAGTATCACAACAATTTTTCAAGAAAGATTAATCGTTCCACTTGTCATTCGTCCTCTCTATATGAAGGAATGCAACATGTAAATTTGCAATCTGACAAAAATCCCCACATTCCTGGGTTTTCCACTCAACCTTATAGGTATTCTGAGTATGTACAAGATATACTATCAATTCATTTATCCATATAAAATTATTAGTATCTTATGTCTCCATATTAACCATATTCAACATGTTACATGATCTACCCTATCTATGGCTTATAAACAACATCCATGCATTTGGTTATCTCATTCAAATACTAAGAGTCCCATATTTAAGTCTGGTTAGGCCAACTATTTTGGTTATGCGATATTTAAATACCCTCCTCTTAGATTAAAGTCTAGGCAATCATGAGTCTCAATCATATGATCACATTAATTGTCCAACTAACAATTAACTTACTTCAAAATACATAGAACAATATTCTTTACATGACAATTAAATTGCCTATATAATTAATGCACTTCATAAACATGTGACAATAACAAAACCATGATTCAATCAAACCATAATCATAATATCAATGATAATTCAAAAATAAAATATTTCTTACCGGTAGATATAACTCGAGCAAAAGAAAATTATGTTAAATAACTCTAAATCCATATCATCCCAATTCCAGGCCCAATTTTATTTTGGGGCAATGTTCGTTATTTCTAAATAATCCAGTCAATGGTTTAGAATTGAAAACCATGCCCTAACAGCATACTTTGTTCAAAATGAAACGATCAAACGAGATGTTTGCTCCTTACAAATAAGAGAATGTACTGCTATATGTCTTTTAAAAACACCACTCAACAACGTATCCAAATGGTTTTATCCGCTATCAAAATTGTTATATGCCTATTCCATGTGCTTCTTCTATTGGGCTGTTTTACCAGTCCCATGTTTAAAGTGGCCATCTAAATTAGCAAGCAATGACTAAAGCACATCGGTTCCAAAGGAAACTGGATTTCTTTCCAAAACTGACCATCATAGTGAAACACAACTCTCACTTGTCTAGCAAAATTTATAAGTCAAAAAAGTAATGGTATCTTTTCCCGAGAGGCACAGATGAAATTTATATTAGATAATGGTTTTAAACAGTTGAAAAGTTAACTAGTTCATATGCTACTATTTTGACTAAAATTAATTAACCCCATGCTGCTTGTCTCAAATCATTTGGCTCCACTTGGTTTTAATTCCCAACCAATAAGATAGATCATGAATAAAAATATAGTCCAGGTCAGCACAACCATAATCATTACGCATGCTAACAATGCAAATAGAATCCGATAAAAATGTCATGTAAAATTATATTTACCAGAAGAGGCAACTAATAACAATGATAACCGATGTTTTGAAACATATCATTCTTAAAGAAGCAAAGGATTTACGCATGATTTAAGAACATCTGGCTTGCTCAAAAAGCAACAAATTTACTAACCCAATTTATGGAAAAATTCTCAATTTGGAAACCCAAAAAACCAACTTTGGAAGAAGCCAGAATTTTTATTTATTTATTATTAATTTTTTAATTTTAATTTTTAAAATAAATCTGACTTGGAAATAAACTTAACATAAACACCAACAGATTATTACTTTTCCAATAACCGCTTAGAGTGATAACTATATGCATCTCACAATGGACGTGAAGATCCCAGGAATACAATCCCACAGATCCAGCGCAAATCTCTCTCTCAACAACTTCTATTTAAATTCAAAAGCTTATTGGACTTGTTTCCAATATTATTCTCCTTTATTGCAGGGATACTTCTCATTTGATACGTTGTAATTCTCTATATATTGTACACGAATACAATAATTCAATACAATGAATTACACTTAAGTGCCTGTTTGGTAACATTCTGCTTCAGCTCTGCTTTTGATTTGGACTCTCAAGGAGCTATTTGGGAGTCATTTGGGCCCGTTTGATAACACTCCAGCTCCCATGGAGCTACTTCTGGTCCGGAGTCATTTTCTACTTTTTCTCCGGAGTCAGGATTTTTGGAGTAGAATGCTGTTTGATAACGCTGCCCCAAAATCAAAAGACTATGCTTCCAGAATGCTATTTTGTGGTGGTGGTGGTGGTGGTGTTGGTGGCGGTAGGGGGGGTGGTGGTAGTGGTGGTGGGTGGTGGCGGCGGCAGTGCTGGTGGGTGGTGGCAGTGGCGGCAGTGGTGGCAGTGGTGGCAGTGGTGGTAGGTGGTGGGTGGGTGGTGGTGGCGACGGTGGTGGTGGTGGCGGTGATGGTGGAAGGTGGTGGGTGGTGGTGGCGGTGATGGTAGAAGGTAGTGGGTGGTGATAGCGGCGATGGTGGAGGGTGGTGGCGGCATCGGTGGTAAGTGGTGGGTGGTGGTGGTGGTGGCGGTGGCGGCAGTGGTGGCAGTGGTGGTAGGTGGTCGGTGGGTAGTGGTGGCGACGGTGGTGGTGGTGGTGGTGGCGGTGATGGTGGAAGGTGGTGGGTGGTGGTGGCGGTGGTAGTGATGGTGGAAGATGGTGGGTGGTGGTAGCGGCGATGGTGGAGGGTGGTGGCGGCATCGGTGGTAAGTGGTGGGTGGTGGTGGTGGTGGTGGTGGTGGCGGAGGCAGTGGTGGCAGTGGTGGTAGGTGGTGGGTGGGTGGTGGTGGCGACGGTGGTGGTGGTGGCGGTGATGGTGGAAGGTGGTGGGTGGTGGTGGTGGCGGTGATGGTGGGCGGTGGTGGCGGCAATGGTGGAAGGTGGTGGCGACATTGGTGGTAAGTGGTAAGTGGAGGGTGGTGGTGATGGCGGGGGCGGCGGCGATGGTGGTGGTGGCGGCAGCGGCGGTGGTGGTGGTGGTGGTGGTGGCGGCTGTGGGTGGTGGGTGGTGGTGGAGATGGTGGCGGTGGAGGGGTGGTGGTGATGATGGTAGTGCTAGTGGTAGTGGTGATGGCAGTCAGTAGTGGTAATAGCTCCGGAGCAAGAGAAGTAAGTTTTTTTAGCTCCAGTTTTTTAGCTCCCAGAGACATTTTTGGAGCGATTCACTCCATGGGAGTCAAAACTTGAACCATGTTTATCAATCGTCATTCTACTCCGGATTAGCTCCGGAGCTAAGAAGTAAGGAGCTGGAGTGTTATCAAACGGGTCTTGGCATTCAGACTCTCAAGGAGCTATTTGGGAGTCATTTTGGGAGCCAGAAAGTGTTTGTTAACACCATGCTGATTCCAGCTCCAATAGAGTCAACCGGTTCAAAAAATGACTCTCAGAGCCAAAATTTCAGAGTAAAAAATAGTTGCTTTTATGGATCCAAAGCAAAAAACGAGAGGCAAAAGACTCTCATTTTAATTATTGGATTCCCGTATTTTTCCCCTTGCTCGAACGAAGTTTGTGTTTCATCTTCTCCTCTGCGCTCAACAGCAGGTTAGTCCCTCCATCTCTACTTCCTCTCTCTCTCTCTCTCTCTCTCTCTCTCTCTCTCTCTCTCTCTCTCTCTCTCCTAAGAATGTCGAATGGGATTAATTAGAGTACTGCATACATGGATTTCTAGGTTTCATCGCATTTCTTCTCCTTATCTTTTCTTCTTCGTCTTTTGGACCCAATCTGACTTTACTGTTATCTTATCATATACATTCATCTTGGTCCCCGGCGTGGAAGAGGCTAATGGTAAGGTTTCACCCCTTTTCCCATCCGGGTCCTCTTTCTTCGCTTTGGTTTATGTTTTCCCTGTTTCACATTTCTTTTTTTTGAATGTTTCATGCTATTTCTCTGTCTTCCCTTGCTTTCAAATCCCAGCTCCTCTGCCTTTGTGTTGGCTATCAACGCTTACGATCTACCAATCAATTATAGTTGATTAATTCGAGATCTATTCTCTTTTTATGTCGTGCTTCTCAATACAATTCCAATTATAGATTTTAATTTTTGTTTTTCTATTGTGTGCATGGAATTCTCAGTTTGAATTTTTTTTTATTTGGATTTCTCTCTACATCAGCTCTAGAATCGATTCCAGAATCGCGTTACCAAACAACTCCAAATAAGCTCCTACTCTCAATCAGTTCTGGAAATAAATGAAAACTCTAAAATGATTTCAAAGTAAGATCCATGGAACCGGAGTCAAAGTGTTACTCAATCTTCTGTAATCGAATTACACTTCAATTTTTTTTTTTAATGAAAAAGAACCGTTACTACCCTATAAAATCATCTTCAGTTCCATTAACCTTGTCTGGTTGGTTCCAATGGAACCCACGAAACCCACCATCAACATGTGATCACAAAAGCTTCCATGTGACAGTAAGGAATCTCAAGTAGAAGTATTTAGCGGTAGATATTTAATTGGGCGACGTGGTATTACTAGCAGCCACCTCTCGTGCTCTGCCCAGAAGTCTAGACCCTATTTATGTCTTCCTCTCTCACTCCCAACAGTTCCAGCCACCTCATCGAGCACTCACTCATTAGTCATTACAAGCACCAGTACTCGTAAATCCAGATCTAATGATGACCTCCGCAACATCCTTGCAGTTCTTGGCTAGCCCTATGGATCGTCTGGGGCACAAAGATCGATCAAACTTTGCCCTTACTTCCATGCGACTCCAGCAACGGAAGGCTGGCATGTAATGCGGTGTATGGCCGAGGAATCCTAGCAAGAGCAGTCACCAGTATCATCAACCTCCCCATCCTTGTAAATTATCACTCTCGATTTGTTTACCGAATGAATCGGAAACGAGAACCTTTGAAAAGTTCAAAGAATTTCGAGCCAGGTTCAGAGGATGAGTCAAAAGCAAAATATGCGATCTATCTAGATGAGTGGATAGTGAGTGGTTAAGGTAGTCAAGAAATACCGATAAACTCCCAAAGGTCGTGACTGATGACACAAAAGAGGTAGCAATTAACTACAACTAGAATTCCCAAGAGCCACCATGTATATCGGCCCCTCACAATACAACTAGAATAACAAACAGAACCCACAAAAGGAACCGTAAACATGCACTAGATGTTCAGAGACCATCTCATCACATGGGTGAAAGATAAAACCCAATTTTCCGAACACACGTATCCAATAAGAAAGGATCTTGAGTTGGTACTCAGTTTATTACGAATAACTCTTGACAGGTTTGCAACCCATCGAAATTAAGAAATCTTTCGATATTCTCTAATGTCTTTGGTAAAGTCTTAAACAGATGAATTAATCTTAAGAATTGTAGCAAAAAAAGGTTTCTAGAGTAAGTTTAAGATTTGGACAGAATCATATATCTATGTAATGATCTCATACAAATTAACAAAATTATAAAAAATAAATAATGCACTTACTGTATTTGAATTTAAAGAATAAGAAATAATAGGATAGGGTTGAGTCATGTCATCGGTCACTCTCCTTAAGATTAATTCACCCCTTATGTGCAAAAAGTTCCCGTGAGATTAATCTCCAAGATAAAACAGCCCAAGTAATTTGAAGCATCTTCCACTTAGGTTGCACTCCAAGAAGTGGTCTTCATCAGAATCCTGACGGCTACAATTAACACTCAAAGAAAAAAGAACTTTTCTTATATTTAAAACTGAATAAGGTTGGAGGGAGGGAGAGAGAGGGTATTATACAAACTTGAATGTAACCTTATGCCCTAGGACTGTCCCCTTATTTATAGAGGACGAACTTCCAAATCAATAGGTACGATGGAGAGTTGTATCCATCCAACGGGGAACAATGAATGGGTACATCCTTTGAATGGATGACCAGGATTTGATCTCCCAATTATCATATAGATCAACGGTTGAGATCATACCTCTTCAATTTTTATAGGTACAAAACCATGTATAGGTACTTATTCAAGAATTCTTACCTCTACGTATGTAGAGACATACTCTAAAATAATAATTAGGCCCACAGATCTATCCATACATCCACACCCGCACCATATAAGTCTCCTCAATCTTGTTTACCTTAGCAATGTGGGACTAAAAGAGTCCTATAAGCTAAACCAACCAAAAAACACATTGTGGGAATTTTTCCAAAACCAAAAATCGAAAAGAGAAAATTTTGAAACTTTTTATTTGTGTTTTGAAAAAACCAACAAAGGTTCTTTCTCATGGACACAGAGAGCTGCCTATACGGCTGCAGCTTCAAATACATCATATCTCCAACTGAAAATTCTCGTTCAATATGTTGGGAGTCGTAAACTCTCTTCATTCTTACTTGGGCTTCCAAAATCTTTTCTTTGAGTTCCTTGATAATTGCATCTCTCTCCATCAGCTCTTGTTCTACAACTGCAACCCTTGCCATTCCTAGAATATAATTCAAAAGAGATAGAGGAGACCTCCCATACACCACTTCAAATGGTATTCGGCCACTAGTTGTGTGCCAGCTTGTATTATAACAAAATTCTGCCCATGTTAACCACCTAGCCGAATTCTTAGGCTGAGAGCTTGTAAAACATGGTAGATACATCTCCAATGTACGATTTATAACCTCACTTTGACCATCCATTTGAGGATGATAGGCGGAGCTGAAATTGAAGGTGGTGCCATTTAATTGAAAAAGTTCCTTCCAAAACAAGCTGGTGAAGGTTGGGTCATCACACACAATAGAACGGGACATCCCATGCAATCGAAAATCTTGATAGAAGAAGACTCGAGCAATTCCAGTAATGGTGTATGGATGAGAAAATGTAATGAAATGTGCGTATTTTGAAAGCCCATCAATGAAGTCCATAGCTATATCCTCCCGACTCAATATAGGGAGTGGTTGTAGAAGACCAGCTGGTGTGAGCTGCTCCACCTTGTGTCGTGGCAAGTATCACACTTCTTAATGAACTCTTTAATCCTCTTCTGCATTCCTGAGGCATGCACTCAACAATGAAATTCTTTGTAAAAAATCAGGTAGAGCTAGAATTGGGGCACATGTCATGGCTTCCTTGAGACATTTAAATGCCTCCTCAGCTGGCGGTTTCCAGTGGAAGGAATCTTTCTTCAACTTCTTCATAAGAGGTCCAGCCATCTTACCATAGTCTTTAATAAATTTACGGTAATAGCCAGTTAACCCCAAAAATCCCCTTAGAACTTTAAGTGATTGAGGTTTAGGCCAAGCACAACATGGTTTCCATTTTTTCTGGATCTACTGCTATTGAACCATCTCACAGATATACCAAGTCCAACACAATCTCCAAAACTTCTAACCAACTTTGAATTCTCCAAAAATTCAGTTTCCAAGAGTTCTAACTATTTTTAGCTTATCTTTTCATTGTAATCTGTAGTGTGAACCGCATCAATAACTTATCATTGTAATCTGTTGTGTAGCAATAACTTCTCATTGTAATCTGTAGTGTAGCAATAACCACATTCTTCATTGTTACCAATATAAATACAACGCAAACGTAAATACCAATTCAAGGTATTTTACACCAACCTTTGTGTTTCAATATAGTATCAGAGCACTCAATGGCCACCGCCGACAACTCCAAGAATGCCTCCATCGCCTCTACTAGTGGTGCACCACAACAATCTCCAAATTTCACACATGCTCAACACTTTATTTCCATCAAACTGAGCTCCAAAAACTATCTTTTCTGGCGTGCCCAAATCATGCCATTTCTACAAGGACATGATCTTTTTTGCCATCTCGACAGATCCTCTCCATGCTCACTTGCACTCATCACCACCTCTTCAGCACTGACCACTTCAATGCCCATCACAATAGATATTTCTACAACAACCTGGTAACGACAAGGCTACAATCTCATGAGCTTGCTGATCTCATCTCTTTCAAATGAGGCTCTTCCTCTCATAGTTGGCCTTACCTCAAGCAAACAAATATGGGAGGCCCTTGAGACAGCCTATGCATCTACATCACATACTAGGATTCTCTCTCTTTACATATCTCTCTAGGACTTGAAACATAAAGAAGCAGATGAATCCATTAGCCCCTTCCTATATATATATATATATATATATTCTCCTACTTTGAACTTCATAGCCTCTTGCTTAACCATGAATTTTTAACCGGCTCTATGGTCTCTCAGCTGACACGCTTAGACACCTTATATATATATGATGAATTTAAGACTCTCATACCGACGCTCACTGCACTCGTTGAACCTCTCTCCTACTCTAAACTTCATAGCCTCTTTCATAAACATGAATTTTTAACCGGCTCTATGGTCTCTCAGCTGACATACTCAGACACCTTCCTATAGTGGTACTTCCTCCAACCGTGGCCGCGGTCAACTTGGCAAAGGCTTTCGTGGTCGTGGCAGTCATCCATTTCCCCCAGGACAGTATTGTTCCATTTTCCGCCATAATAACCATTTCACCGCCATCTGCTACTACTGCAACCAACCTCAATCATTAACACTAGCCAACCCTCCCTATCAACCCCCATCCGACAACTACACTATCCCTTACCCTATGCAACCACCCCTCCCCCCCTCTCTCCAGCTCTACCAATGGTTCCCTGACATCGGTGCTACCCATCATGTCACCCTTGACCTCACTTCCCTCTTTCATCATGAAGCTTACAATGGAAGTGATCATGTAACACCCGCACTCCACTAACTTGGTCTAACCGTGTCGTGCCAGGTCTTCCCATCATTGCTGGACCAAATGGACCGATCGTGTGAAGATGGATTACAAAACCAGGTATGAATCGAGTTAAAATGCTCAAAAGTATGGGTATGATCAAATACCTGGGTAAGTATGGTCGACCATAAGGTATGAAACAAAGGTCACTGATCCAGGACCCTACGGTCGATTTTTTGACCCTATGGTCGATGGATTCTACGACTGTAGCCCATCGACCATGAGACCCCAGATCAGACTCCGAGTTGGAAACTTTCCTAATTCAAGGGAGAATTTCTTTTCTAATGTTGGAGAACTCTATAAGGAGAATTTTTCTCTATATAAAGGACGTCCTTCAACCTTTTTCACTCTTTTAAAACGTTAGTAAACCCTAAAGGAAGAGAAAGAGAAGGAAAGAGAACGAAGAGAAGGAGAAGAAGAGAAGACTAAGGAGAAGGTTTTGCTGAGAAGATTTTAGCTCTCTACCATAGGCAAAGGTATGAACCTAATCTCTGAAGATGTAAATTTTATGGAATAAGGCTTCTATGGGGGATTGGAGATGTCAACCTATTATGATCCATGTGATTCCTTGAGTAAATCCCAAGGCTAATCATGAGAGGTGAGTTTGGTGATAATGGTTGATGAGAAACTACTAATGATGACCATAGGATAATCTTAGTATGAACCCAAGAGAAAAGCCGAGGAGTTGACCCAAGAAAAACTTGAATTGAATGTAGTTTATGACTAGAAATCTTAAGGTCGCAGCTACGGTCGACCATAGCATGACCAGCATGATCAAAGTATCGACCATAAGCATTTGGGAAGAATTCAGAAATCATATGGTCACAGATACGGTCGCATATGGTGCGACCGTAGGGTATCGACCGTAGGCCGTAAGGTCGACACAGTATGAGACCATAGGACCAATCAGACACCTATTAGTGCTCTGTTTCAATTTCCAACCACTATAACATGTTACATATGAACCCTAACTTAAATTCATATAACTCTTAGGTTATTAAATCGATTCGAAGAGAATTACAAGGCTTGGAAGGAGATCGAGTTTTGCTAATAGGTGAGGGAACAAGACCTAAACTAATTGGCTAATAAAAAGTTGTTTTACTTATTGAGTCCAATTGATTCTATGCTTGTATGCTTGTAGTGTGCATCTTACATGTCATCCAATATTCCTATTATTATTGCTCATGCATATTTATTATTGTCTATTTATAATATGATGATGATGATGATGATGATGCTAGGAATAGGCATGTGATTATGTGTATATGGTTAATGTGCTTGATACTAATGGAGCATCAGGAGAAAGACGTGGCATGGTGGTCTTTGACCTGGTCACCAGACTCTAGCTCTATCTCTACTCAAGTCTTGCCCATTAACATCATCGTATCATCATTATCTTAGAAGAACTATTACGTCATAGGGCATCAGGGGAGGTGGTCTCGGACCGTGTAGTCTCTGACTCTGTCGGGGGGCCTTAGCTCTATCTCTATGGATGTATTGAAAGATGTTGGGGTGAGGCCTTGGATACACTAGATGACATTTAGGATTGGTTAGTTGCAAGCCTAGTTTGCAAGCCCTTGCTAATAGGGGCTTACGTGTTGGTATGGATTGGGCATCAAGGGAAGTATTGGCAGTGTTTGATTCGAACACTTTAGCTCTCTCTCTCTATTCCATGATGGATGCATGTGGGACAACAATGGTGTTTGATCCATTGGGCAGATTCACACACTTGTGTATAGAGGTGCGGGGGCCACCAAACCTTTCTATAACATATTGCAAACTTAAAAACTAGACCACATATATTAATTAAATGCATACATATGTTTGTTGTATTGTTTTGTTTGTTCACTGAGCCGTGATGTATGCTCACCCTTTTGACGTGGAATATTTTAGTTGATGATGTAGGTCCTAATGTTGAAGATTATGTGAATGCGTCGATGTACGAACACGTTGAGGCCATGGATGTAGAAGCTATAGAAAATACGAGTGCAACTAGTGTATTTTTTTATTAGTTTAATTATATTTGATTATTGGAACATGTAATGGGTTAATTACTTTTATGTCTTGAGTTTTGGAGATAATTGGATTAATTATTTATCATGGTTAGATGCTCAGTTCATTATTTATTAAGACTTTCGTTTATTTGTTTATTATCTCTGATTATTACTGTGGAATGTGTGGGTGGCTGATATGGTGGGTACTACCTAACAGAGATCCTGGTTGAACTATTGGTTTATTAATGGTTCATCACACCATTCTGATTAGTTCAAAATTGGAGTGTGACAACTTGGTATCAGAACTCTCCCACGTTCTACCCATTGACCTAACTACTTCTACATGAGTCATGAACTGAGTTAAAATAAAATTAAAAACGTAATAAGAACACACCATAAGCACCTGTGTTGTTTGAGACATAAACAAAGGGAATAAGGTAACTATGTAAAGGAGAAAATAATATATATATATATATATATATATATATATATATATATATATATATATATATATATATATATATATATATATATATATATATATATATATATATATATATATATATATATATATATATATATGCCGAATAGAAATAAGAAAAATATACATCTGAATCAGAGTACAGTTCACAAGCCAGAGAGTTACTTTGCAATATAAATGGCAATCATGGAGCTGGGGGTGCTGGAGGAGGAGGTGCCTCACGGTTTCTATCATAGTCCTCAGCATAAACTCTCGTAAGTCAGGCTACCTGAGTCTAGGTCACTTGGAGACTAGTCGCCAAATCTACTACCCGCTGGTCTGTAGCACGCTGAGCCTCACGAATCTCATGTAGTAGAGCCATCATGTCATCTGATTATGGGCGTGAAGGGCCAGCTGAGTGAGAAGACCGAGAAGGACCGGCTCCAGTAGAATGGTGTGGTAATAGAGGAGGTATGACATCCACATCCATGTACATCCTATCATCATCCTCCTCATCATCACTCTCGTGTGCCTCTGCTGCTGCTGTTGCTGCCGCCTCCACATCTACTGCCGCTACCCGAGTGAGAGGACATCTCATAGCATTTCTCTTGTCATCACTGACCTGTATCTCTCTCATGCCCATCCTACTGATGGCCTCCCAATCAAGGTCAGCTGAGAAGGTGTCCTCAAAAATCCTCTCATCCTCTAGGTTCACCTGTAGATGCACGAGCAAGGTGGAGATCAGCCGTCCATAGGGCAAGTTACCTCTCGAGTCAGGCAACGTAGCTCTGTGCATAGTCCGGAGGATGATGTAAGGGAGATAGACAGGCTGCCTAGTACAGATACAGTACAATAGGTACTGAGTCAGCTGAGAGACCATCTCGTAGTGTCCACCCTGAGGGATCAGATTATGCTGGATAGTCTTACAATAGACTCGTGGCTCTAGACGCAAGTTAACCACCTTCATTTCCTAGTGGTCATCCCAAAGAATCTGATTGTCTATCTCTGCACACACCTGTGTAGATAGAAACTGGGGCTCCCTTGGTGCATAGTAGACCAATGTCCGTCATTGAAAATGCCCAAGAGATCAGCCAACTCCTGACATTTGAAAGAGATAGGAACCCCTTTCACCCAACTGGTGATCCGAAGCTCTCTACCCCTATCCACATCCTCTAGTTTACCCTCCACTTGAAGGTGATAGTAGAACTACTTCACTAAATCTAGGCGAGTACAAGCCTCGTACAAGATCATTGGAAGCCAGCCCATATCAGCAAATGCCCTCTCCACATCAAACAAGGCTAAGTGGGCTAAGTTGACACATCGACCCCCTTCCACTTTCTTTCGATTAAACCATGGATATTGTACCTCAGCTTCAACGGACCGAAAGCGATGCGGGTCATGGACTCGAGGAACCTTGGTGCGAACCATGATAACTGCAAGAGAAGAAAATAAGGAAAACAAGTTAGAAAATTTAAATTTGGGCAGCATAACAACGTAAATTGGGGAAAAACCTCACTTTTCACCCAAACATTGGGCAGGAGGACTTACATAGGTCCCAAACATCCTGCAAGGCTCATACAATGGAAAATTTTAACTAGGTAGATTTGAATTTGAATAAATTCTTGACTTTTGGGAAAAACCTTAAAATTTAGGTCAAAACTAGGAATTTTCAAATTTCTAGCAAACCAACCGATGAAACTCAAAGTTTCTTGAAAGCTTTTATCATTTGGGCAACCAATAGCAATAGCCCCAATAAAAATCAAAATTTTACAGTCCAGTAGATGTTAATTTGAAGAAAGCCCTATATATGGTAAAAACCTAAGTATGAAAACTTAAAAAGGAAGGAAGAATAGAGAATATACCTTGAGGAATGGAATGAAGATCGTTGATCAATGGAGAAATCACCAAGTTTTACGGTTGACACTATAGCAACTCAGTGGTGGCGAGCTGAGTTGAGACCATAGGAAGAAGAAAAGGAAATAAGAGGAAAATATCGAAAAACCTGATTTTGAATCTTACGGTCGCACAATTCGACCAAAACATGCGACTGTATGATCGACCATATGATCGACCATAGGGTCCCAGGAAGTTGCAAGGGTTTTGATGGTCAACTTATGGTCGCAAAACATGCGACCGTAGGCTATCGATCGAATGACTGACTGTTGCCTACTTTTTTATTCTACTCGAATTTTTGCCTATTGATTTTGTTTCTTCTCTCACTTTCCATTGTGAGACTAACCTAATACTACCATTCTATTTTGTCTCACATGTACAGCCTTTCCAAGTACCATTTATCCAGGAATTTAAATGGTTGGGCGTAGAGTTAGCCAAAGAAGACAGAATGCAAACCCACCTCCACCACCTATGGAGACCAATGACAACGAAGGTCAACAAGGACAAGAAGGAAATGTTGGGAATCAACGTATTGTGCCTCAGGATGTTCACCCCCAAGCCAACCCAACCAACTTACCCACACCACCTATGGATTTGGATACTGTGATGATGAATTTGGCACAGCAAGTGCAACAGATACAGCAAATGCAAGCCAACATGCAAACTGCTATGGGAATTGCTTTCCCAGTTGCAAACACAACACCTCTACCTGCAAGGCAAGCTAGTACCAACCGCCTATGTATGGAGCATATGCTTAGTATCAACTTGATCACTCTAGATTGATCGAACATTTTCTGAAGATGAAACCTAAGGAATTCAACGGCAAGCCGTTGGATCCTCTGTGGCCAGCTCACTGGATCGATGAGATGGAAAGAAATTTTATGATGATGACTATAAATGAAGAGGATAAGGTGTTATGTACCACTTTTATGCTGAAAGGTGATGCACACCATTGGTGGAAATCTACTCGAAGTTATCTATTGACAAAGCACACCCATCTGACCTGGGCTATTTACAAGAAAGCTTTCTTCGAGAAGTATTTTCCCAGGAGTTTCAGAGACCAGATGGAAAAAGAATTTCTGAGTCTATATCAAGGACAAATGTCTGTAGATGCTTATCAGTAGTGTTATGAAGAGCTATTTTCTTTGCTCCCTCTAGCATGCAGGAGGAAAATATCAAAACCCGAAGGTTCATCATGGGACTTAGGAGAAGCATCCGTGAGCATGTACCAGGACTAGAAAAGAAGATTTATAATGAAGCGGTACAAATTGCTCGAGTATTGGAATCGAACCAAAGGGAGAGTTATTTTGCTCAAAACAGGGGTATAAAGAGGCCGAATGGGAATATGTTCAATGGAGGGAACTCAAGAACATTCAAACCCTTCCATACTCAAGGCTTCAATTTTGCAACCAAGACTACCCCAACAGCCCAACCTCAACAGAAGCAAAGTAATTCTGGAGTCAAATGCTTCAACTGCGATCAAGTAGGACATTATTCAAGAGATTGTCTTAAGCCGAGGAAGCAGCTACAGCAAGGAAAAGTTTATGCAATTACTTCTGAGGATGCTGCCGCATCGCCTTATGTGATCACAGGTATGATTCAACCTTTTGTTTTGAAATACCTTGTGTGAGCATGTAGACAAAATTAAATCAAATCACAGGTATCGTACCTATTAATGGCATACCCGCCAGAGTACTCTTTGACTCTAGGGATATTCATTCTTTTATATCTGTGTCATTTGGAAAGAAGTTAAGTCTACCCCTCAGGTCTTTAGACTGCAAACTGCTTCTACGATCACCTATGAGATTAAATGTAAAACTAGAACAAGGTTATGGACCATGTCCAATTATTATCGGTGAGAAGACTATGGATACAACCTTAATCCAACTCGAGATGGCAAACTTTGACGTTATCCTAGGGATGGACTGGTTATCCCAGCATTCTGCGATTTTGATTTGTGCTGAGAAGAAGATATCATTTAAAGACAAGAAAGACGTAGAGTTCAGTTTTACGTAAACCAAACTTCCTCGTAAACGAAAACTCATTCTTTCGACATTAAAAACGAGAAGATGCCTCGAGAAAGGAGGAGTTGGGTACCTAGTGTCCGTGGTCGACCTCACCAAGGAAGCACCACGAATGGAGGATATTGAAGTTGTGCGTGAATTTTTGGATGTATTTCTTGAGAAGTTACCAGGATTGCCACCTGATCAAGCGATGGAGTTCGTTATAAACCTTATACCCAGAGCTGCACTAGTATCTAAGGCACCCTATCGAATGGCTCTTACTGAACTGAAGGAATTAAAGGTATAATTACAGGAATTACTGGGCAAGGGTTATATTCAACCCAGTATATCACCATGGGGAGCGCCAGTTCTATTTGTGAAGAAGAAGGACAGTAGCGTTCGACTTTGTATAGATTATCGAGAATTGAATAAGCTCATGATCAAGAACAGGTATCTGTTGTCTCGGATCGATGACTTATTCGACCAGTTGCAAGGTGCCAAAGTGTTCTCCAAAATTGATCCACGGTCGGGATACCATCAATTGAAGATTAAGGAAGGCGATATCCCGAAGACAGCCTTCAGAACTAGATATGGACATTATGAATTTTTAGTTATGTCTTTTGAATTAACTAACGCACCCACAACTTTTATGAAACTTATGAATCGGGTATTCCACGATATGTTGGATACGTCAGTCATCGTATTCATTGACGACATACTAGTCTACTCCAAGGACAAAGAAACTCATATCACAAATCTAAGAGCCGCATTGCAGCGACTAAGAAAAGATAAGCTTTATGCTAAATTTACAAAGTGTGATATCTGGCTAAATGAAGTTGCTTTCTTAGGCCATGTTGTATCCGTTGAAAGAATCAAAGTAGATCCCAGCAAGATTGAAGCCATTGTAAAAAGAAAAGTACCTAAGAATGTTGCCGAAATTAGAAGTTTCTTAGGTTTAGCTGGTTATTATCGACGATTCGTAAAAGATTACTCTAGAATCGCAGTACCACTCACCAGTTTGACTAAGAAAGGAGAAAAGTTTATTTGGACCGATAAATGTGAAGAGTGTTTCCAAACATTGAAGACAAGATTAATATCAGCTCTCATCTTGACTATTTCGATTCCAGGAGAACCATTTATCTTGTACACTCATGCGTCTGGATTAGGTTTGGGATGTGTGCTCATGCAAGGAGAGCAAGTAATTGCGTATGCTTCCAGACAATTAAAGACACATGAAAAAAATTACCCAACTCATGACTTGGAACTAGCAGCAGTAGTACATGTTGTCAAGATATGGAGACATTATTTGTACGAAGAGAAATTTATGATTAAATCAGATCATAAGAGTCTCACTCATCTTTTCAATAAGAAGGAGTTGAACATGAGACAGAGAAGATGGCTGGAGTTGCTAAAAGATTACGATTGTGATATCCAATATCATCCAGGAAAGGCTAATGTAGTGGTTGATGCACTAAGTAGAAAAGCAATGACAAAGTCACAGGGAGAAGCTAGCACAAATGTTGCAATTTGTACCACAAGAAGAGTATTCAATAGCAGCAATGAGCAGTACGTGATCGATAAACCAGGTGATTTAACCGACCTAGGATTTATTCATCGATTTTCAAACATTTTGCTACATTGAAGATTGTACCAAATCTGATAGACGAAGTAAAAGCAGTTATTTAATCAGACCCTTATCTGAGAATAGTACAAGAAGACCTTGAAAAAGGTAGGACTACTCCTGACTTCACCTTGGACCTTAAAAAGGTACTACGATACAAAGGGAGAGTATGTGTCCCTAAAAGTGAAGACTCAGATATTAGACACAGACTAATGAAGGAAGCCCACACCACCGCTTATTCGGTACATCCTGGGAGTACAAGATGTATCATGATCTGAAGAAACTATACTTGTGGAGGGGAATGAAAGTAGATGTAGCTAAGTTTGTGTCGCAATGTATGAATTATCAGCGAGTAAAGGCTGAAAGGCAAAGGCATGCAGGCTTGTTGCAACCACTACCAGAACCAGCATGGAAATGGGACTATATCACTATGAACTTCATCACCAGGTTACCTTTAACTTCTAGAGTAGTTGACGCAGTCTGGGTGATCATAGATCATTTGACTAAGATAGCTCGTTTCATAGCTATACGACCTCAGTATACACTAGAGAGGTTAGCTAAGCTGTATGTGGATAATATTGTTAGATTACATGGTGTACCTGAAAGTATTGTGTCCGACAGTGACCCACGCTTTACCTCAAAGTTTTGGGAAGGATTACAGAAGGCTATGGGTACAACATTGAAGTTTAGTATTGCATTCCATCCTCAGACAGACGGATAGTCGGAGAACACCATTCAAATTTTAGAAGACATTCTCTGAGCTTGTGTAATTGACTTTAAGGGATCATGGGATGAGAAGTTACCATTGGTCGAGTTTGCTTATAACAATAGCTATCAAGCTACAATACAGATGTCGCCCTATGAAACACTGTATGATAGAAAGTGTCGAACTCCTTTGTTTTGAAATGAAGTTGGAGAGCGTAGCGTTGTCGGACCAGAATTTATTGAAGAGTCATGTCGAGTGGTCAACATCATCAAGGAAAGAGTCCGAACAGCTTAGAATCGTCAGAAGTAATATGCGGACAATCGACGAAGAGATCTTGAAGTTATCATAAGTGATAATGTATTTCTATAAATATCTCTTATGCGTGGTTTAAAAAGGTTGGACAGAAGGGAAAGCTATGTCCTAGATATATTAGACCTTATGAGATTCGGGCAAGGTGTGGAAAGGTAGCATATATCAGTTAGCACTACCACCATCAATGTCTAGTGTACATGATGTATTCCAAGTGTCACACCCCAATTCTGCACCATTCAGAACGGTGTGATGAACCGCTAATTAATCAACAGTTCAACCAGGATCTCTAATAGGCTGTGTCCATTAAAAATAAAACCATACACATCCACAACCATAATCAGAATAATACACAATAGCGAAAGTCTTATAGTAAATGAACTGAGAAATCTAACTGTGATAACTATAATAAAATATCAAGTTATTGTTGTATCAAAAATACGTATGAGTTGTACTCGCATGAAGGGTCATGCATATCCACTAAGTCTTCGGCTTCCATTGCAGCAACATGCGCGTACACCGGAGCACTCATATAATCTTCGACCGTAGTACCTGCATCATCAACTAAAAATATTCGACGTTGAGAGGGTGAGCACACATCATGGCTCAGTGAGCGAACAAAACAATGCAACAAACATATGCATGCATTCAATTCATATCTTTAGTCTTGTATATAAGTTTGCAATGTGCTATAGAAAGGATAGGTGGCCAAAGGTTACGTTTATTGATGCCGCACCTCTATACACGAGTGTGTGAAGCCGCCTAAAAGTAACGTTTGTTGTTGTCCCACATGCACCCACCATGGACAATGTACACGCAAAGGTTATGTTTATTACTGTACCAGTTGCCCATACCAACACGTAAGCCCCTGCTGGCGAGGGCTCGCAAACTGGGCTCGTAACTAATCAATCCTAATGCCAATCAGTGTATCCAAGGCCTCACCCCAGCATCCCTCAATACGTCTATTGAGATAGGGCTAAGGCCCCCCGACAGAGTCAGAGACTACATGGTCCGAGACCACCTCCCCTCATACACTACGATGTAATAGTTCTGCTAAGGTAATGGCAATACGACGATGTCAGTGGACAAGACTTGAGTTAGAGATAGAGCTAGAGTGCTGAGGCCCGGCCTATGACACCCCCCTGATACTCCCTCGCATCAAGCACACCAACCACATACATACATTCACATACTTATTCCTATCATCATCATCATCATCATCATGTTATAATAATAATTTAAATATACATGAACAGTAATAATAGAAATATTGGATGACATGTTGAATGCACATAACAAGTATACATGCATAGAATCAATCATGGCATTGGACTCAAGAATAAAACAGTTTATTATTAACCAATTAGTTTACGTCTTGTTCCATCACCTTTGCTTGATCGTAGATCCTCTTTCAAGCTTTAAGAATCAACTAAATATCAATATTATATTACTAGAAGACCTAATCAAGTCGATAGAATTTAATTAGAATTAATTCTGATTTTTAAAAACATGTTGTTAACTGGGGGTCGATGCCAGGGTCGGAGGTTCCATCGACCTTGGGTGCTACCACCCAGATTCTGGACTTCCCAAACACTGGGGGTCGATTGTTAGGGCCTGGTAGGGTCGATTGGCCATCGACCCCCGTGTGACCCCCCCCCCCCGTGGGTTTCGTCGAATTTTCATCCTACAGTCCATTCCTTCGGGTTTGGGTCCTATGGCTTTCTCCTATAATCCATTACATACATGTTCTATGGCTTAGAACCATAGTTTATTCACCTTCATGATTTTTATGATCTCCCTTATGGTTTTCCATGAAAACCTAACCATGGATGGATGATTTGGGTTTCTCCTAGATCATTTTCTCTTCACTGTCTACTCTAAGGTCTTTAGAACTACATGGAGATAGTATCCATACCTAAGAATTAGGCTGATTTCTCTGAAGCCTTCTCTTTGATCTTTCTCTCCACTTTCCTTCTCTTCTCTTTCTCCTCTCATTCTCTTCTCTTTCTCTCAATCCAATTAGGGTTCTAAAAGGAGTGAAAGAGGCTTAGGGACGTCCTATTTATAGAGTAGAAACTCCCAAAATAAGTCCCCTTGAGATTAGGAAAGAATCTCATTGAAATTTCGAAAGTTCCTAATTCACGGTTTCTGTCGATAGATTGGGGGTCGATGAGGGGGTCGGAGATCCCGTCGACCCCTGGTTCTAAAATGTTCGACCCCCGGTTAAAAACTCAGGGTCTGTCTTTTATACTGGGGGGGTCTGACCCTGCCTTGCTGGGTATGCGACCCTCCCCCTTATTTTAGTATTTTTGGGTCAGTTTAATACCTGGGATCACGATCTCCCTCACGTACTTGATCCATTTGGCTCGACCATGATGGGTAGACATGGTTCAAGGTGGTAAGACTGGGTTAGTTTGATACGGTCTTACAACTCCCCCCTACTTATAAAAATTTCATCCCCAAAATTGTACATACCTTCCGAGTCAAATAAATAAGGATATTGCTTTCGCATAGCATTCTCTTCTTCCCATGTAATTTCTTCCATATCTCTACTTCTCCATTCTATATCTCTACTTCTCCAGGTGACCTTAACATAATAGATACCACTGTTGCGTAGTCGTTGAACCTTTCGGCTGGTGATTTCAGTTGGTGTTACTTCAAATGTCAAATCATCAGTCAAATCAGGTAGATCTACTGTCAGAACGTGCGTTGGATCCTTGACATACTTCTTCAATAAGGAAATATGAAATATGTCATGCACACTTGACATAGATGGTGGTAGTGTTAACTGGTACGCCACTTTTCCACGCTTAGTTAGAATCTCATATGGCCCGACATATCTTGGAATTAATTTCCCCTTCTGTCCGAACCGTTTCAATCCTCGCATAGGCAATACTTTTAAGAATACTTTATCACCCACGACGAATTCAAGGTCTCGGCGTCGAGTATCTGCATATTGCTTCTGACGATTTTGAGTTATTCTCACTCTTTCTTTGATAATGTCGACCACTCGACAAGTCTCTTCAACAAATTCTGGTCCAATAATACTACGTTCCCCAACTTCATTCCAAAACAAAGGAGTTCGACACTTTCTACCATACAGTGCTTCATAGGGTGACATTAGTATAGTAGCCTGATAGCTATTGTTATAAGTGAACTCAATCAATGGTAACTTTTCATCCCATGATCCTTTAAAATCAATTACACATGCTCGAAGCATATCTTCTAGAATCTAAATTTTACGCTCTGACTGTCCGTTTGTCTGCAGATGGAATGCGATACTAAACTTCAATGTTGTACCCATAGCCTTTTGCAATCTTTCCCAAAAATTTGAAGTAAATCGTGGATCTCTATCGGACACAATGCTTTTAGGTACACCGTGTAATCGCACAATGTTATCCACATACAGCTTAACTAACTTCTCCAGTGTATACTGAGATCGTATAGGTATAAAGTGAGCTATTTTAGTCAGGCGGTCTACAATCACCCAAACTGCGTCAACTACTCGAGGAGTCAATGGTAATCCTGTGACGAAGTCCATAGTGATGTAGTCTCATTTCCATGCTGGTTCCGGTAATGGCTGTAACAGTCCTGCCGGTCTTTGTCGTTCAGCCTTTACTTTCTGACAATTTAGGCATTGAGACACGAACTTAGCTACATCTACTTTCATTCCTCTCCACCAATATAATTTCTTTAGATCATGATACATTTTTGTACTTCCAGGATGTATCAAATAGATGGTGGTATGGGCTTCTTTTATTAATCGGTGTCTAATGTCCAAGCTTTCTGTTTCGGGTACACATATTCTTCCTTTGTACTTCAGTACCTTTTCTTCGTCCAAGGTGAACTCAGGGTTAGTCCTACCTTTTTCGATGTCCTCTTGTACTTTTCTTAGGTAAGGGTCTGATTTGATAGTTGTCTTTACTTCATCAATTATATCCGGTATAATCTTCAATGCGGCGAACATGTTTGAAAATCGATGAATAAACCCTTGGTTGGCTGATCTATCTGGTGCATCTATCAAAAACTACTCATTATCGTGCTTGAATACCTTTCTGGTAGTATACATAGCAGCAGTTGTGTTAACCTCCCCCTGAGATTTTATCATTTCCTTTCTACTCAACGCATCAACTACTACATCAGCTTTCCCCGAATGATACTAGATATCACAGTCATAGTGTTTCAATAGTTTCAGCCATCTTCTTTATCTCATATTCAGCTCCTTCTGATTAAATAGATAAGTAAGACTTTTATGGTCTGATTTAATCTGAAACTTCTCCCCGTACAGATAATGTCTCCATATTTTGACAGCATGTACTACTGCCGCTAGTTCCAAATCATGAGTGGGATAGTTCTTCTCATGTGTCTTCAGTTGTCTTGAGGCATAAGCAATTACTTGTTCTCCTGGCATAAGTACACATCCTAATCCCAGTCCTGACGCATCAGTGTACAAGATAAATGGTTGTCCTGGAATCGGGATGGTCAAGATTGGAGCTGATATCAATCTAGCCTTCAAGGTTTGGAAACTCTTCTCGCATTTAGCCATCTAAACAAACTTCTCGCCCTTCTTAGTCAAGCTGGTAAGAGGTACGACAATTCGGGAATAGTCTTCCATAAATCGTCGATAATACCCAGCTAGACCCAAGAAACTTCTAATTTTTGCAACGCTCTTCGGTGCTTCCCACTTTACAATAGCCTCGATTTTGCTGGGATCCACTTTAATTCCTTCAGCGGATACTACATGGCCTAGAAATGCAACTTCCTTTAGCCAAAACTCACACTATGAAAATTTGGCGTAGAGCTTCTCCTTCCGTAGTCGCTGCAGAGCGGCGTTTAGATCCTTAATAAGAGTTTCCTCGTCTTTGGAGTAGACCAATATATCATCAATGAATACAATAACCGACGTATCCAACATGTTGTGGAAAACCCGGTTCATAAGTTCCATAAAAGTTGCTTGTGCGTTTGTCAATCCAAAAGACATAACCAAGAATTCATAATGTCCATATCTGGTCCTGAATGTTGTCATAGGAATATCACCATCCTTAATCTTCAGCTGATGGTAGCCTGACCGAAGATGGATCTTGGAGAACACTTTGGCACCTTGCAACTGATCGAATAGGTCATCGATCCGAGGCAATGGTTACTGATTCTTGATTGTCAGTTTATTCAGTTCTCGGTAGTCTATACACAATCGAACGCTATCGTCCTTTTTCTTCATGAATAATACTGGCGCTCCCATGGTGATATGCTAGGGGGAATATAACCCTTGTCCAGCAGTTCTTGTAGATGTACTTTCAATTCCTTCAGTTCGGTAGGAGCCATTCGATAAGGTGCTTTCGATACTGGTGTGGCTCCAGGTATAAGATCTATAACAAACTCTGTGGCTTGGTTGGGTGGTAATCCTGGTAGTTCTTCAGGAAATACATCTGAAAAGTCAAGCACGACATCAATATCCTCCATCCATGGTGCTTCTTTGGTAAAGTCGACCACAGATACTAAATACCCGACTGCTCCTTTCTCAAGGCACTTCTTAGCCTTTAGTGCAGAGAGTATGAGCTTTCGTTTACGAAAAAGTTTGGTTCCCGAAAAATTGAACTCTACTCCTTCCTTGTCTTTAAATGTCAGCTTCTTTTCGGCACACAATAGGTTTACAGAATGCCGAACTAACCAGTCCATTCCCAAGATGATGTTAAAGTCTGCCATCTCAAGTTGGATCAAGGTTGCATCCAAGGTCTATTCATCAATAAGAACTAGACATGGTCCATAACCTTTTTCTAACTCCACTTCTAATCCCATAGGTGATCGTACAAGTAGTTTGCAGTCTAAGGATTTAAGGGGTAGATTTAACTTCTTTCCAAATGTCACAGATATAAAGGAATGAGTAGCTCCTGAATCAAAGAGTACTCTGGCGGGAATGCCATTAATAGGTACGATACCTGTGATTTGTTTTTGGTTTAGTCTAAATGCTCATACAATGTAATACAACTAACTAAAAATTTAAGTCATACCTGTGACCACATCAGGCGATACGGCAGCATCCTCAGATGTAACCGCGTAAACTCATCCTTGATGCAGCTGTTTCTTGGGCTTAGGACATTCCCTTGCTATATGTCCTACTTGGTTGCAGTTAAAATATTTTATCCCTTCAGTAATTGGCTTTTGTTGCTGTTGAGCTACGGGAGTAGTCTTGGTTGCAGCGGTAAAGCCTTGAGCATAGAAGGGTTAGAATGTCTTGTTATTCCCTCCATTATAAGAATTTCCAGTTGGCCTTTTTATACCTCTGTTTTGCATGAAATAACTCTCCTTCTGGCTCGATTCTATAACTCGAGCAATTTGTGCCGCTTCATTATAGATTTTCTTTTCATGTCCCAGAACATGCTCGCGGATGCTTCCCCTAAGTCCCATGACGAACCTTCGGGTCTTGGTGTTTTCCTCTTACATACTGGTGGGTGCAAAGAAGAACAGCTCTTCATAACGCTGTTGATATGCATCCACGGTCATCTGCCCCTGATATAAACTCAGGAACTCTCTTTCTGAAACTTCTCAAAAAGTACTTCTCAAAGAAGGCCTCCTTATAGATATCCCAAGTCAGTTGGGCATGCTTTGTTAATAAATAAGTCCTGGTAGACCTCCACCAATGGTGTGCATCTCCTTTCAGCATAAAGGTGGCATGCAACACTTTTTCTTCTTCATTTAGTGTCATCACCATAAAATTTCTTTCCATTTCGTCAACCCAGTGTGCCGGCCATAAAGGATCTGCTGGCTTGCCATTAAATTCTCTGGGCTTCAGTTTCAAAAAATGCTCCACCAGTCTGGAGTGGTCTAGTTGCTGCGGGACATACGCTCCATACATAGGTGGTTGGTATTGATATCCACCTTGAGCTATCTCTGGATTTTGTACTGGAGCTTGCATGATGGGAGTCTGAGGTGCGTGGGGTACTGTGTTACTTTCCCCTGGTGCTGTGCTTGCCTGTCCTACTGGCATTGGAGGTGTCTGTGCAACTGGAGGAGTTATGCCTATGGCAGCTTGTATAGTAGCTTGTGCCTATTGCATTTGCTGCAGCTGTTGGGCCAAGTTCATTATGACTGTGGCCAAGTCTGTAGGTTGAGCTGACAGATTTGTAGGATTTGTCTGCCCATTCATGACGGACGGTGTCGGGTTCATGTTTCCCTGTGTTTCCGGGTGTGTCTGGCTATTCTCCCTCACAGGTGGTGGTGGTGGAATAGAGTTACGGCTCTGTCTAGTTACTCTGGGTCCCGCCATTAATTAATCTGACAGTGGGATTGCCTGAAATCATTGAACACGAGAGACAATCATTAAATACTTCATTCTCATATTTTAAAACCACTAACCAATGCAAATTTCAAATTTTTCAGATCATTCTGTCGAAAATGCTGTATTTTTACTATAGGATCGATGGTGGGGGTTGATGGGTGTCCGACCCTCAGTATGCGACCCTGGGAAATCACCCATTCTTCCCGAGAGCCGGGGGTCGATGGGTGGGGTCGGAGGATGTCCGACCCAGGGTGCGACCCCTGGTTCTCTGTCAGATTCCCGAGAGCCGAGGGTCAATGCGGGGGTCGATGGGTGGGTCGATTGTTTTAATCGAATTTTCCAACCCCCGGACTAAAAATCAGATTTTTAAGTTTCGATTCAAAGTCCATTTCCCATTCTTTCTTCTCCGTTTCGACTCGTCTCGTCCCTCTGAGTTGCTACAGTGACAACTCCGATCCGTTGGTGTTTTGCACTTCTTGTTTCGTCGTCTACACCTCCGCTAC
The DNA here is from genome assembly GCA_028583415.1 of Protea cynaroides. Lineage (NCBI taxonomy): Eukaryota > Viridiplantae > Streptophyta > Magnoliopsida > Proteales > Proteaceae > Protea > Protea cynaroides. The sequence continues at coordinate 89,904,017 of CM053276.1, read as the reverse complement.
AGGTATGTCTTCTATATTTTCATGTTTTTAGGTTTCCTTACCTAGGTTTTTACTCGTATATCTCGTATTTTTCAAATTAAATTTTTCCAACCGTAAAAATTCGATTTTTATTGGGGGATTTTGTTGTTGGTGACTCGAGGAACGAAAAGCCTCAAAAATATTTGAGTTTCATCGGTTGGTTATTGAGAAACTCGAAATTTACTCTTTTTGCCCTAATTTTGTCGAGATTTCGAATTTCTTGAAATTTCTTCCAATTCAATCTCATTAGCTAAAATTTCCGACTGTATGAGTCTCACAGGATAGTTAGGATTTATGTAAGTCCTCCTGCCCACGTGTATGGGTGGAAAGTGAGGCTTTTGACCCATTTACGTCGTTATTATGTCGAAATTTTGGGTTTTTCATCTCTACTAAGCCATTATTTGTTTTTCTTTGTTATTTACAGATACTATGGCTCGTACCAAGGTACCTAGGGTTCGCGACCATCTTTGCTTCCGTTCCAATGAAGCCGAGTATGAAGACAATGGGAAATCGATGTGATCCTCCTCGGGATTAAATGTGTATCATGTATCGATGAAGATCGATGAATCTGTTGCAGTCGCCACCTAGATTAAGGTCTAGGACCTCTAAAAATGTAGTCTCACCCTAAGGTAAGACTTCTATTGACTCGTGACCCAATGTATCAGTTCTTTGTTCTGCCAGAGATCGGGTAAGTATTCAGGGTACGGTTATGGGAAGGTGTTAGGCACCCAAACCGTCCGATTAATATCGACCTCCTAAACTTTCCTTAAATTCTAATTTTGACTGTGCTTGGTCAACTGGATGACTAGGGTTCAATGGGGGATGTCCTAAACCAAGTTGCTAAGTTATTCTAACCTAGGGTTCAGCCAATCATGTTTTAAAGTAAATAAACAAGCAAATATAATGTTCAATATTATACAGTGAACCGGACCAAAGATGGTTCGGTCTTGGACTGAATCTGAGACGTGTAAGACATCTCAAACTGCCTACGTATTCCAATCCTGAAAATCAAGTCCAAAACATAGTTCGAAAATGGGTTTTGTGTTTAATGATTATGGAAGTGATTTATGCATGTGCTTTAATTATATTTTTTGTTCAAGTTGAAGTTTATGCTGGATATATGGTTGATGGGTGGCTTTGTACCATATTTGGGATTCTCAAATAGCCTACGTATTCTAGGGTGTGCCCTAGAAATCAGGTACGACGTAGTTCGAAAGGGTTTTGAGAGTCGAATTTAGAATGTGTACCAAATTCCTTCTATTTTTGTCAATAGGATCTAGGAATGAGACTTAAATTCCTACTATTTTTATTTGGGATGTGTACCAAATTCTTTCTATTTTTTGTTAATAGGATCTAGGGATGAGACCTAAACTCCTACCATTTTTATTTGCGATGTGTATCAAATTCTTTCTATTTTTGTCAATAGGATCTAGGGATGAGACCTAAATTCCTACCATTTTTATTTGGTATTATTTCTATTTTTGTCAATAGGATCTAGGGATGAGACCTAAATTCCTAACCATTTTTATTTGGGATGTGTACCAAATTCTTTCTATTTTTGTCAATAGGATCTAGGGATGAGACCTAAATTCCTACCATTTTTATTGTTTCCATTCTTAGGTTTTTTAGGGTTTGCTATCCCTTTTCATTGTGATTTTCATTTTTTAGGGTTTCATACCCTAATTATTCTCTTTATTCTAGGGTTTATTTTTGCCCTAATTATTCTTTCCATTTTTAGGGTTTCACTACCCTAATTGTTCAATTCTTTCCATTTTAGGGTGTGTCTTGCCCTAGTTGTTGTACAATGTAAACAATCTAACATAGCAATGTGAGCTTAAATATAGCAGTGTAAGCATTCAAATATAGCATGTTGGAAATATATTCAAATTTAGCAACAAATCAGTCAAAGATGGCAAGTGAGCATGTGAATCAATACAAACATGGTAAGTGTGCATCCAAACATGGCAGTAATCATCCAATATGGCATGTGAGCATGTGTAACAGAAAAATATGGCAATAAGCATGTGTAGCATTCCAAAACAACAAAAATCATGTAAGCACCCAAAGATAACATGTGAAAGCATTCCAAGTATGGCATGTGAGCAATGTGAGCATCAAATATGGCAATTATGTGGCATCATATGTATCAAAACAACTTGTATGCATGATATTCAGATTCGCTTAAATTAATCATAATGAAGATGATGAAGGTAATTCGAGAGCAGCTGTATAGATTGGTTATTGAAAAATCAGAAATGGAGATGGTAGATGTTAATGGTTGCAATCTGATTTGTATGGATGTGGACAGATCGTGAGGAGTGGTGCATTGCTGTAGAGATTTGGTGATTGAATGTATATTGGGTGATGAGTGATATGGTGGTGAGCAGGTGTAAGGTGAGGGATTTGATGAGGTGTTGCAGGATGGAATTGGTACTGCAGATGATAGCAAGCTGTCTGGTCGTGGTTGGGTTTTGATTAATGATGCAGGCTAGACAAGAGTGAAGAGATGGGATTGTGAGTGTAGCTGGACAGGTGTTTAGATGATTATGTGAGTGGAAGCTTGGGTTTGGTACTTGATGGGGCTAAAGCAGCAATGGGTATGACACGGTGGGGAATCACGGAGATGGAGTTACGGAGATGATGATTTTTCCATGGCCAGGTAGCCGGGTGCATGAGGATTATAGGTTGCAAGCTTGGGTGGTTGAGAAGGCATGGGAGTGTGTCGGTTGGAGTAGATTAGGTGTTGCTGGGTTTATATGGGAATGGTGGATGGTCAGGTGGCTTGGTTTTGGATAGGATGGCTGGGTAATTGAAGATATGGGCAGCAAGTGGAATGAACAACATATGCATAAAAAAAACTTAATAGAAAGACAGAAACAAACCAACTTACCTCCTTCTCTCTCTATGGTTCTTCTCTACTTCTTCTTCTTTTCTGTTCTTCCCCGTTCATTCTTCTCTTTCCCGCAGCTCTCCATTTTTTTTCTCCTTTTTTCCCCAAAACCGTGAGCCTCTCCCCCTCTTCACGTTTTTTCCTCTTTTTTCTTTATTTTTCCCTCTTTTTTCTCTCTTCTTCCCTTTTTTATCTCCCAAAACCGTGAGCCTCCCCCTTCTTCACGTTTTTTTCTCTCTTTTTCTTTATTTCTCTCTCTTTTTTTCTCTCTTCTTCCCTTCTTTTTCTCCCAAAACCTAGCCCCAAAAGCTCTTGTACGTCCCCTCTCTCCCTCTTTTTGGAATCTCCCCTAGAAACCCTAAATCCCCTTCTCTTGTACGTCCCCTCTCTCTCCCCTCTTTTTTCTCTTTTGAAAATCATCTAGAAACCCTAAATCCCTCTTCCTTTTTACATCCTCTCTCTCCCCTCTTTCTTTGCTTTTTTTCCTCTCAATCTCCCTCTCAATCTCACGTTTCTTCTCCCCATATTTCTTTCCTTTTTTTTCTCCAACAAAATCTTTTGGATTCTCTTAGAAACCCTAAATCCCCCTTCTCCTTTTACGTCTCCTCTCTATCCCTTTTTTTTTCTTTTTTTTCTCCCAAAACCGAGCTCTCCTAAAACCCCCACGTTTTTTTCTCTTTCTTCTTTCCTTTTTTTTTTCTCCAACAAAATCTTTTGGATTTACTCCAAAACCGAAATCTCTCCCTCTCTCACGTCTCCTCTCTCTCATCTTTCCTTTTTCTTCTCAATCTCCTTTTGGATTTTATCATTTATATATAATAATATATATTATATACATATATACACATATATTTAATAACATACATATATATATAGTATACAATATATATAATATATAAATACTATGCACATGGATGAACTGATTTGAAAATAGGTTGAGACTGGCTTGGGTTGACTGAGTTAAACTGATATGGGTTGAGCTAGGTTGGACCAGAACTGGCTTGAACTGAGTTAACTGAGTTGACTGGATTGATTAGAATTAATTGGATTTTTTCTCTCTATTATTTCATGGGCCATTTACGTTGTCATCCCGCATGGAATTTTCCGATGACCTCTATTCTCAATTTTCTACGTTCACTTCGTAGAACACTAAAAATGAGGAATATAGGAACTTGAATCACCTCATTTGGAAATAAAATGGCCAACTTATGACTTTCTGAAGTTTAAGCAGGCCAATTATCGATAATTTGGCTAACCATTCTACATGAGATCCTTCGGAGGCTTCTATCGGAAATATTTTACGTCCACTTTGTAGAGCACTAAAAATGGAACATAATGAGACTGAAATCACCTGATTTGGATATGGGATGATCAAAATATGAATTTTTGAATATTAAATGACCATTTCCATATGTAATTTTGCATGGGACCCTCCAGAGACTTTTACCCGAGATTTTCCACGTCCACTTTGTAGGACATCACAAATGAAGAACAATGGCCTTGGAATCGTCTGAATCCGATGTAGAACGGAAAAGATATGAATCTTTGAAATTCTAACGATAACTTTGCATGCGAGCTTGCATGGGGCCCACTGGTGACTTCTATCGAAAATCCTTTACGTCCACTTTGAAGAGGACTAAAAATAAGGAATAATGGTACTTAAACCATATGATTCAGATGTCGGATGATCAAGATATGATGATTTAAAATTCAAACAATCCAACTTACGATAATTTGCATGAAAGTCCTTGAGATTATTTATGATAATTTCAAAAACATCCCTTGTTCGTATCATCTGACTAAAATGACCATATCTTCTTCATTTGATATCAGAATTGGGCAATTCTGGTATCATTTCGAAGATAATTCCATGACCTATGCAACCATGCAGATTACAGCCTGTGACCTTATTGTGGGGCCCATCGAAAACTTCCTCAAATTCACAGTTAAAAATCTAAACTTTCAATCACCTTTCTTCCTTTTATTGTACACACACCAACAAGACTTTGTTTAGCTAGGATGGCAAAAATGGGATGCTTACACCGAGACGCAGTATGCCCACTACGCTCGCAAGAAAGTAGAGGGAGGCCGCAAAGTGGACTTGGCTAGCTTGGCCTTGTTCAATGTGGAGGGGGCCTTTGGCGATATGGGATGGCTCCCTGTCATCACCTATGACGCCTATACCCGTCCTGACTTGGTACGCCAGTTTTATTGTAATCTCCAAGTGGTGGGGGATTACAACGATGTTGAGAGAGGTGGTGAGCTTCGGGTCACTAGCTATGTCAAGGGGGTTGATATTTCTTTCGACTATCGACAGCTAGAGGACTTGCTGGGTATTTCCTATGATGGTTCCTTCGTATTCTGTGCTCCAAGAGAGCCCCAGTTCTTTTCATTACAGATGAGGGCTGAGATAGATCGTCAGCCCATCAGACCTGATCGCTGGGAGATGAAAGCGAGTTATCTGCGTTCAGATCCACGGGTGTACTACAAGATCATTCAGCACAACCTGATATCTCAGAGTGGACAGTACGAGAGGGTCTCCCTGTTGACCTAGTATCTGCTGTACTGCATATGCACTAAGTAGCCCGTCTGCCTTCCCTATATCATCATGCGGACGATGATCAGTGGCACATTGCCCAGTTACACTAGCAACCTTCCTTATGGACGCATGATCACCACATTGCTTACCCGCCTGGGGGTTGATTTGTTAGATGAGAAAATTTAGGAGAAATCCTTCTCATCGCCTCTAGATTGGGAGGCCATCTACAAGATGGGCATGCGGGATGCCCAGGTCAGCGATGAGGAGAGGAACGCGATGGTGCACCCTCGCACTCGAGTGGAGATGGCTAACACTAAGGTAGCAGCAGCAGCAACCGCTGGAGCAGGGATTCATGGGCATGATGACGATTGGCTATACATGGATGTAGATGCCATACCTCCTCCATCACCTACACATACTACAGGAGTTGGTCTGTCTTCTTCATCTGGTTTTTCGCATGCAGCTGGTCCTTCGTATGCTCCTTCTGCTGACATGATGGGGATCTTGCATGAGATTCGAGAGACTCAGCATATGTCTGACTTGAGGATGGGAGAGCTTTTAGAGGCTCAGTGCTTGTCCGATCAGTGAGTGGGAGAGCTTCTGGTTTCTCAGCACGTGTCGGACCAATGGGTGGGAGAGCTACTAGCTGCTCAGCACATGCCGGATCAGCGGGTGGGAGAGCTTAGGGATGCTCAGCGTGTGACTAACCAGCGGGTGGCTGATCTCACAGCTAGTCTCCAGATGACCCAGACTCAGATAGCTTGGTTGACTAGAGTCTACGCTGAGGACTATGATAGAGACCATGAGGCACCGCCTCTGCCACACCCCAATTCTGTACCATTCGGAATGGTGTGATGAACCGTCAATAAACCAACGGTTCAACCAGGATCTTGTATAGGCTATCCCACATATGATAAACCAAAACACATTCCACATTAATCAGAGATAATAAAGTAAATAGCGAAAGTCTTACAGATAATGAACTGAGGTCTAATCATGATAAATAATTAATATTCCATTTATTTCCAAGTAACCAAAACATAATTTAATACATATTACAATATCCAAATACGAAACTAAACACTAAACGTATCCACCGCTGAAACGCTTACTTAACGAACCATGTTCGTCCTCCTTTGCTTGCTCATTTAGCTGCCACATGTTCATATGTCGACGTGTCGACATAATCTTCAATCGTAAAACCTGCAACATCAGAAACTAAAAGAATTTTGTGCACGAGGGTCAGCTCTCCAACTTGAGCTCCGTGAGAAAACAAAACAATGCAACAAACATATGCATGCGATTAATTCATATCTGTGGTCAGGTATATAAGTTTGCAATGTGCTATAGAAAGGATAGGTGGCCGTCGTACCTCTATACACGAGTGTGTGAAGCCGCCCAAATAACCCGTTTACTCGTCATCCCACATGCACCCATCATGGAATAGAGATAGAGCTAAAGTGCTGAGGCCCCGCCTATGACACTTCCCCTGATACTCTACCCATACCAACACGTAAGCCCCTGTTGGCGAGGGTTTGCAAACTGGGCTCGCAACTAACCAATCTTAATGCCAATCAGTGTATCCAAGGCCTCACCCCAGCATCCCTCAATACGTCCATAGAGATAGGGCTAAGGCCCCCTGGCAGAGTCAGAGACTACACGGTCCGAGACCACCTCCCCTCATACCCTACAACGTAATAGTTCTGCTAAGATAATGATGATACGACGATGTCAGTGGACAGGACTTGAGTTAGAGATAGAGCTAGAGTGCTGAGGCCCCGCCTATGACACCTCCCCCTGATACTCGCTCGCATCAAGCACACCAACCACACACATACATCCACATGCCTATTCCTATCATCATCATCATCATCATCATGTCATAAATAATAAATAAATATGCATGAACAGTAATAATAGAAATATTGTATGACATGTTGAATGCACATAACAATCATACACGTATAAAATCATTCATGGCATTGGACTCAAGAATAAAATAGTTTATTATTAACCAATTAGTTTAGGTCTTGTTCCCTCACCTTTGCTAGTTTGTAGGTCATCTTTCAAGCCTTAAGAATCACCTTTATATCAATATTATATCGCTAGAAGACCAAACAAAGTCGATAGAATTTAATTAAAACTTATTCTAATTTTTCCAATTTGTTGTTAACTAGGGGTAGTAGGACGGGTCGATGCTAGGGTAGCAGTATACTACGACCCCCCTATAGTAGGGTCGATGCCAGGGTCGAAGGTTCCATCGACCCTGGGTGCGACCACCGCTATTCTGGACTTCCCGAATACTGGGGGTCGATGCTAGGGTCGGATGTTCCATCGACCCTAGGTGCGACCACCACCCCTTCCCTGGGTTTCCCGAATGCTGGGGTTAGATGCTAGGGTCGGATGTTCCATTGACCCTAGGTGTGACCCCCCATGGTTTGAGTCGAAAATATCAAATTTCGTTCATTCTTTCATGTTTGGGTCCTATGGCTTCCTTTTATAGTCCATTCCATACATGTTCTATGGTGTAGAACTATTCTTTATTCACCTACATGGTTTCAATGATCTCCTCCATGGTTTCCATTGAAACCTAACCATGGATGGATGATTTGGGTTTCTCTTAGATCATACCCTCTTCATTATCTATACTAAGGTCTTTAGAAATTCATAGAAATAGTATCCATACCTGAGAAGTATGCTTCTTCCTCTGAATCCCTTCTCTTTGGTCTTCTTCTCCACTTTCCTTCTCTTCTCCTTCTCTTCCTTCTCTTCCTTCTCTTCTCTTTCTCTCAATCCAATTAGGGTTGTAAAAGGAGTGAAAGAGGCTTAGGGACGTCCTATTTATAGAGTAAAACCTCCCAAAATAAGTCCCATTGAGTTTAGGAAAGGTTCCAATTGAAATTAGGAAAGTTTCCTAATTTTCGGTTCGTGCTGTTTTTACCGATTACCGGGGGTCGATGGGGGGGTCGGACAATCCGAGACCCCTGCGACACCTGGTCAGGGATTTATGGTGGGGGTCGATGAGGGGTCTGACCTGCCTGTTTAGGCATGCGATCCTACCCTCATTTTGACTATTTTTTTGAGTAAAATTTCATATTGGGTCTTGGGTTTCTTCACACACTTAATCCACTTGGCTCGACCATGATATGTAGACGGGTCACGACACGAAATGTAAGGTTAGACCAGGTTCGTGGCGTGCGGGTCTTACAACTCCACCACCATTAAAAGAAATTTCATCCTCAAAATTTGAACGTACGGATCTTACAACTCCCCCTTCCTTAAAATAAAATTTGTCCTCAAAATTTGAATTTAGGTGGGAATTCTATTTCCGCATTGCATCTTCTTCTTTCCATGCCATCTTCTTCACATTTTGTCTTTGCCAGGTTACCTTCATATAATAATTATCCCAGCTTTGGAAACATCGTACCTTCCAACTAATGAACCAGGCTGGTACCACTTCAATAGTTAAACATTCTATCTAATCCAGTGATTTCGTGGTCAATACCTTTGATATGGATCTTCAATGTACTTCTTCAATAGAGACACGTGAAATACACCATGCACACTAGACATGGATAGCGGTAACGCTAATTGATATGCAATTTTTCTACGTCTCTCCAAAGTTTATAAGATCCAACACATATATAGAATATAACTTTCCCTTCTTGTCTAATTGTTTTAAACTATGCATAAGTGATATCTTCAAAAAAAAAACACTTTGTCACTTATGGCGAACTCAAGGTCTTGGTGTCTCTCCTGACAATCCTGAGCTATCTTGGCCCCTTTTTCTTTGATCTTGTCTGCCACTCAACAGTTTTCTGCAATAGACTTAGGTCTTAAAACTCTTCATTCACTAACTTCATTCCAAAAGAAAGGAATTTGACATTTCTATCGTATCTGCTTCATAGGTAACATTTACATGGTAGCTTAATAGCAACTTCAATTCACGGTACCTTCTCAACTCAAGTTCCTTGGAATAAATATTACAAGCTCGGAGCATATCTCTTAGGATCTGTATAGTCCGCTTCGACTGTCCGTCGGTTTGAGGTAAAGTACGGTACAAAACTTCAACTTTGTCCCCATCGTTTTCTATAGATCCTCTCAAAACTTCGAGATAAAGCATGAGCTTCTGACCGACACTAAGCTCTCATGCATACCATTCAATCTGGCAATATTATCCACATATAGCTTGGTTAGCCGCTCCAAAGCATACCAAGGTCGTATATCAATAGAATGAGCTATCTTCATAAGGCGATCAACAATCACCCAAACTGCGTCAATCGATCTAATAGTCAGTGGCAAATCAGTGGCATAATTCATTGTAATGCAGTTCCACTTCCAGACTGGCTCCGATAGTTTTTATTGTAAGCCCTATTGGTCTTTGTCTCTCAGCCTTTACTTGTTGATAATTCAGACACTGAAACATGTACTAAACCACATTTGTTATCATTCCTCTTTACCAGTACCATCTCTTCAGGTCATGATACATATTGGTACTCCAGGATGTCCTGAATATTGAGTACAATGGATTCTTATCATTATCCTCTTCATAATATTCGAGTCTTTATCTTCATGTATTCAGAATCTACCTCTGTATCTGAGTACCGTCTCCGGATCCAAAGTAAGTCAGGATTAGGTTTTTCTTTCTCTAAATCTCCTGACATTATTCTTATATACAGATCTAACAAAATTGCTACTTTTACATCATCCATTAATTCAGAGAAGATCTTTTATGTAATGAACGCAAGCGAGGAACTATTGCTCCATAAGTTCATCCATAAGTTCTCGCTCAATTGGATCATCACTAGCTTCTATTATATGTTACTCTTCTTCCAAATCTGAATCTGTTGCTGCGGAACATAGGGCAGCATTTATACTGGGTCCTTCTTCGGACTTCATAATTCTCTTTTTGCTTAAGGCCTTAGCTACTACATTAACCTTGCTCGGATGACATTGAATATCACAGTCTTAATCCTTCAAGTATTCCTAACCATCTCCTTATCCTCATGTTCAACTCTTTCTAATGAAGAGATAAATAAAACACTTGTAATCCGATCTAATCTAAAATTCTTCTCCGTTTAAATAATGTCTCCAAGTCTTGATTGCATGAATCATAATTATTTACTCCAATCATGAGTTGGGTAACTCTTCTCATGCTCTATCAGTTTTCTTAAAGCATATGAAATAGCTTATTTACCTTACATCAACCCGCATCCTAGATCCAATCCGAAAGCTCCGATGGATAGCGTAAAAGGTTTCCCTGGTGCCAGAATGATCAAGATGGGAGCTGATATCAATCTTACTTTAGAATCTGGAAATATTCTGCACCCTTGTCAGTCAAATTAAACTCCTCTCCCTTCCTGGTTAGCTTGGTAAGAGGTTTTGCGATCCTAGAGTGGTCCTCCAAAATCGTCAGTAATAACCAGCTAAACCCAAGAAACTTCTGATCTTCACAATACCCTTTAAGTGTTTCTCACCATATGATTACCTCTATCTTAATAGGATCCACTTTAATCCCTTTTTATGATGGTACGTGATTTAAGAAGATCACTTTGTTTAATCGGGTCTCATATTTCTTGGACTTGGCATAAAGCTTTTCACTTCTCAATTGTTGTGAAGCGGTTCTAAGCTCCGTTGTATGAGTTGCTTCATTCTTGGAATAAACCAAAATATCATCTATGAAAGCTATGACCGACGTGTCCAACATGTTATGAAACACCCAGTTCATCCGTTCCATAAAAGATGTAAGGGCATTGGTTAATCCAAAAGTCATAATCGAGATCTCATAATTGGCCAATCTCGATTCTAAAAGCTATCTTCGAGATATTGTTGTCCAAAATTCTTCAGCTGATGATATCTTGACTGAAGATCAATCTTAGAAAATACCTTTGCTCCTTGCAACTATTTAAACAAGTCATTGATCTGAGGTTGTAGATATTGATTCTTGATCGTGAGTTTGTTAAATTCTCGATAATCTGTACATAATCAGACACTACCGTCCTTCTTCTTCTCAAATTGCATTGGCGCTTCCCAGGATACAATACTTAGCCGATTAGAACCCTTGTCTAATAACTCTTGTAGTTGAGTCTCAGTTCCTTCAACTCCGTAGGAGCTACTCTATAGGTGCCTTTGACGCAAGTATCGTCCTTGGTAACAAGTCGATGACGAACTCGGTCATATGATCAGATGGTGACCCAGGTAAGCCTCCTGAAAATACATCAGGAATTTATGCATCACATTAATAGCTTCCATCTGTGGTGCTTCTTTGGTAACGTATACCACAGATACCATATATCCAACTTCTTTCTCTTCAAAGCATCTCTTGGCCTTTAGCAAAGAGAGGATCAGCTTTCACTTCTTGAGCAACTTACTTCCAATAAAACTAAATTATATGTCATCTCTATTCTTGAATGATAACCTCTTCTATGCACATACAACTTTGTAGAGTGTGGAGACAATCGGTCTATCCCCAAGATGTGTCAAAGTCTGCCATCTCAAGTTGAATTAGGTTGCATCCGACTTCTGTCCATCCATACTATTCGGACATTATTCATAACACTTATCTAATGCATATCTAGTCCAAAAGGGCTTGAACTAGCAAAATCTGGTGTAAAGGTCTTAAGAGCTTGTCTAGTTCCTTCATCTCTTATGATTTTTCAAAAACTATCGTCAAAATCTCATATTGCACTCATTAGCTTATATTTCTTTTATCCTTGTTGTTCTATCCTGATCTCTCTTTCATATATCTCAAAAAATATCTTGTGATTGTTACTTCATATCCCAAGTCTATCTATAAGCATTAAGGTATATGCTTATAATTTCATTAATTCAGCCAACTCTTTTGGCCTTTACTTAATCATCTCAATCGACATTGGGCATAACTCAGTATTACTTATACTAATCTGAATACTATCAATGCCATGATTTCTGACTTTATCCTTGTATCCACTCTTAGATTTGTCTTTAGGAATCTTCTACCTTGTTAAAATTCATACCGATATAACCATCTTTAACTTTACTTGAGTGCTATCTATTTCTTTACTGGCTACCCTTGATAATTCTCATTTTTGCTCATGCACTCTCTTATAGACATGACTCATATCCATCCATTTAGCAATCTCAAAATAGATTCTCCATTACTTCATCTGAGATTCTTTGGCTATAGCATTTAATCTGAATCCAATCATCTTTCTTTCAATAATTCCATTATCACTAATCATCTTTATCAACAAAGGTCAAGGAGTGTATAAATCAAAATATTCATCCAAAAGTGATTCACTTCCTTCTGTCGATTTAGCATAATGAAAAACACTTGATTTATCTAGTGAACCTAGGTTTAAAGAATCAGGGGTAAATCTGTGGTAATCCAACCAGCATTAAAAGGTCATTAAGTTGTACGGTGGTCCAAATTCATGGAAATAGAGGTTTTACAATTCTTAACCTCATGGTTACAAGTTCTATTAAGTATATATAATGACATTGGTCTAAGCACCATAGGAATAAATCTGGAGAAGGTTTTCGTACATCAGTAAATCAAGTAAAATCAAAAAAGATGTACGCTCAACATGACTAAACATTTAACTGTTCATTCAGTTCATATCTCTGTTCATGTTGTCGATCATGAGAGTGGCTCAGATCAGGACTAATACTAAAGAAACAATATCTATAACTCCAATTGACAGGTTAAATCAAGAAGGTATCCTGTCAAGGTACAAGAAATTAAAATCTGGTATGTGCATCCTCTATAATCATAAGAGTAAATCAATAATGCACCGCATCCTATGTAAACATATCTAGTTACATGGCCACAATAGATTTGATCCTTTGCTGAAAATGTTTAAGGCTTCGTCTTCAGAAAATGTTCCTCAATCCTTGGTCAGATCATTTGGTCATGATGCAGCTATCCCATACATCGGTGGTTGACAAGGGTAACCACCTTGATACACTGCTTGTTATGCACCAAGCTTCTGCACTGGGATGTGCATTACAGGGTCTTGCTGTATGGTATGCACTGTGTTATAGCTAACAGGTGTTGGGGTACAGTGTTGCTACCAATTGGTACCGTACTTGGTCTAACTCGGAGGTGTTGATATGACATCAGCAACTTGGGTAGTCCAGGTGATTGGCTGGAGTGGCCTAGTTGTTCACCTCCTTTGATTCGCTCTAATCTTATTATCATTATCTAGCATCTGCTCAGATGAGTTTTCATTACCCATTCTCAACCCAGATAGTGGTGGGGTCAAGTTGTAACCTCATCTTAATGCTCAGCGGGTAATAGATCAGCGTGTAGTGGATTTCACTCTGAGTCTCCATGTCACCCAGGGGTATAGCTTTATCTTCTTGTAGTTACTCTTATTCTTAATGTAGGGCCGTTATTCTCCTATCTCTGTTGGATTTGGTCCGAGATCTTTCTCTTTACCTTTGCAGGGAATTAGGCATTACTAGCCATTTTCTCCTTCCTTTGTCATACATCGAGTTTCACATCTTGTGAGTACCAACTCGGTATTCCATTTTCTGCTTTACAGAAGCTCCCTTCTTACTACTGTACTATATCCTTGTATACTTGGATAACTACCCAACTTATAGATAATACCCTATATTATTTATTTATTAGGATAATTTTTTGGTCTTCTCTTTCTGTTTGAGTGTATATATATGGTTCCACCTTTTATATGTACATTATCGTCTTGTTTAATTTCTATCTCAACCAACACAGGTGCTTATGGTTTGTTTGTATTAAAGCTTTTAATTTATCCTAACTCAGTTCATGGACTCCAATGGAAGTATTCAGGTTTAATGGGTAAGGCCTACGGGACTCTGATACCAAGTTGTCACACCCCAATTTCGCATCATTCGGAATGGTGTGATGAACCGTCAATAAATCAATGGTTCAACCAGGATCTCGAATAGGCTATCCCACATATGATAAATCAAAACACATTCCACTTTAATCAAAGATAATAAAGAAAATAGCAAAAGTCTTACAGATAATGAACTGAGGTCTAATCATGATAAATAATTAATATTTTATTTATTTCCAAGTAACGAAAACATAATTTAATACATATTACAATATCCAAATACGAAACTAAACACTAAACGTATCCACTGCTGAAACGCTCGCTTAATGAACCATGTTCGTCCTCCTTTGCTTGCTCATCATAGCCGCCACATGTTCATATCTCGACGTGTCGACATAATCTTCAATCGTAAAACCTGCAACATCAGACACTAAAAGAATTTCATGCACGAGGGTCAGCTCTCCAACTTGAGCTCAGTGAGAAAACAAAACAATGCAACAAACATATGCATGCGATTTATTCATATTTGTAGTCAGGTATATAAGTTTGCAATGTGCTATAGAAAGGATAGGTGGCCGCCGCACCTCTATACACGAGTGTGTGAAGCCGCCCAAATAACCCGGTTACTCGTCATCCCACATGCACCCATCATGGAATAGAGATAGAGCTAAAGTGCTGAGGCCCTGCCTATGACACTTCCCCTGATACTCTACCCATACCAACACGTAAGCCCCTGCTGGCGAGGGTTTGCAAACTGGGCTCACAACTAACCAATCTTAATGCCAATCAGTGTATCCAAGGCCTCACCTCAGCATCCCTTAATACGTCCATAGAGATAGGGCTAAGGCCCCCCGTCAGAGTCAGAGATTACACGGTCCGAGACCACCTCCCCTCATACCCTACGACGTAATAGTTTTGCTAAGGTATGGCGATACAACGATGTCAGTGGACAAGACTTGAGTTAGAGATAGAGCTAGAGTGCTGAGGCCCCGCCTATGACACCTCCCCCTGATACTCACTCGCATCAAGCACACCAACCACACACATACATCCACATGCCTATTCCTATCATCATCATCATCATCATCATGTCATAAAAAATAAATAAATATGCATGAACAGTAATAATAGAAATATTGGATGACATGTTGAATGCACATAACAATCATATACGGATAAAATCATTCATGCCATTGGACTCAAGAATAAAATAGTTTATTATTAACCAATTAGTTTAGGTCTTGTTCCCTCACCTTTGCTTGTTTGTAGGTCATCTTTTAAGCCTTAAGAATCACATTTATATCAATATTATATCGCTAGAAGACCTAACAAAATCGATAGAATTTAATTAGAACTTATTCTAATTTTTTAATTTACTGTTAACTGGGGGTAGCAGGACGGGTCAATGCTAGGGTAGAAGTATATTGCGACCCCGTAGGGTCGTGGGGTCAAGGTTCCATCGACCCTGGGTGCGACCACCCTATTCTGGACTTCCCGAATACTGGGGGTCGATGCTAGGGTCAGATGTTCCATCGACCCTAGGTGCAACCACCCCTTCCTAGGTTTCCCGAATGCTGGGGTCGATGCTAGGGTCGGATGTTCCATCGACCCTAGGTGTGACCCCCCATGGTTTGAGTCGAGAATATCAAATTTCGTTCATTCTTTCATGTTTGGGTCCTATGGCTTCCTTCTATAGTCCATTCCATACATGTTCTATGGTGTAGAACTATTCTTTATTCACCTACATGGTTTCAATGATCTCCTCCATGGTTTCCATTGAAACCTAACCATGGATGGATGATTTGGGTTTCTCTTTGATCATACCCTCTTCATTATCTATACTAAGGTATTTAGAAATTCATGGAAATAGTATCCATACCTGAGAAGTATGCTTCTTCCTTTGAATCCCTTCTCTTAGGTCTTCTTCTCCACTTTCCTTCTCTTCTCCTTCTCTTCCTTCTCTTCTCTTTTTCTCAATCCAATTAGGGTTGTAAAAGGAGTGAAAGAGGTTTAGGGACGTCCTATTTATAGAGTAAAACCTCCCAAAATAAGTCTCATTGATTTTAGGAAAGGTTCCAATTGAAATTAGGAAAGTTTCCTAATTTTTGGTTCATGCTGTTTTTACCGATTACCGGGGGTCGATGGGGGGGTCAGACAATCCGAGCCCCTGCGACCCCTGGTCACGGGTCAATGATGGGGGTCGATGGGGGGGTCGGACCTGCCTGTTTAGGCATGCAACCCTACCCTCATTTTGACTATTTTTTTTAGTATGTCTTGGGTTTCTTTACACACTTGGTCCACTTGACTCGACCATGATATGTAGACGGGTCACGACATGAAATGTAAGGTTAGACCGGATTCGTGGCGTGCAGGTCTTACAGCCTCCCCCATCACCTCCAGCTTCTTGATGTATTTCTTTTATCTTTCTTTTTGTACTTCAGAGTAACTGTCCGGACTGTGGACTGTACTCTACTTTAATCATATATATATTAACATTTGTTCTTCCTTTTTGTAGTATATAAAAATTTGTTTCTCATTTAATAGATGCATTATTCTCTTTCAGTTTTGTCTCAAACAACACAGATGCTTATATTGTGTTATTATTACATCTTTTAAATTTTTATCCTATCTCAGTTCACAACCTTTTGTGGAAGTATACGGGTTTCACAGACAGGGCCTGAGATGCTCTGATACCAAGTTGTCACACCCCAATTCTGTATCATTTAGAATGGTGTGATGAACCTCTAATAAACCAATGGTTCAACCAGGATCTCTAATAGGCTGTGTCCATTAAAAATAAACCATACACATCCACAACCATAATCAGAATAATACACAATAGCGGAAGTCTTATAGTAAATGAATCGATAAATCTAACTGTGATAACCATAATAAAATATCAAGTTATTATTGTATCAACTGAGACATAAATAAATAAAGTATCAATTACATCCCTTAAATAATTAAAATAAAAATCTAATCGAATACGCATGAGTTGCACTCGCATGAAGAGTCATGCGTATCCACTAAGTCTTCGACTTCCATTGCAGCAACGTGCACGTACACCGGAGCACTCATATAATCTTCGACCGTAGTACCTGCATCATCAACTAAAAATATTCGACGTCGAGAGGGTGAGCACACATCATGGCTCAGTGAGCAAATAAAACAATGCAACAAACATATGCATGCATTCAATTCATATCTTTGGTCAGGTATATAAGTTTGTAATATGTTATAGAAAGGATAGGTGGCCAAAGGTTACGTTTATTGACGTCGTACTTCTATACACGAGTGTGTGAAGCCGCCCAAAGGTAACGTTTATTATCGTCCCACATGCACCCACCATGGACAATGTACACGCAAAGGTTACGCTTATTACTGTACCAGTTGCCCATACCAACACGTAAGCCCCTGTTGGCGAGGACTCGTAAATTGGGCTCGCAAATAACCAATCCTAATGCCAATCAGTGTATCCAAGGCCTCACCCCAGCATCCCTCAATACGTCCATAGAGATAGGGCTAGGGCCCCCCGACAGAGTCAGAAACTACACGGTCTGAGACCACCTCCCCTCATACACTACGACGTAATAGTTCTGCTAAGGTAATGACGATACGACGATGTCAGTGGACAAGACTTGAGTTAGAGATAGAGCTAGAGTGCTGAGGCCCGGCCTATGACACCCCCCCTGATACTCGCTCGCATCAAGCACACCAACCACACACATACATTCACATGCCTATTCCTATCATCATCATCATCATCAAGTTATAACAATAATTTAAATATGCATGAACAGTAATAATAAAAATATTGGATGACATGTTGAATGCACATAACAAGCATACACGCATAGAATTAATCATGGCATTGGACTCAAGAATAAAACAGTTTATTATTAACCAATTAGTTTAGGTCTTGTTCCCTCACCTTTGCTTGATCGTAGATCCTCTTTCAGGCTTTAAGAATCAACTAAATATTAATATTATATCACTAGAAGACCTAATCAAGTCGACAGAATTTAATTAGAATTAATTCTGATTTTTAAAAGCATGCGGTTAACTGGGGGTCGATGCCAGGGTCGGAGGTTCCATCGACCCTGGGTGCTACCACCCAGATTTTGGACTTCCCGAACACTGGGGGTCAATTGTTAGGGCCTGGTACGGTCGATTGGCCATCGACCCCCATCCGACCCCGTGGATTTAGTCAAATTTTCATCCTACAGCCATTCCTTCGGGTTTGGGTCCTATGGCTTGCTTTTACAATCCATTACATACATGTTCTATGGCTTTGAACCATAGTTTATTCACCTACATGGTTTTTATGATCTCCCCCATGGTTTTTCATGAAAACCTAACCATGAATGGATGATTTGGGTTTCTCCTAGATCATTCCCTCTTCACTATCTACTCTAAGGTCTTTAGAACTACATGGAGATAGTATCCATACCTGAGAATTAGGCTGGTTTCTCTGAAGCCTTCTCTTTGATCTTTCTCTCTACTTTCCTTCTCTTTTCTTTCTCCTCTCCTTCTCTTCT
The DNA here is from genome assembly GCA_028583415.1 of Protea cynaroides. NCBI lineage: Eukaryota > Viridiplantae > Streptophyta > Magnoliopsida > Proteales > Proteaceae > Protea > Protea cynaroides. Next base: position 89,885,231 of record CM053276.1, on the reverse strand, counting down.
CTTTCTCTCAATCCAATTAGGGTTCTAAAAGGAGTGAAAGAGGCTTAGGACATCCTATTTATAGAGTAGAAACTCTCAAAATAAGTCCCATTGAGATTTGGAAAGAATCCCATTGAAATTTGGAAAGTTCTTAATTTACAGTTTCTGTCACCAGACTGGGGATCGATGAGGGGGTCAGAGATCCCGTCGACCCCTGGTTCTAAAATGTCCGACCCCCGGTTAAAAACTCAGGGTCTGACTTTTTATCTTTGGGGGGGTCCGACCCGCCTTCTTTGGGTATGCGACCCTCCCCCTTATTTTATTGTTTTTGGGTCATTTTAATACCTGGGATCGCGATCTCCCTCACGCACTTGATCCATTTGGCTCGACCATGATGGGTAGACCTGGTTCAAGGTGGTAAGACCGGGTTAGTTTGATACGGTCTTACACCAAGTCTCACAACTGAAGAAGTATGTCAGAGATCCAACACACGTTTTAACAACGGATTCACCGGATTTGACTGAAGACTTGGCGTTCGAAATGCTACATTTTGAAATCACTAGCCGGAAGGTTCAACGTCTTCGCAACCGCGACATCTATTATGTTAAAGTTACTTGGAGAAGCCAAAATGTGGAAGAAATTACATGGGAAGAAGAAAACGCTATACGAAAGCAATATCCTCACCTGTTCGACTCGAAAGGTATGTGAAAATTTCGAGGATGAAATTTATATAAGGAGGGGAGTTGTAAGACTCGCACTCCACTAACTTGGTCTAACCATGTCGTGTCAGGTATTTCCATCATTGCTGGACCAAGTGGACCGACCGTGTAAAGATGGATCACAAAACCAAGTATGAATCGAGTTAAAATGCTCAAAAGTATGCGTATGGTGGATAGTGACCTTACGGTCCCTTACCCTATGCAACCACCCCTCCCCCCCTCTCTCCAGCTCTACCAATGGTTCCCTGACACCGGTGCTACCCATCATGATGCTTACAATGGAAGTGATCATGTAAGACCTGCACTCCACTAACTTGGTCTAACCGTGTCGTGCCAGGTCTTTCCATCATTGCTGGACCAAGTGGACCGACCGTGTGAAGATGGATCACAAAACCAGGTATGAACCGAGTTAAAATGCTCAAAAGTATGCGTATGATCGAATACCTGGGTAGGTATGGTCGACCATAAGGTAAGAAACAAAGGTCACTGATCCAGGACCCTACGGTCGATTTTTTGACCCTATGATCGACGAATTTTGTGACCGTAGCCCATTGACCGTGAGACCCCAGATCAGACTCCAAGTTGGAAACTTTCCTAATTCAAGGGGGGATTTCCTTCCTAATGTTAGAGAACTCTATATGGGAAATTTTTCTCTATATAAAGGATGTCCCTCAACCTTTTTCACTCTTTTAAAACGTTAGTAAACCCTAAAGGAAAAGAAAGAGAAGGAAAGAGAATGAAGAGAATGAGAAGAAGAGAAGACTAAGGAGAAGGTTTCACTGAGAAGATTTTAGCTCTCTACCATAGGCAAAGGTATGAACCTAATCTTTGAAGATGTAAATTTTATGGAATAAGGCTTCTATGGGGGATTGGAGATGTCAACCTATTATGATCCATGTGATTCCTTGAGTAAATCCCAAGGCTAATCATGAGGGGTGAGTTTAGTGATAATGGTTGATGAGAAACAACTAATGATGACCACAGGATAATCTTAGTATGAACCCAAGAGAAAAGCCGAGGAGTTGACCCATGAAGAACTCGAATTAAATGTAGTTTATGACCAGAAATCTTAAGGTCATAGCTACGGTGGACCATAGCATGACCAGCATGATCAAAGTATCAACCATAAGCATTCAGGAAGAATTCAGAAACAATATGGTCGCAGGTAGGTCGCATATGATGCGACCATAGGATATCGATCATAGGCAGTAAAGTCGACACAGTATGAGACCATAGAACCAATCAGACACCTATCAGTGCTCTATTTTGATTTTCGACTACTGTAACATGTTACATATGAACCCTAACTTAAATTCATATAACTTTTAGGTTATTAAATCGATTCAAAGAGAATGACAAGGCTTGAAAGGAGATCGAGTTTTGCTAATAGGTTAAGGAACAAGACCTAAACTAATTGGCTAATAACAATTTGTTTTAATTATTGAGTCCAATGTTATGATTGATTCTATGCTTGTATGCTTGTTGTGTGCATCTCACATGTCATCTAATATTGTTATTACTGCTCATGCATATTTATTTATGTCTATTTATAATATGATGATAATGATGATGCTAAGAATAGACATGTGATTATGTGTGTGTGGTTAGTGTGCTTGATGCGAGTAGAACATCAGGGGGAGGACGTGGCATGGTGGTCTTTGACCTAGTCACCAGACTCTAGCTCTATCTCTACTCAAGTCTTGCCCATTAACATCGTCGTATCGCCATTACCTTAGTAGAACTATTACGTCGTAGGACATCAGGGGAGGTGGTCTCGGACCATGTAGTCTCTGACTCTGTCGGGGAGCCTTAGCTCTATCTCTATGAACGTATTGAGGGATACTGGGGTGAGGCCTTGGATACACTGGATGATATTTAGGATTGGTTAGTTACGAGCCTAGTTTGCAAGCCCTTGCCAATAGGGGCTTACGTGTTGGTATGGGTAGGGCATCAGGAGAAGTGTTGGCGGTGTTTGATCCGAACACTTTAGCTCTATCTCTATTCCATGGTAGGTGCATGTGGGACGGCAATGGTGTTTGATCCATTGGATAGATTCATACACTTGTGTATAGAGGTGTAGGGGCCACCAAACATTTCTATAGCATATTGTTAATTACTTAAAAACCAGACCAAAGATATGAATTGAATACATGCATATGTTTATTGCTTTGTTTTGTTTGCTCACTGAGTCTGTAATGTGTGCTCACCCTTTCGACGTCAAATATTTTAGTTGATGATGCAGGTCCTACAGTTGAAGATTATGTGAATGCATCGATATACGGACACATTACGGCCATGGATGTAGAAGCTGTAAAAGATACGCATGATCCTTCATATGAGTGCAACTGGTGCATTTTTTATTAGTTTAGTTATATTTGATTATTGGAACATGTAATGGGTTAATTACTTTTATGTCTTGAGTTTTGGAGATAATTGGATTAATTATTTATCATGGTTAGAAGCTCTGTTCATTATTTATAAAGACTTTCGCTTATTTTTTTATTATCTGATTGTTACTGTGGAATGTGTGGGTGGTTGATATGGTGGGTACTACCTAACAAAGATCCTGGTTGAACCGTTGGTTTATTGACGGTTCATCATACCATTCTGGTTAGTTCAGAATTGGGGTGTGACAGAAAAGTCAATCTTGATAATGATAAGGGCTTACCCATCTCTCACACAGGCTCTCTATCTCTCTTCCCTCCCCCACCTGGTCTTTACAACTTTCTAATGTTTTGCATGTCCCCTCTCTCTCTAAACCCCTGCTCTCAATTCAACGTTTTGCTTCCGATAATGATATATTTTTTTGAATTTCACCCATCTCATTTTGTTGTCAAGAATCGCTACATTCAGACTCCTCTTCTGTCCAGCCCAAGTAATGGAGGTCTCTATCAACTCTCAGTACCACTACATCCTCCATCTGTCCATGCTGCTGAACGCACTTCTTCCTCTGGCTGGCATCATCGTCTAGGTCATCCTCATGAACGTATCCTTCGTCATCTCATTCAAGCTCCCAAGCTGTCCACTTCCAGTCATAGTCCAACATCTTTATGTAAAGCTTGCCAATTAGGCAAAGCTAGTTGTCATTCTCTTCCCCCTTCCCCCACTTTCAGTACTTCTCCCTTAGATTTAATTTTTAGTGATGTTTAGGGTCCATCCCTCGTTCTCTCTGAAGATGGACATCATTAATTTGTTCTTTTTTTAAATGATCATACTAACTTTCTTTGGTTTTATCCTATTGCAAAGAAGTCTGATATGTTCACTATTTTTTCCTTATTTCATGCCTTGGTTGAACGTCAGTTCAATAACAAAATTAAAGCCATTCAAACTAACTGGGGTGGTGAATATCGTTCTCTCCATCCCTACTTCGCCACACTAGGCATTTCCCATCACCTCTTTTGTCCTCATACTCATGAACATCAGGGTTCTATTGAACGTCGGAACTGTCACATTGTGGAAACTGGATTAACTCTTCTCGCTCATAGCTCTGTTCTACAATGTTTTTGGCATCATGCCTTTGAAACAGCTGTTTATCTTATCAATCGTCTCCCATCCTGTGTCTCCAACAATCTCTCCCCCTATGAACTTGTCCATCGCCAACCCCCCAATTATCTTTTCCTCAAAACCTTTGGCTATCTTTGTTTCCCGTATCTTCACTCATATAACCGACATAAAATGGACTTCTGTTCCACCCCTTGTGCTTTTCTAGGGTACAACCCTTCCCATACCAGCTACAAATGCCTTGATCTTGCTACAAATTGTCTCTACATAGCACGCCATGTTAGGTTTGATGAATCCTCTTTTCCCTACAAAACCACTTCTCTACTTGGCCCACCACCCCCCATCCACTCCACTCCACCGCTCCCTTGGCTTTCTACCCCTATCCACATAATTCCATCACTGACTCCCCATCGACCACCCCCATCACCCTTCCCTATAGAACCAACCACCCCCTTACCCCTATCCACTAGCTCTCTTCCTCTCACCACGTGCCATCCTTTTACCAATCCTATCCCTTCTCAACCTTCTGATACACCTCCCACCACCCATTGTACTCAAAGTTTAGTCGACCTCTATAACCAATACCCACCCAACCCACCCCCATCACCATCTCCCTACCTACTTCCCTCCCCTCCCCATCACTGCCCACTCACACCCCTCATCCAATGATCCTACGGTCTCACAAACCACAACACCCACCCTCTATCATACCACCACCACCCCTGCCATTGAGGAACCCACCTGCTTCACCAAAGCCCATCCCTACCTTAAATAGCCAACTGCCATGAATGAGGAATTTAATGCTCTTCTCAGAAACCATACCTAGTCTCTAGTACCACATCAATCTCACATGAACTTGATTGGCTACAAATGGGTTTATCATATCAAGAGACATTCTGATAGTTCTCTTGAATGATATAGAGAAAGAGTGGTTGCCAAAGGTTACCATCAGCAAGAAAGGCTCAATTATTTGGAGACTTTCAGTCCAGTGGTCAAACCCACCACTATACATACCATTTTATCATTGGTTGTCTCTCATGGCTAGCCCATTCATCAATTAGATGTACAAAATGCATTCTTACATGGTCATCTCTTAGAGGAAGTATATATGACACAACCCCCTGGCTTTGTTGATACGAACAGGCCTAATCATGTCTGCAAGTTGCATCGGTCTCTTTATGGGCTCAAGAAAGCCCCCCCCAGGCTTGGTTTCACAGTCACTCTCAGTACCTGACATCACTTGGCTTTATACCCTCACGTAATGATCCATCATTATTCTTTTACAACACTGCTACTGATCGGATCTTTGTTCTTATATATGTCGATGATATCATTGTAACAAGAAACAATGCCTCACATATACGCCTCATCCTTGATCAGCTTGGTACTGAATTTTCTATCAAGGATCTTGGCCCATTAAGCTTCTTTCTTGGTATCTCAGCCATTCCTCAACAAGGTGATCTACTTCTCTCCCAAAACAGGTACGTTTTGGATTTATTACTGGCATAACTGATTGCAAACCAGTTCTTACACCCATTGCAACCAGTGTGAAATCTTCCCCATCTGAGGATACTACTTTTGATGATCCTACCAAGTACCATTCATAGTAGGTGCACTTCAGTATATTACTCTCACTCAACCAGATGTTGCCTTTGTAATCAATCGTGCTTGCCAATTTGTGCACTCTCCTACTATTGATCATTGGGCTCTCATTAAGTGTATACTATGCTATCTCAAGCACATTGCTTCTCATGGTCTACTACTTGATCGACACACAGCTCTACAGTTACTAGCATTCACATATGCTAATTGGGTTAGTGACAGTTCTAATAGAAAATCAACAGGTGCATATGCCATCTATTTAGGTACCAATCTTATCTCATGGTCTTCTCGCAAGCAACGAACAGTGGCTAGTTCTTCCACAGAGGCTAAATACAAAGCCTTTGCCGATGTTGCCGCTGAGCTCACTTGGCTCACCACCTTGTTTTGTGAGCTTGGTATTCCCTTATAGTCTCCTCCTATACTATGGTGTGACAACATAGGGGCCACTTATCTCTCTGCTTCATGCTCGTAGCAAGCACGTTGAGATTGATTTTCATTTTGTCTGTGACATGGTTTCCCATAAGGCGTTGGTTATTCATTTCATCTCCACTTTGGATCAACTTGTCGATACTTTGACAAAGGGTCTTTCCTCTTCCACCTTCATCAATTTTTGAGAAAAGCTAAAGGTTAGGCCACCTTCAGCTTGTAGGGCCCTATTGAACCATCTCACAAGGGGACCAAGTCCAACACAATCCCCAAGACTTCTAACCAACTTTGAAGTCTCCAAGAATACAGTTTCCAAGAGTTCTAACTATTTTTAGCTTCTCTTCTCATTGTAATCTGTAGTGTGTAATCATATCAATAACTTCTCATTGTAACCTGTAGTGTAGCAATGACTTTTCATTGTAATTTGTAGTGTAGCAATAACTACATTCTTCATTGTTGCCAATATAAATGCAACTCAAACGTAAATACGAATTCAAGGTATTTTACACCAACCTTTGTGTTCCAATAGCTGCCACATCTGCAATTAAAATTACATGGCCTAGGTACTTAACTTCTCTTTGGGTAAACTCACATTTTTCAACCTTGACATATAATTGGTTACACATTAAACTGAGAATACAATCTCCAAATTTCTCACACGTTCATCCCATTATTTTCTATATATTAAAATGTCATCTAAGAAATCTAGAACAAATGTTCATAAATAGGCTTGAATACCTTTTCCCAAAAAAAATATAATAAGCCTTGAATACCTCATTCATAAGAGCTTCAAAAGTTGAAGGTGCATTGGTGAGGCCGAATGGCATTACCAAGAATTCATAATGGCCTTGGTGAGTTTGAAAAGCAGTCTTTTCCACATCACTTGGATGCACCTGTACTTGATGATAACGGGAACGAAGATCTAACTTTGAAAAGAATTGTGCATCATTCAAATCATCTAAGAGCTCATCAATCATAGGGATTGGGAACTTATCCTTGATTGTGATACGATTCAAAGCTTTGTAATTGATTCACATTCGCCAAGACCCATCGTGTTTCCTCATTAAGATAACCTGAGTTGAATAGAGGCTATTACATTATCGAATCACACCTCAAGAGAGCCTCTTAGCCACCAATTTTTCTATTTCTGTTTTTTGGAAGTGGGGATACTGATATGGCTTGATAGAAATAGGACCTTGACCGGTTTGCAATGGAATCTTATGATCTTGTATTTGCCAAGGAGGAAGGACCTTGGGCTCAGCTAGCACCCCCTTATATTGACTAAGAAGTTGTTGCACTTCTGTAGATATAAGAGGACAAACTAGTTGTACTTAGGGGGCCCTCATAGAAAATAATTGTATCAAAAGTCCTTTTTTTCTTCTTTGTTGCATGTTGCAATTGTAGGTTACTAACATCCTTGTTTTTTGCAATGGATAGACCATGTAAAGTCACCTCCTTTCCTCCTACAATAAACTTCATTCGTAGTTTGGAAAAATCCCAAACAATGGTACCCAATGTACTCAATCTCTGAGTTCCTAAAACAATGTCATAGCCCTCTAGTAGCAACAAATAAAATCAACAAATATAGAAACTCCTTGTAGAATTAATTAATTAGGTCTGGTTGCATTTACTTGGGTGCGCTAATTAACTTCTCACCTGAAGCCACCATCACCTTTAATCGGTCACTTGAGAGGGACTACAATCCCACTCTTTTGGCTAAAGTTTCACTCACAAATAACTGTTTTGTGTTGTAAGCTTCCTTTAACTCGCATGGTTTTTGGTGCACTTGTTCCTGAAAATAGCATGCAAAGATATCTCGGGTGTTACTTCAGCTTGTTCACAAGTACTATCCTCAATTTCCTTTTCCACATCTTCATTGCTATCCTAAAGGGTTGCTTGAATTAGGAATTGATAAACAGATCATGCAAAGAACCAAATCAAGAGGAGATCAACAGTTCACGCAAAGATCCAAATCAGGAGGAGATCGCAAGCGGTTACCAAGAAACCGATCTCCCCATATCATTCCATCTATAAAATTGTAACTTTCTTATAATCTCTCACCCAATGTAATCTCTCCTATAATGTCTCACCCAATGTAATCTCTCATATAATCTTGTTCAAAAGATGTGTATAAATACAATACAACTACACACAAAAAGGCGTGAAAGTCATTCCATACTAAGACTCTTTTATGGTATCAGAGCTCGCATCCTAAGTAACTCAAAAAAAAATTTCCAGATTCTACATGATGTCTTCTTCTACTATGACTACTACAGTCCCACTTGCATCTTCTTCTCAAACTCCTTTTGGTTTCAGGGGTAACATGTCCCATATTCTTCAAATCAAGTTAGACAAAAATAACTACCTCTTATGGAAGGCTCAATTCCTTTGTTTCAACTCCATGGATACATGAAGTTTGTCGACGGTTCTTCAGTTTGCCCCCTACAACTATCTCTTCTGCAGGGTCATCCACGACCTCCTCAACTACTACCTCCACTATTTTCCCCAATCCTGAATACACAACCTGGTAGCGACAAAATCAAATGATGTTACGTTGTATTGTTGCAACTTTTACAGAACTGTCTTCTCTCTTGTTGTTGGCCTCCATACCTCTCATGCTATATGGAGTGTGCTAGAAAAGCATTATGCTTCCAAATCTCAGGCTCGTATCATGGAATTAAAATTTTAATGGTGTTCTATAAAGAAAGGTAATCTCCCACTATCTGAATACATTCAGAAGGCCAAATCTATTGGTGACCATCTGGCTACTGTTGGACTTTATGTTGTCATTGTTGGCAACTTGGCTGATGTGACAATGTTTGTGAGCATTCAGTCATATGAATGAGGAGAGAGAGTGCCAGTGCAGTGGTAAAGATGTGGCAACCTCGCATGTGTATTCTACAATGTTCTACATGTGTTTCAGATGACTTGCAGAGAGTTGAATGGTATTCTACACTGAGTTTGATGAGAGAGATTGTATGTGGGCCCCACTGATGGTGTGGTCGACAAGAGGAATGAGAAACTGATGATCTGATGATCTGACAGTGTTTCTAGTGATGTGGCCAAGTTTCTGATGATGAGGCAGTGTTGCGGCATCTTGAAGCATTACATGAAGAAAGAAGATGTAGAGAGAGAATGAGGAGAGAGAAACTAGAAAGAGAAAGAGGAGAGAGACTGTGGGTGGGATCCACGGGTGTGATGGCAAGGTGACATGTCACGGTAGCCCACGGCACTTGGTATGCATGCACACAAAGTTTTGGGTTCAAATTCCAAGGTTTGACAAAGTTTTAACTTTGAGCCTATTTTTGGTGGGCCCACAGTAGGTTCATGGAGATCCGGCATTGGAAAGATGTAGAGCATCGAGTTAGCTTTCCAACGGAACTTTAATCGCTCAATTCTAATTTTGGATGAGGGAGATATCGCGATTCTCGTCGAAACGATCAAAAAATGGCAAAAAATCAAACTCTCGGTGAGTTTGTATACACAGGGAAAACCGTATAGTTTTTGTATACTCCAGGGGCCTCTTTACAATTATCAAAAGATAAAGGATGGCACGGCAATTATCTTAATTGAAAAAGAAACCATTTGGATGGCATTTAGTGAGCCATGCGTGTCAGATTCAGATCTGACGGTTCACAAATAGGCGGGATTATGTGTATATCAGACGGTCGCGTCAGATTCTATCGCGTGTTCTGTAATTGGTTGGAAGCATTTTAGTACAGTGGTTCGTGTTGCATGGAGTACTAGGCTTGATTCTGTGTGGCGCATGCACGGTATTACGGCGGATCAGATCCAGATCTAGCGGTTCACTTGATCTCCGAACGCGCCTGACGCGATTTATTCAAATCTGACGGACTCTAGTCAATCCCGCCTTTTAAAGGCTTATCCGACGGCTAGCAGAGATCATTCTGTGTCCGCCAATAGGAACTCGACAGGGCAAAAGGTGGTGGCGCTAAAGTGTAGCGCGGGTGCATCATATGACTTCGAAAGATTCTATTTTGAATTTTCTGATTGGCCGAACTTCAAACCGACATAACTTCTTCATCCGAACTCCAAATCGGTCTGTTAAAGTTGCAGTTTCCATATTTTTGGATTCTCTACCTATTGGGTGCCATTGGGAGTTGAAAAAGTGGTGAGAAAAATCAAAAATAGGGTTTTGAAGCTTAATAAAGGTTTTTTCTAGGGTTTCATGCCTGTGGGAGTGATGAATCACCAACTACCTCTTCTCTGTGCATCAACGGAGTGCTAAATCCCTATGAGAGGTCAGTAGAGCGTTTATGTTTACATTCATGGTGATTATGGGTTGTGTAGAAGAGATTGGAAGCCTGTGAGCGAGGTGTGCTCTATGAATCGATCTCTATCATCATTGAAGGTTGTTGGAGAGTACCTGAGAGCAGTGGTGAAGCTTCAGAGATATTGTTGGTCATTTGAAAGCATTCTTTGTGAGGTTTTTCAATTCCTTATCTATTTGTTGCTTTCAATTTATTGTATGCTAGCGTAGGTGCAAATTATTGAATACCTAGCTAGTGGGGGAAAATTATAAGGCAAATTTATAAGCCTAAAAAATTTGTTATTTGCTTCCCATGGGTGCGGGTTAAGCATGGTGTGCAGGGTGTGCTGAACACTGGTACTTGATACCTGAATTCCTAGCACATGTGTGCCCTCCTAGTTTTATGCTGGGTAAATTTGGTGTATATACTCCCTGCTGTGTAGACACCAAAAAGAAGTGTATTGAGTATATACGGAGTCCGTTGGGCATTACTCTGTGTCATATCAAGTTCATTAGCTACTGTCCTCAAGCCTGTTCCAGATTATCAAATGGTTCTCAGTATCCTAACTGGCCTTGGATCAGATTATGATAGTTATGTTACTTCGATTACATCTCAGCTTGAACCCATGGCCCTTGATGACTTTATTGTTGTTCTCACCAATCATGAGGTCATATAGATGAGTTGTGGGTCTGAAATAGCTATTTCAACTCCCACAGCTAATGTTGCAACTAAAGCTACCCCTTATGAACCTTCTAATTTCCAAAGGGGATGTGGTAGAGGGAGAGGCCGTGGCCGGGGTCAATACTTCTATGACAATTCGGAAATAGGCCTCGTGTTACCAATCAGATTTGTAATAAACCTGGCCACTCTGCACTAAATTGCTACCAACAGTTCAATCCGAACCTGGTTCCGCACCAACCACCTCCACCAACTGTCTATGGTCACTCACCCAATTCTATGTATGCTTGAACCCCATCTTCTTCCTATGATAACAGTTGGTATCCTGACTCTAGTGCAATGCTTTATTTTACCACTGATCTTTCAAATCTTACTGTCTCCTCTCCATATATAGACCTGATTAGGTTCACATAGCAAATGGAATAGGTTTGAATATTTCCCACATTGGTACTTCTACTTTTTCCGATTCAGTCCATTCCTTTACCTTACAAAATTCAGGTCATCTGCTACATATAAGCAAAAACTTACTTTCAGTTTCTCAGTTTACTAAGGATAACAATTGTTATTTCGAATTTTATCCTAATTATTGATGTGTCAAGGATCTATCCTCAGGGAATATCCTTCTTCGAGGCCAGTGTAAGGATGGGCTTTACATTCTTCATGATGCTCCTTCAATCAATAATCGTCCATCATGAACACCTGCGACGTTGCCTTCTTCATATTTAGCTAGCATTGGTGATCGTGTCTTAGTTAATGTCTGGCATGACCAATTTTGTCATCCTGCTTCACATCTAGTTTCCTCCATCATTTCTAAGCACTCTCTACCTGTGTCTGCATTTTCTCCTTTTAATTTTAGTGAACCATGTCCGCTTGGAAGTCACATAAACTTCTATTTACTTCTCATATATCTCGTTGTACTGAACCTTTGGCTTTGATTTACTCAGACCTTTGGGGTCCTTTTCCGGTTTCATCTGCTTCCGGTATCAAGTATTACATAGCATTTGTCGATGACTATAATAGGTACGCTTGGTTCTTCCCTCTTACTTCAAATCAGAGGCATTGTCAACTTTTGCTGCATTTACAATACTAGTGGAAATTTATTTTAAATCCAAAATAAAATGCTTTCAATCGGATGGAAGGGGTGAGTTTGTCATTTAAATCATATTTTAAGGAGCATGGAATTTTACAGAGATTCTCTTGTCCACATTCTCAGTCACAAAATGGGTCTGTGGAACAAAAGCAAGGGCATATTGTGGATTGTGGTCTCACCCTTATGGCTCATGCTTATGTTCCCAAACAATATTGGGACTATGCCTTTGTAACTTCGGCTTTTCTAAATCAACAAATTACCGGCGCTGATCCTTGGCCACCATTCTTCATATCAAAAGTTGTTTCATAAAATCCCTAATTATTTGGCTATGAGGACATTTGGTTGTGCTTGCTACCCATGGCTTCTTCCATACAGCAACCATAAGTTGGATTTTCTATTACATAAATGCTTATTCTTAGGGTATTCTTTACAACATAAGGGTTACCTATGCTTGTAGCTTAATAATCATCGACTCTATATCTCGAGACAGAGGTTTTTTATGAGGGCACTTTTCCTTTTTTGGACCAACCAGATCCACCCAACATTTCGAATCCAACGCCTACACCTATCTACCTTCCCCCATTACCCTTAAACACTGACATTCCCTTGGCTTCATCTACCATACCACCAACACAAAACATAATGGCCTCAGTTAATGCTGAAATTAATGCCCCACCACATAACCCACCACCTATCCACCCATATTGCATGATCAACAACCCACAACGGACCCCACTATCATACCCACTGACCCACCATCCTCTACAGCTATTGTTTCTGTTGATCACAGGTTGACACTGAGAGGGGGGGTGAATCAGTGTCTTCAAAAATTCTTCTAAATAATCCTTTGAAAACAGATGCTGCCTTGAGCTGATGCTTTACTCACTAACCACAACCACACATTCACTGAAGCACTATCGTACACACAGTCGTATGCACAACCACCTCGCTACCACAGAGTGGCTAGGTCTACCATGTTGTGCACACCCATCCTGCAGACCATTCCATGCACTTCACAATATACAGCATATGCACAATCCACAACACAAGATATACGTGGTTCACCACCACAGTGTGTGATGGCTAGTCCACGGAGTCATGCCCTACGGGCTCCGTATATACTCAATACTCTACTTTTAGCTGTCTACACAGCAGGGAGTACATACACCCAGCTTACCCAGCATAAAACCAGGAGGGCACAGATGTGCCAATAATTCAGGTACCAAAGTACCAGTGCTCAGCACTCGCTGCACACACTACACTTAATCCGCACCCACAGGAAGCAAACAATAATAGTTTTTGGGCTTATATCAATGCCCTAAAATTTAATCCCAACTAGCTAGGCATTCATCATTTACCACCTACAGGTAGCATATATTGAGTACAAGAATTAAACAATGCAATACATACAGGGTTAGGAATCTTACAACCCTTGTCTGACATTTTCTGGTACTCTGGGAAGACTCTGGGATGTCTCTGTGAAGCCTGGCATACTCCTCAGGTCCACTGGAATCTTTGATGAACAATTCTAACACCAAACCCTAGCCTCCCTTTCCATTTCACTTCCCCCTTTTCTTCAAAACATCAATACACCATTCAGTACTTCTAGCAGCTCACTATAGTCTCCATTTTTTTTCTTTGGCATTTTAACAAACACCATGAGTGCATGCCTTTCCTTCTTTTTCTCCCTTAGTGTTTTCACAAACTCAACATGACATTCTGGCTTTCATAGGCACATTCAAGCTCTCACAGCTCCTGTTTAATTGCATACAATCACTCCAAGCTTTCATTAATAGAAAACGCCATTGTAGCTCTCATTGAAGCTTCAACCAACAATTATTTCTCCCAAACCCTCATACAAGATCTTCAATACAGCTTAATAGAGTCCAGTTGAATCCATGGAAGGTTGCTAATCAAAAACCAAGCATTGAACACTCACATACCTTCAAGAGAAGGTTTTCCCCCAAAAACCCGAGCTTCCACCCTGTTCATCGTCATTTTTTTCTCTGGTTTATGGTTCTCATTAGATAGGAAATTCGAACACGAGCTCGGAGCACTTTGGATCATCCGATTTGGCCTCCGGATGATCAAGATATGAAGAAAACAAGTTCAGCCAATAAGAAAATTTAAAAAGGAATCTTCGAGTCTCATTTGATGCACATGCGAAGCACCGTAGCCGTGCCGCGCCGCCTGGGTATCGCGTCCTAATTGGCTAAGGAGGGAATCAACTCAATTGACCGTCAGATCAAGGTCAAAAAAGCGGGATCTAACGGGATCCCTTGGATCTGAATAATCCCGCCTCCGAAAATCAGAGATTACGAGATGCGCAGGATCGGCATCTCTTCCGCTGTCGCACCAAACACGCGCTACATGGAATCGAGAGGAATCTCTATGATTTGCGGCGCATCCTATTATACTGCCTCGGACGAATCAGAATACTCGCGGGAGAATCTGACGCATCTGATGCATATACACACGATCCCGCCTCCATCTGGACCGTTCAATAAGCATCAACCCTTCATAGCTTCATCTGGACCGCCGATTTGAGATATTCTCATTAGTAAAAAGACCACATTGCCCCTGGGAAATCTGACAATGGCCTCTGCAACTTTTGCACTTTTGTTAAACTTTCTACAAAGTCGATTTTCCAGAGAGGTTTTCTCTCTCCTGGAAAATCGTCGAACAGTTGGTGGGGAGGGGCGCGGCATGCGAGAGAAGGGGCCAGCGCGCGCAGGCCTTGCAGGTTGTGCCATGCTGCGGCATGGCTTGCGATGGTGCCGTGCGGGCTGGCCTGCTGGGCCTGCCTTGCTGTGGTGTCATGCAGCTGGCCTGCTGGGCCTGCCTTGCTGTGGTGCCATGCGGCTAGCCTGCTGGCTGGCTGCCTTGGCCCTCGGCCAGGCTGGCTGCCATGGTGGCATGCCACCTAGGTACAGTGGGTCCCACCCATAGATTTCTCTCTTCTCTTTCTCTCTCCTCTTTCTCTCTCTCTTCTGATTCTCTCTCTTCCTTCTCTCTCTTCTGATTCTCTCTCTTCCTTCTTTCTATCAGCATGTTGCCTATGTGGGTACTGTCCACATCACCAGTGGGGCCCACACACATT
Organism: Protea cynaroides; assembly: GCA_028583415.1. Taxonomy (NCBI): domain Eukaryota; kingdom Viridiplantae; phylum Streptophyta; class Magnoliopsida; order Proteales; family Proteaceae; genus Protea; species Protea cynaroides. Next base: position 89,869,865 of record CM053276.1, on the reverse strand, counting down.
CTGTCACCTGTCGAAACTGCTGTTGTCCAGTCAACTCAGTGCATACCTTCTCAATCACTCTCTAGAAACTGGAGAATAATGTAGAACATGCTAAAGGCTTCCTCGGCTCTGCCACTTGCACAAACACTATCTCTCCTCCACAAACATTCTCTCTCCTCATTTCTCTCATTGTAAGCTCATCAACACTGCCCACATCAGCCAAGTTGCCAACAATGACAACACATGGCCAACAGTTTCCCATCACCCCATGCAAATCCGATCGAAAAACAATATCCATAAACCTCGTACACTCATAGCCACCCTTCACCAAGTTTGCACATGCCTTACCACCATGGTCCTCCCAACTGAACCAACTTGTTTCACTATGGCTACCAAGGATCCTCATTGGAGGGCTACAATGGATCATGAATTCAATGCACTGGTTTGTAATGGAACTTGGGAACTGATACCCTACGAACCAACTATGAATGTTGTGGACTGTAAATGGATTTAAAAAGTCAAAACAAAAGCCGATGGGTCTTTGGAGAGATATAAAGCTAGATTAGGGGCTCATGGCTACACTCAGTAGTTTGGTTTTGTCTACGATGACACCTTCAGTCCAGTCATCAAACCTACTACTATTTGTATTGTTTCTGTCACTAGTTTTTACATTCGATTGGCAGATTCGACAATTGGATGTCCAAAATGCATTTTTTGCATGGGTTTCCGATTGAAATGGTGTTTATGACACAACCTCAAGGGTATACTGATAGCCGCCATCCTAATCATGTCTGCTTGTTAAAGAAGGTCCTTTATGGTTTGAAACAAGCCCCTAGGGCATGGTTTCATCAGCTCAATGCATATCTACTTAAACTTGTTTTCATGGTTCCTAGGCTAACTCATCTCTTCTTATTCAATGCCAAGGAAATCGGCTTCTACTAGTGTTAATGTATGTCGATGATTTGATAATCATAGGTTCTAGTATATCATCCATTAAGGCAATGATCTCTAAACTTGGGTTAGAATTCGCTATTAAAGACTTGGGTCAGCTAAATTATTTCCCTGGACTTTCAGCCTCTCGGGATGACACTGGTATTCATCTCAATCAAATAATTCAGAAAGGGATTGAAAATCCATATTCAGATCCGACACTCTACCGCAGTGTTGTGGGTGCATTACAATATCTTACAATGACCCGACCAGACTTATCATACTCAGTTAATTATAAGGTATGTCAGTTCATACATTGTCCGATAGACGACCACTGGATGGCCGTCAAGTGTATCCTACCCTATGTAAAAGGAACTCTTTCTTTTGGCAACAGTATTTACCCTGTTAAGAAATTACAGCTCACGGCTTACACTAATGCCGACTGGCCGGTTGTCCGGATGATAGAAAATCTACCAGTGGATATTGTGTATATTTCAGGCCAAATCTGGTTTCGTGGAGCTCTAAGAAGCAACCCACTGTGGCTCGGTTTAGTAAGGAGGCAGAATATAAGGGCCTAGCTAATACGGCCTCAGACTTAATTTGGATTCAGCAATTGCTTGATGAAGTTGGTTGTCTTCTACCGCAGCCACCTATCCTTCTCTGCGATAACATTGGAGCTACTTCCCTAATAGCCAACCCGGTTTTACATGCATGAACAAAACACGCCGAAATCAACTACCATTTTGTTCGTAATCAGGTGCAGAAGAAGAAGTTAGATGCCCATTATTTGTGTAGCACAAACCAAACAGCGGATGTCAAGACAAAGCCATTGGCCATTACCAGATTTCAAAAACTCAGGGACAAGTTGATAGTTCTTGATCATCACATCAGCTTGAGGGTGTATGATAAACAGCTCACGCAAAGAACCAAATCCGGAGCAGTTCTTGGTCATCACATCAGCTTGAGGGAGTGTGATAAACAGCTCACGCAAAGAGCCAAATCAAGAGTAGATCAACAGTTCACGCAAAGAGCCAAATCAGGAGGAGATCAACAGCTCACGCAAAGAGCCAAATCAGGAGGAGATCGCAAGCGGTTACCAAGAAACCGATCTCCCCATATCACTCCATTTATAAAATTGTAACTTCTCCTATAATCTTTCACCCAATGTAATCTCTCCTTTAATCTCTCACCCAATGTAATCTCTACTGTAATCTTGTTCAAAAGATGTGTATAAATACAATATAACCACACACGACAAAGGTGTGAGAGTCATTCCATACTGTTAGAAGTGAAGGCATTCTCTGTAAAATCTCTCTGTAATTTTATTATCTCAGACTTTCCTATATATACAAAGTACTGACCGACTCTATACATAATGGAAAAAAAATCCAAGAAGCTCAAGAGGTAGAATCACAAGGAAATCAAGATCATCAGCAGACCAAGATCAGCGGCATCCCTTTAGGAACGATGAATCGCAGATGAATCGCAGATTTAGCACGAGACGAGACATCTATGAACCATTTCACGAAGAAAGCTCAGTAGAATGAAAACATTTGCAGGGAAAGGAGCAAAAAATCGCTCTGATACCATGTTAGAAGTGAAGGCATCTGTTTAATCTCTCTGTAATTTTATTATCTCAGACTTTCCTATATATCAAAGTACTGACCGACTCTATACATAATTAGATATATGACACGTGGTACATTGTAGACACGTGTCAATCTATGGTACTCTAAACTACAATATTATAACACATACTAAGACTCTTTTGGGAACAACTTCTTGCTCCGATGCCGAGACCCAAAATTTTCATTGCATCGAAAACAAAGGTCCTTCCTCCTTCTCTCTTTCAAATCCTCTGTGGTCATTTTTTTGGCTGGCACAGGGAGTGAGCTCGTGGTGTCGATACATGGAGGTTGATAGCTTGTCTTTGGAGCAAGTGGTTGCCTTTCGGTGCAAGAGATCTCTTGCTTCATATAACCGGTTGGGCAAATCCAATGGCAGATGACATTGTAGTGGGTCATTGACCTATACATCAGTATGAATTGTATCATGCAAACTAAGGGTATTAAATGCTGCAGTTTTGGGTTCACGACTTGGTTTGCTTCGGTTCAGCTCTGTGGATAAAGGGTGACACCGAAACTGAACTGTTTAATAAAAGGTTTGAGACTCTACCGAAACCAATTAGTAAACGGTTTCAGTTTATTAGTTTTTAAACGTTTTTCGGGTTAACGGTTTAACTGGTTTTAGTTGAGGTTTTACAAATTTAGAATATGGATTCTGCTAAACGGTTTCTTTACGGATTGATTTGCCAATCAAACCAAAATCAATGGTATTTGTTCTACTTCTTCTATGTCGCCTTGTTTAAAGCAAGTCCTTGAGATGAGCACAAGAATAACTCTTCCCTCTTTTGACTCCTACCTGTTGCATCTCATTCCTTGATTTAGTAGTCCTTTCTCTATCTATCGTATCATGATAATTTTGAAGCCATATCAGACCGGTATAAATGTCCTTGTATATTTCGAGTCCAAATGTTACCAAGTTATGAAAAATGACCTCGGCGTGCTTTAAATAATGAGAGCTTTAAAAAGAGAATTGTGTAAACTAAGGTGAGGCTAGTAACCTCCAAATTGAATCATGCAGTTGTAAATGCCACATGCTTCCTCCAGACAACCTTAAACATGTAAACCAAGATATGCAACAGTTAGAATATGAAATGTAGATTCACTAAGCACTTTACCTTGAACCAAGAATACCAATATCTAGATATGGCAATAGAAGTAGTCTACGCAACATTAATCCAATTAGATATATCACTACAAGAAGTACATGGACAAAATGAACTAAGAATCACAAAATAGCTGAGCACCTTTGGCACAAGAAGAGAATACAAGAGCCATCCTAACTCTACCAATGACTAGCTCAATTAACATTATGTCTACTCCCTCAAGCGGTGAATAGTGCTCTTCACGGTCACTGCACTAGCCGTACTGTCAATAAGGCAAAATATAATAGGGATACACTCATAGTCCTATGCTCACAAAATGAAACAATTAGTTTAGACAAATAAAATTGAAAAGCAGTGAAATTCAAAATATACATGACAGTATAAGCACCACCAACATACTGGGCAGCCACAGGACACATTCAAGTTTCAACAAAATACATAATACTACTAGTCTACTACTACAAAAAAAAATGTAAGGCACAACCATATATCGTCAAGTATGGAGAGGAGAGGAGACAAGACAAGCCCCTAGAGTCAGTAGCTAAAATGAGTTCTTAAATAGGTTAGATTTGAGATTGTCACTATAAAAAAAAAAATTTAACAATGCCTAATTAGTCAACAGTGGTAGTGTCAACAGTAGTGGTAATGAACATTTTAAAAACATTAACAACCACTAAAAGCACATATTTTAAGGCTTTAGATAATTCCTCATCATCTCGATCTTGATCTATCTCAGTTACATATAAAAAAAATGCAATTATTTTAAATATCAAACAAACAATGTTTCATGAATTCAAGACAAGATTAGAAGAAACAATATTACCTCCACAATTCACATCATACATCCAATCACGTAGGCATATTAAAGCCTCAACATTCTTAGGTAGTAATTTACTTTCGCATTTATCAAGTACTCTACCCCCAGCACTGAATGCCGACTCAAATGCAACCGTGGACACAGAATATTGCCAATATATCATGAGCCAGACAAGGCAAATCAATATATTGAGCGTCAGATACTTCTAATATGCAAGAACATCAAAATCCTTAATACTTGATATTTGGCTCTACAAGATCTTGCTCCAATTCAGAATTGTTACTGCTACATGGCTTATTGCTTTTATCCCAAATATCAAATGAATCCTAAAAAATGAATCAAGAAAACAACAATATTAAAAACAATGTAATCGGGATGTATTAAATTGCATGTTAATTAAATCGGATGTAGTACAATAGTAATATACCTCTTCATCTAAACCACCTTGGACATCACTAGTTAAAGCCCATTGTTCCTATGACATGCTATTGTATTTCCCATAGAGTCGAACCAAAGCTGATTTGGCATGATGAACAGACTCACCAACTAAGGAGCTATCTCCATGAAAGATTTTCTCATATGTACATTAGATAACTCTCATCTTGTAGCACAGATCGAAAACAAATGCAATTGATAAAATTAAATAATATTTTTCCCAATATTTTTTTAACTTTTCACCCATGGATCATACCATGTCCTTCATAAAATCACCTCTAAACAAAAGCGTGTCATTTAAAGCCATATGAATTTGCACTATACTTCTGAAATGCAAGTTCGATGTTGAATACTTTGAACCAGATAACAACTTTGTTATATCATAAAGAGGCTTAAAAACTTTGTAAGTTTTTTAAATCTTTGCCCATTTCTTTGCTGATTGGGCAATATGTATAGCATATATCTAAGTTCTTCAAATTGTCAAAAGCTTTTTTATAGCACAAAGCATCCTCAAGCAACCGGTACGTAAAATTCCACATTGTAATCACATCTCTATGCAAGCCTCTCTTGGTATTCAGTCCCATTTGCTGACAATTGGAACCTCACCTTTCTGACTTGAGAATTTTTAACAAACTCAACACTATCTCAAATCTTCTAAATTGAATTATCAGTCAATTTAATACCATCTTCTACAATGAGATTCAAGATGTGTGCACAACAATGTAGATGGAAAAATTCTCCCTTTCATACTAATGATTTTTGTTTCAGTTTAGTCTTGTTCTGAAATAAGCCACAAATACATCATTGCCAGTTGCATTGTCTATTGTACAAAGAACAATCTACCTTCAATCCCCTATTCAATCAATATCTTATTAACTATCTCACAAATATGAGCACTTGAGTGAGGAGGAGTCAAGACAGTAAATTTAATCAATTTTTGGTACACCCAAGACTTATCAATGTAATGAGTTGTGAGTCTCATAAAAGCATCATTAAAGATGGAGGTCCACAAACCAGTAATCATTGATACCCTTCATCCAAAGTTTTTGACTGCCTTTCTAATAGTCATCTTCTCCTTCTTGAATATTTTCTGAGTATCACTTAATAGGGTTCCTCTACTAATGGGATTAATTATATTCAGGATACACATATAACATCAACTTTCTAAATTCTTTATACTCAACAAATTTTAGTGGGAGTTCATTCATGACTATTAAGGTCAAGACCATCTCCCTTACAAGATCAGGATCATCTTTAAATCCCTGTAATTCAACTTTCCACCAGATTATTTTAGGAGCATCTGATTTATCTCCTTGTTTTCACGATTAGAACATCTTATCATATGATTATTCAAGGTTGATGTCTCATTTTTTGAGGGATCAGCCAAGAATAATTGTTTACAGATCAAGACTGAATTTTGGATCTAATGGATAAACCAGTTGCTGATCCAATAAATTACGGACCTAGATCTAGACCTTTTCTTAGAAACATTAAAAGCAACATTTCCAGTCTCACTACCATTATCTAATCCTGACCCAATAAATGGGAAACTGTTGTGATGAATTACCAACAGTTTCTTCAATGGTCTGAAACTCCTCATTTATAGTATCCATTATAAGAATCTAAAAGACCTGCAAAACGATATAACATATTATGATATTACTAACAATCTCAACAAGGAAATGCCAATGTGAATCACAATACTAAAGTTGGTAAAACAATGAAACAAAAAAAAACAAAAAAAACAAAAAAAAAAAAAAAAGGTGTAAAGGTCTATCTATGCTCAAAGGATGCTTCAATTACAACAGAAGAGCAACCAGACCCTACAGGCAAAGAAAGTGAAACTCAACCAGGTATTAAATTTTAAACCATCATACTCGCATAGTCATGAGTAAGCATTTGAATTTTCAAATCCATCATACACAAATTATTTAGGATTTATTTTGGCAAGTCAAAAAGTTTATTGAAGAAAGTTTAGAAGGACCTCGGGAAATGTATTAGGACTGTACAGGGTTAAACAAAGCTAGCCTTCAAATACCAGAGAGCTCCAAACTTTAAAGTTCTTTGCAAGTAGGTAGGTCCAAAGAAACCCTCAAATGTGTTCTCTCTCTCTCTCTCTCTCTCTCTCTCTCTATCTATCTATCTCTCTCTCTCTCTTTCCAAATGCTATATATAGCAGCAAGGATGGAAGACCATCTTTTTCTCCATGCATCTGAATGCACTGTAATTCCAGCACCTCTGAAATTATCCAAACTGGACGGAAGGTTCAATAAGTCAACGGGCATAAACAAGCCCTTGTTTATATTTTGAAACCATTGCCCATTCATCTCAAACCTGATGCACATGTAAGGACAAGTGTTTGGATAAGTGTGGACCGTTTCAGCAGTCCCCAAGCATACAATGCATACATTTGGCAAAAAATTCTACCTTACAACTAGATTGTCTGTTGTGTGAATCCTTGATAAAACAGCACTTCCATACAAAAAATTGGAGTTTAGTAGGGACATTGTTAACCACATTTCTCTAATTGAGAATCACTTTGAACCTTTGTAGAGAAAAAAATTATAACTGACATAGTGGAGGTACATGAGACAATCAGGCACGATGGCTGATCAAATTGTCAAAGAGGTGGTTAACTATGAATTATCTAAATTGATGCATAGATAAGATTAGGTATGCGTGGGTGTTTGGTGGGAACTCAATCATGTTGTTCCAGCCATGCTCAAAATTTGATCATTTTTCTTAAAAGACAACTAGATGTCCCTCGAGCACTGTTTTAGGTGTGAGCATACGATAATCTGTTGATCACAGGTTGACACTGAGATGGGGGGGTGAATCAGTGTCTTCAAAATTCTTCCAAAATAATTACTTGAAGACCAATATTACCCTGGGCTGACACCTCACTCACTGACCACAGCTATACAATCACTGAAGCACTACCACACATAGTCGTATGCACAACCACCTTACTACCATAGAGTGGTCAGGTCTACTATGTTGTGCATACCCATCCTGCAGGCCATTCCACGCACTTCACAATATACAGATAATCACATTTACAAAGCATCCACAACACAGAGGTATACGTGGTTCACCACCACAATATGTGATGGCTAGTCCACGGAGTAATGCCCAATGGGCTCCGTATATACTCAATACTCTACTTTTAGCTGATTACACAGCAGGGAGTACATACACCCAGTTTACCTAGCATAAAACCAAGAGGGCACAGATGTGCTATTAATTCAGGTACCGAAGTACCAGTGCTCAGCACTCGCTGCACACACTACACTTAACCCGCACCCACGGGAAGCAAACAATATAATGAAATGGGCTTATATTGATGCCCTACAATGAAAGCTTATACAAACTTAATTCTCCAACCCAATTGCAGTCTAGGTATTCTCATAGACATTTCATCATACACCTCATATTCTATGAAATACAATAAAATAGAGAAATGCTCAAGTGGATTATCTTTCGTTGATAACTCCACAACCGGATGCTCTCTTTATGTAAGGAAGTCCAAAATCGGATTCTCCAATCTTCAAAGATGTCATAACAAGCTCCATTTTCTTCTTTGGTGTTTTTACAAACACCTTGAATGCATACCCCCTTTTCACAAACTCAAGAACACCATTAATATAACAAGAGAACCCCACCATGTTCTTGCATGTCTTCAATAGACTCAATGGCACCTCACACAAACCATAGAGTATAAATGAAAGGAAGTAATCCTCAATACAAGATCACATCAAAACCCTAGGTTGGTATTTTAGTCAAAACAAAAGAAACTTCTTTTCCAAGCTCTCATTTCCTCCATTAATGCCTCACAATCATTCTCAAGCTTGAAATGGACTCTCAATGACCTCCTTGAAGGTTGGTGTATGTATTCAATGCATTAAAACTCACCAAAGCCTTTCAAGAGAGGTTTTTCGCCAATAACCCAAGCCTCCACACTGTTCATCATCCCCAAACCCTTTCCAATAGGTAGAGCATTCAAAAATGAGTTCGGAGCAACTTGGAACGTCCGATTTGGACTCCGGATGGCCGAGATATGGCCGTTACAGTTTCGGCCAGTGAAAATATATGAAATGGAATCTTTTGGAGAACCTTTCGTGCACCGTGCTACACAATAGCGTCGCCTGTCAGAGGCGCTGTCGAGTTACGATTGGGCGGAGGGAGCATCTCTGATCCAGGCCGTTAAATCTCTGAAAAAGGGCGGGATTATATTTCTGCCGTTGGATCTTCATTATAGCGTCAGATAAGATCGGCTCTAATCAGAGCCATTAGATCAGGATATGCTCCGCCATTATACCGCACACGCATCTCACCTGATCAGAATACCACTTTCATGCGATGCGGTCTACGGCTTTAACTTACATCCAGCGACTCAGGGGAGCCGCGATAGAATCTTGACGCAACCGACGATGTACACCTGATCCCGCATCTTTATTGACCATCCAATGAGGATCTTGATGGTGTGGCTCCATCCTGGCCATGGATCAGGAATATTCTTCTTATAATATGCCCAAAATACCCCTCTAAGTCCAGTGAGCTCACTCTCTCTCCTGAAGTTGTGTCGAGCAACTGGCGGGCACCACCGATGCTTGTGCGAGGCCTGTGCACACAGCTGCGGGCCTGTGGCATGGGGAGCTTGCGGGTGCTGGCTGGTGGCCTGGCACGCGGCCTGCTGCGGGCCTGCTGGCTTGTGGCAAGGCATGCCATTGCGAGCCAGCATGCGCGACGAGCATGCCTGGCCTGCTTGCGGGGCTGGGCTGCCTTGCTGCAGCTTGCTGCTGTGCTTGCTTGTGGCTTGGCCCTGCTGGCCATGGTGCTGTGGGCATGGTTGCCGCTGGCCTCGGCTATGTGTGGCTGCTGCCTATGGTGTCGTAGCCCTCGGCTAAGCTGGCTACCATGATGGCATGCCACCTCAGCATGGTGGGTCCCACAACATCAACTTCTCTCTCTTCTTTCTCTCTCTTTAGATTCTCTCTCTTCTGATTCTCTCTCTTATTTTTCTTGCTTCAGGGAGTACTTGGGAGATGCCACATCATGCCACATCGTCAGTGGAACCCACTGTGGGATCCACACTCTCTTTCTTCTTGCCAAACCAAGAATGGGACCCACTCTGGGACCCATACTTTCTCTTCATTTTCTCTCTCCTCTTTCTATCAGCATGTTGCCTATGTGGGTACTGTCCACATCACCAGTGGGGCCCACACATATTCTGTCACCTGTCGAAATTGTTGTTGCCCAGTGAACTCAGTGCATACCTTCTCAATCATTCTCTAGAAGCTGTAGAATACTATAGAACATGCCCAAGGCTTCCTCGGCTCTGCCACTTGAACAAACACTATCTCTCCTACATAGACACTCTCTCTCCTCATTTCTCTGACTGTAAGCTCATCAACACTGCCCACATCAACCAAGTTGCCAACAATGACAACACATAGCCAACATAATATTCCTGATCCATGTAATGGCTTATTCTATGGAACTGTGTTTCCTATACAAGCTCTTAGGGTCAAGGATCAAGTATGTTTCCCTTGTTGACCCAATTGTGTAGAATTGTAATTTTTCTAACGTTTATTAACTAATTAATTTAGTCCACCTATCTTCATTTCAGTTGTTGAATGTAAGATAACTACCTTTAATGGAGTAAGTTGTATCATGATTCGAGAAACTGCAGAAACATTTGGGGTAATCACATAAGATAATAAATTCCGAGGTACTTTAACCATTAGTCTAGAATGAAGCAAATCATAATTAAGATCATGTTAAGTTTATGTGTTTATTCCTGTCTCAAGATGTTACATCAGATCAATTAGGATTACATGCACACAAATTATAAATGTGATATAAATATTTTGGATGCTTCACTTGATAAAATCAGAATTAAAGAAAGAACTACAACAATATCTTAGATGCTTTTCTATTCACTGCAATATCTTTACTGTCTAAGTTTGTGAAAACTATGTCTAAGAATTACAACAAGATCTTTACAAGAAGGATGAACGATGGTGAACACAAAGAAGATGAAACCTAAGATGGAAAAGAAGACAAGAAAAAGAAAAGAAAATAAAAAAAAAATACACAATGAGTAGAAGAAAAAAAATGTTGGAATTATATGGGCTTAATTAATTACCTAATTAGTTAATTAGTGGAAGTCCAATTAACATGGTAAAACTAGTTTGGTTTGGTTCATCATATGGTTGAGATAGGTAACCCTAATTCTATTGTGGGAAGGGTATTAGATTATGACAGTATTCTATAAATACTAGATTAGAGTCCCTACAGCCACAGTTAATAAAAATCTATCTGCACACATTAGTAAGAGATCTTGAGATATCCTCTAGAGGCTGTGGAAGGCTATGACCAAAGGATAACAATCAAAGCTTGGAGCATCTTGGAGATTAGAGAAATCGATCTCTTCACAAATAGGCATGTCTTTATATTCATTGTTTATTCCAAATCCATTGTGTTCTAGGTATCCTGTAAGCTAATAAATCTAATGGTTGGTATCAGAGCTAGACCTATAGACCTAGAATCAATGGTAGAACATTGTAAGGATATCCCTATAAGAATTGATTGAGAAAAAGAAAAAATTAGTTTAAACCCTAAAAACTTGTTCGTGCCTAAAAAATATTTTTTCTAACCGGTATATATATATATATATATATATATATATATATATATATATATATATATATCAAAGTGAAGGTCTCAGCGAGATGGTCATAGCGATATAAAAATCGTCGCCATCCAACGATAGGCTCGCCCTCACGTGACGCCAAAAATGGCCAGTAAGACGCACTCGCCGGTAGAAGAAATTTAAAATAAAAAAAAAACGTTGACGGCTGACTCGAAAACCCTAGCAAGTTGACCCACTAAGTCGGCCCAAACCTGGACCGGGTCAACATAGTTGACCTCGTGGTTGGATATCCGTGCGGGTCAACACATGTGACCCGAACTGACCTAAACCTGTGACTTGAGCTACTGGGTAAACCCAAACCGGTAGCCAGCCCGAACTAATGAGTTAACCTAACCTGAACCCAATGACTTGATAACCCAAGTACCTGATCCGATGGGTTTACCTGAAAACCCGAAAGGTTGACCCGATGACCCATTTGGTTGGACTGGGGTTCAACCAGATGGTCTAATTGAACCAACCCGATTTGGTTTGTCTATGGTCTGCCTCTGGTCCGACCATGAGTAAAATCACGCACGGACTAATCCATGCGTAAACGCATGTGGAGGGCTTCTTTAGCCTCAAACTTTTGCCACACACCAACTCGCTGCATTAGCCCGAAAGTGTGGGTGCGTGGAGTACCCGTTTGACATGCGGTTTTTTGCATTGTACTTCTCTTTCGATGCTCTTCAATCTGGCATATAAATTGGTGCATTTTGATACATTTGAAAGAGTGTTATCACAGAAGAATTCCCTATGGGAACCTGATTTATAGGTTTTTGCTGATTTTTCTTAAAGTTAGTGTACCAAATTGATTGTTGAACTTATGTGCATGTTTATATGAATGTTTAGACTTATAAAGTTGTATTAATGAAACATTTTGATGTAAGTCAACTTCAGGCTTATAAAAAAATAACAGATCGGAGAGTGTAAGATATGACAAAATGGGCCAAAAGGGACGTAAAGTGCGAAAACGAATTTTGAAACAAATTTCTATTGTAAAAACAAAAAGAAAATAATTGGTAGAAGTGAAGGTAGAGCGACTTACTTCTCTTCTAGGATGTAAATCAATTCAAATGGTGGCCTACGACTCTTTTAGGTTGTAGGTGAAGAATAAAGTTCCAACTCTTCTAAGATGAAATAAAACTCTTCAAGGTTTGAAGGGTTTAGACTCAACTCTTCTAGGATAGATCTATAGCTCAATGGATTTGCAACTCTTTTAGGATGTAAATTGGGATAGAAAAGCTTCAACTCTTCAAAGTTAAAGTGAAACTCTTTTAGGTTTCAAGATTAAAAGGAGAAGATTTAAAATAAAAGAGAAACATAAATGATTTAAAATTTTTAATAAATAAAAACTTATCCCAATGTGTTGATTCTTATTCCAAGGCATTTAAACTTGTCCCAATGTGCAATGATGCAAACTCTAAAGTTTTGATGTAAGTTCCAATATCTTGATGCAAAGTCTCAAATCTTAATGTAAGCTCCAATGTAGAAAAGATATTAAAATCTTTAAATAGAAAATGTTACCTCACTCTCCACTAGGGACTTGAAAGATCACCAATAAAGGACTGATTTCAAAGTGGCTAGGGCTAAATTCTTTGGTTCTTTTGTAGCTTGGTTCATACATTGATTCTGGGTCAAATGATTTTTGGTCAAATGGGCTTTATGGGCTTGGGCCTTGATATAATGACATAATTGTTGAATATGGATGCAATTGGGTTGCATCACATTCATGGTAAAATATCCTACAAAAGCTGTAGGTTAAGATTTATTCATATCGTGGTGGAACTTTATGGGACCACCAAAGTGACACACTTTGTTTCGTTATGATGTGTTCAAATTCAAGTGTTTGTATTTATAAATGCGGCAGAAAAAGACAGTATTCATCCAAAGGTAACATTGTTTAAGTTTGTTCAAATTAGGATTTGTAGCTGTTGAGTAAGGATTTTGTGGGATCATCAAAGTGACACACTTGGTTCCATCATAATATGTTCAAATCTGAATTTTTGCATTTACAAGATACAACAAAGAAAGATAGTGCTCACCTAAGGATAATATTTTCGAAATTCTCATTTTTGTGAATGCAACAAAGAGCAGCATTGTCCACCCAAAGGTAACAGTATCAAAGATTTGTATACTTACGCACATGAATGAAGGATCTTGGCTTTAGGGGTTTTATTCACCCAAAGGTGGTGGGATTTTTTTGAGTTATTATCCCTTTGTAGTTATTGCATGGACATCGAGAAGTTGGATGTATACTTTGTCCCAAAGGATGAGTATATAATTTGATTAACACTCACAGAGATGATTTGCATGCATATGTTTAAATTATAGGTGTTGTTTTACTTTGTGTAAATTAATCATGCATGTCTCATTATTTTTGTTGTATTATTTTGAGCTTTTATTATTATTATTATCATAAGATGTCATGATTATTATCACAGAATGTTGATTTAAGTGAGCAATTTAGTGATCATTCTCCCTCTCTAGGATAAATTATGAGAGATGATATGGAAGGATTAGAAGACTGTATGCTGTAGTATTCAGATGAAGAATATTGCAAAGAGATTGACTTAGAGAAATCCGAAGGAAAATTTTAATATTTCAAGAAAGAGGCAGAGATAATTTAATGCCCTAGCTCACCTGTATCGGTCTTGAGGATGTTGGTAGTGTGAGAGAGTACTTTTTAGAGCTATCAGCTATTGCTGATGAAAAGCTCAAAAACTTGGATGCATGTTACGGTTAAACATATAATTTAGGTTTTTATTACTTTTAGTACCCAGTTTTGAGTTAAAAGACTCGGCCTACTTGGGGAAGTCTTTTAAGTTTATGTTATTATGAATTATTTGGTTTATCGTTAGTGACATTTGAATGATTGATGAATAATTATTCATGGTTAAAAATAATTAATTTTATCATTAGTGACCACACTGATTAATGGTAGTTTTGTAATTGATATAGGTCAAGTGGGAGATTGTTGGAATTATGTGGGCTTAATTAATTGTATAATCAGTTAATTAGTGGGAATCCAATTAGCATGATAGAACCAGTTTGATTTGGTTCATCATATGGTTAAGATAGTTATCCCTAATTCTATTGAAAGAAGGGTATTAAAGTTATGATAGTTTATTATAAATATTAGATTCGAGTTTCCACAGCCACAATTAATGAAAATCTCTCTGCACTCATTAGTAAGAGATCACGGATAGAGGCTGTGGAAGGCTGTGACCGAAGGATTAAGATCAAAGCTTGGAGTGTCTTGGAGATTAGGAAAATCGATCGCTACACAAATAAGTATGCCTTTATGTTCATCGTTTATTCCAAATCCATTGTGTTCTAGGTATCCTGTATGCTAATAAATCTAACATAAAAAAAAAAAAAATAAAATAAATAAATAAACTTACCAACTAGTTGCAGGACCACAGATAGTGAAATCGTAAAGGACAGAAGGAGTAACTCAAGCCAAGAATGGGGAAGAAATGAGAGAAGAGGGAATCAAGAGATATGGTTTTAATTTTAGGGTTTATTTTAAGTTTTAACTTTAATACTTCTGTATTTTACGATCTTTAGTCTTTACTTTTAGTCCTAGGGAATGATTAGTCATAAGTCTTTTACTATTTTATGTTCAAAAGCTGAAAATCCAAAACTCAAAAGGTTTGGTACTTTGTACTCCTAGTCCTAGGGAAATGGAAAAGTCATTAACTCATAAATGGGTATAACTGTATAAGGGTAATCGATTTATATAGGTTCAGTTTAAATAGGTGTTAATTGGGTTTGAACTGTCAATTGCACGATTTAAAACCTAACCAATCCGTTTATGTAAACGATGTCAAATTACAAACCAACACCAAACTATTTAATAAATGGTTTATTGATTATGGTTTAAACGATTAGGTTTGGTTTTGGTATATGGTTCGGTTTTGATACCCTTAATGCAGACCACTAATGAAACAACTCACCTATTGTGGTTGAGTTAGACACCCGACCTTTGCAAGAAACTTTTCAAATTTAGTTTGATAGTCTTGTATTGTCTTGATTTGCTGCAGCTGGTTAAGTTCTTCAAAAAAATTAAAGAATTGATTAAGACCATATCTGGAATGAAGTCCCCTTTTGAAGTCATCCCAAGAGATGAAAAACATATTTTGCCTTAGCAATTGATACCACAACTGTGCATCGCACTCTAAATGAAATGATGCCAAAAAAAACCCAACCAGTTGTCAGTGTTGCATGTATTTGGAAGAATTGTTCGGCCCTACATAACCAACTAATTGAGTTGTCTTCGCCATCAAAGTGGAAAAATCTAACTTCACTAGTCTAACTGTATAGGATCTTTTAAAACTCCCACAGTGTAAGCCATTACTACCACATCGACGTCCTTCATGAACATACAAGGGAGATGCCAAATTTTTAGCAACTTTATTAACAGATTGAACAATTATTTGATCCACTCGAGCATTAAGCTTATTGAACATTTCAGCTATTTGATTCAATATTTTGTTTTGGCCGGATAAGAATGACTTCATTCTATTCTTTATTTGCTCTACTCATTGGTTCATTGCCAAGCTCTGATACCACCTTGGTACAGTCGAGCTCGTTTCAAATAGCTTTCCTCTCCCTATCTTGAGTGTAGGAGAATAACCCACAAAAAAAAAGGAGAAGATAAGGCAGTTGGTTACTTCAAGGGAACTAAACTTCCAATGTTAACATACAAAGTGGGGAAATAAATCAACATACCACTTTATTCATAACATCTCCTTTAAATATGATACTTCTCCCTTTTTTTCTTTTTTTTTTCTTTTTTTTTTTTTTTTTTTTTTTTTTTTTTTTGGTATGAAATACATTTTTATTTATTGTCACATGTATTACACAATGGATTCAGAGTACATGTCCCCTAAATCCAAGGATCGAAATTTGGCCAAACCATTATACACGTTAACGATAGGGCCCTCTTGGATAAGGAGTCAACTCAACAAAGATGTTTTGCTCCCTATGAATAAACTATAAAATACAACTTTCAAAATAAGTTTTTGATGCACAATATTGTCTAGGATCATAATGCATTGGTAAGGTGGTGTAACCAGGCTCCCTAGCAAATAATCCACTACCTACTGACAATCTAACTCCAATAGCAATCACTCAATTCCTTCTTTAATAGCTACCAAAAATGTCACCGGAATCGCTAAAGCTTCTCCCGTAATTGGCAAAGCAAAGAAGTGGTGTAAGACCCGCACTCCACTAATCCGGTTTAACTGTGTCGTGCCAGGACTTCCCATCATTCCTGGACCAAGTAGACCGAGCGTGTGAAGATGGATCACAAACCAAGTATAAAAATCGACTCAACACCCAAAACTGTATGCATATGGTCGGATACCTGGATAGGTATGGTCAACCATATGGTAAGAATGAAGATCACGGATCCAAGACCCTACGGTCGATGATTTTAACCCCACGATCGACGAGTTCTGTGACCGTAGCCATCGACCGTGAGACCCCAGATCAGACTCTGAGTTTTGGAAACTTTTCTAAACTAAAGGATTTCTTTCTTAATGCAAAGAGGACTCTATATGGAGAGTTTTTCTCTATATAAAGGACATCCCTCAGTCTTTTTTACTCTTTTAGAACATTAGTAAACCCTAGAGAGAGAGAAGGGAAGAGAAGGAAGAGAAGGAGAAGAAGAAAAGGCTAAGGAGAGGAATTTGCTGAGAAGAGATTGGCTCTCGATCACAGGCAAAGGTATGAACCGAATCTCTAGAGATGTAAACTCTATGGAATAAGACTTCTATGGAGGATAGAAGATATCAATTTATTATGATCTATGTGATTCCTTGAGAAAATCCCAAGGATAACCATGAGGGATGAGTTTGATGATTAGGGTTGATAAGAAACTACTAATGATGGCCATAGGATGACAGTAGGATAAACCCAATTAAAGAGCAGAGGATTTGACCCAGGAAGAACTCAAATTGCATGTAATATGTGACCAGAAATCTCAAGGTCGCAGCTACGGTCGACAATAGCATGACCAACCAGATCAGAGGATCGACCATAGGCATTCAAAAAGATTCAGGAATCATATGGTCGCAGCTACGGTCGCACCATTCGCACCATATGCGACCGTAGGGTATCGACCATAGGCAGTAAGGTCAATACAGTATGAGACCATAGGACCAATCAGATACCTATCAGTGCTCTGTTTTGATTTCTGACTCCTGTAACATGTTACATATGAACCCTAACTTAAATTCATATAACTTTTAGGTTGTTAAATTGATTGAAAGAGAATTTCAAGGCTTGAAAGGAGATCGATTATTGCTAACAAGTGAGGGAACAAAACCTAAACTAATTGGATAATAACAAACTACTTTCTTTTTATTGAGTCCAATGCCATGATTGATTGTATGTGTATATGCTCGTAATGTGCATCTCACATGTCATCCAATATTCTTACTATTACTGCTCATGCATATTTAATTATGTTTATTTATAACATAATGATGATGATGATGCTAAGAATAGACATGTGATTGTATGTGTGTGGTTGGTGTGTTGGATGCGAGTAGAGCATTAGGGGGAGGACATGGCATGGTGGTCTCTGACCTCATCACCGGACTCTAGCTCTATCTCTACTCAAATCTTGTCCACTAACAGCGTCGTATCGCCATTACATCGTAGGGCATCAGGGGTGTAAGACTCGCACTCCATGAACCCGATCTAAACCTTGTTTCATGTCGTAACAGGTCTTTCAATCATCACTGGACCAGACGGGACGAGCGGATGACAACTAGGTAAGAAATCGGACCAATCGGACCAATTCAGGTATGAAAAGTTAGATACCTATCGATGGTCGACCGGTATAGCCTACGCAGTATGGATCCGAAAATGGATCTTTGCGGGTCCCACTTTCCAAATTTCAAACCGAAGGACTTTCCTAATGTTAGGAGGCTTCCTAAACCTAACCCTAGCCTATATAAGGACCCTTAAACCCCCTAAAACCTCTTCCATTGATCTTCACAAACCCTAGAAAGGAGAAAGAGGTTGAAGAAGGAGAAGAAGCTAGGAAGGAGAGGGAAGAGCCGCCATTACCATTCGACGAATAACACATTACCGCGAGTCAACGATAAGTACTTAAACCTTCCTCTACATTAAGTATTCTAGGATGGTTAGTTATAATTGGATCAATACCATGCAAAGCAGGTATTGATCTAAACCCTATTTTGTCGTCAAACCCTAATTTAGTCGATAAACCCTAGATTCAAGTTCTAGGTTTAGATCATCGAAACTAGGACTTAAATGGAGTTGGAAACAACTCTAACTCAATGCTTAGACCTAGGATGTGTAGGAGAAACCCTAGGATCAATAGAGGGTGACCGACGGAAGGTGAGAACCAAGCGTATGGTCTTCTAGAGACATACCGATCGATCATACCGGTCGCACTCTATGCGACCGATACTGCGACCGGTACCTCCCGGGGACTGGTCTATGGGGACCGATCGACCATACCGGTCTCAGGTTTTCCCCACAGTGCTGCGACCGGTACCTGTGACCGGTCTGCTCTGTGAAGAGTGTTTTTGACCCAATTGGTTTTTTGGCCAACGTAAACCTAAGGAAAAACTATTCTAATTAAACCTAATATTTTGTAGGACCTTGTGATAGCACGTTTGGACCTCGTGACGCGGAGCGAGCTATCAAACAAGTGTCAGGTAAGGGAATCGGACCTAAACCCTAATAATTTAATAACAGTAAACCGTTGTTAATATTATGATTCTGTGGATTAATGTTTGTGCATTCTCGCATGTCATCCTTTACTTTCAGTTATTATTATTGTTCATGCATACTTGCTATGCTAGGTTGTGACTGTTAGGCATGTGATTGTTTTCGTTGGTGAGTGGAATGGGAAGGACTGGAGGTCTGGGATCATTCCTCACACTAGCACCGTTTCGTATCGTTCTGTCTTAGCATGCTTGGTGCGAGTAGGGTATCAGGGGGAGGAAGTGGCACTGTGGTCTCTAGCCTGGCCACTAGACTCTAGCTCTATCTCTATGCCGTAGGGAGCAGCGCTGGGACAGGGCCTACTGTGATGACATATAGAATTGGTTAATTGCGAGTCCAGTTTGTAAGCCCTCGCCAATAGGGGCTTATGTGTTGGTATAGGTAAAGTATCAGGGGAGGTGTTGGCGGTGTTTGATCCGGACGCCTTAGCTCTATCTCTATTCCATGATAGGGTGCATTTGGGACGACAATGGTGTTTGATCCATTGGGCGACTTCACAACTCGTGTATAGAGGTGCAGTGGCCGCCAATCCTTTCTATAGCACATTGCAAACTTAAAACCAGTCCATAATGTGAATGTTACTCATGTATATGTTTGTTGCATTGTCTAATTGTCTTACTGAGCTAAGTTGTGAGCTCACCCTTGTGTACACACTATTTTTAGATGTTGATGCAGGTTATTCAGTGGAGGATTACATGAACGCTCCAGTGTACGGAGGCGTGGCTGCTTTGGACGTGCAAGCAGGAGAGGACGAGTATGACGCTTCATGCGAGTGTCCTTTCTACGTGTACCTCTAGGACTTGATTTATTTTATTTTAATTATTTTTAGTTGGAGATACGGTTAATGTAAGAATATTTATCTATGTTTTGGTATTTGAATAATTGGATATTTGATTAAATTTATCAATAGATCATTCAGTTCATTTTATTTAAGACTTCCGTTGTATTTATTATATTCTGATTGTGGTTATGTGTAATAGTTTGTATGAGTGGACACGGTCTTATTGAGATCCTAGTGTGAGCCATTGGTTCAGTGACAGTTCACTCACACTTCTGGTTCAGCCAGAATTAGGGTGTGACAAGGGGAGGTGGTCTCGGACCGTGCAGTCTCTAACTCTGTCGGGGGGCCTTAGCTCTATCTCTATGGATGTATTGAGGGATGCTGGGGTGAGGCTTTAGATACACTATTTTACATTAGGATTGGTTATTTGTGAGCCCAATTTACAAGCCCTTGCCAGCAGGGGCTTAAGTGTTGGTATGGGTAGGGCATCAGGGGAAGTGTTGGCGGTGTGTGATCCGGACACTTTAGCTCTATCTCTATTCCATGGTGGGTGCATGTGGGACAACAATAGTGTTTGATCTATTGGATGGATTCACACACTCGTGTATAAAGGTGAGAGGGCCACCAAACCTTTCTATAGCACATTACAAACTTAAAAATCAGACCAAAGATATGAATTGAATGCATGCATATGTTTGTCGCATTGTTTTGTTTGCTCACTGAGCCGTGATTTGTGCTCACCCTTTCGACGTCAAATATTTTTAGTTGATGATGCAGGACATACTGTTGAAGATTATATGAATGCGTCGATGTATGGACATGTAGCAGCGATGGACGGGAAATTAACGGAGGAGACGCATGATTCTTCATGCGAGTGCAACCACTGTGTTTATGATTAGTTTAGCTATGTTTAACTACTGGAACATGTAACGGATTAATTATTTTTATGTCTTGAGTTATGGAGATAATCGGATTAATTATTTATTATCATTGTTATACACTCAATTTATTATCTGTAAAACTTTCGCTTATCTATTTATTACCTTTGATTATTACTGTGGAATGTGTGTGTAGTTTGATATGGTGGGTACGACCTATGCAAGATCCTAATTGAACCATTGGTTCATTGATGGTTCATCACACCATTCCGATTAGATCAAAATTGGGGAGTGATACTTGGTATCAGAGCATCTCAGGTTCTACCCATTGACCTAACAACTTCTACATAAGTCATAAACTGAGTTAGGATAAAAATTAAAAACTGTAATAAGAACACACCATAAGTGTCACACCCCAATTCTGAACCAATCAGATTGGTGTGATGAACCGTCTATGGATCAATGGTTCAACCAGGAACTCGTATAGGCCGTGCCCATTCGTTTAAACATGATACAACCACAACCATAATCAGAGTAAATAAACAATAGCGGAAGCCTTTAATATCAATGAACTGAGTATCTAACAGTGATAACGTAATTAATTATTCAATTATCTTCAAATGATTCAAGACATAAAATAAAATAAAATAATCAATTATATGTTCTGATAACCCAACAACTAAATCTAATCGAAAACACATGAGTTGCACTCGTACGACGAATCATGCAACTCCATCATAACTTCCACATCCATCGCAGCAACATATCCGTACATTGGTGCATTCATATAATCTTCCACAGTAGGACCTATATCATCAACTAAAAATATTCGACGTCGAAAGGGTGAGCACACATCATGGCTCAGTGAGCAAACAAAACAATGCAACAAACATATGCATGCATTCAATTCATATCTTTGGTCTGGTTTATAAGTTTGCAATATGCTATAGAAAGGTTTCGTGGTCGCCGCACCTCTATACACGAGTGTGTAAATCTGCCCAATGGATCAAACACCATTTCCGTCTCGCATGCACCCATCATGGAATAGAGATAGAGCTAAAGTGCCCGGATCAAACACCGCATAACACTTCTCCTAATGCCCTTCCCATACCAACACGTAAGCCCCTATTGACGAGGGCTTGCAAACTAGGCTCATAACTAACCAATCCTAATGCCAAACAGTGTATCCAAGGCCTCACCCCAGCATCTCTCAATACGTCCATAGTGATAGAGCTAAGGCCCCCCGACAGAGTCAGAGACTACACGGTCCGAGACCACCTCCCCTGATGCCCTACGACGTAATAGTTCTGCTAAGGTAATGGCGATACGACAATGTTAGTGGGCAAGACTGGAATAAAGATAGAGCTAGTCTGGTGACCAAGATGAACCACAATGTCCCGTCCTCCCCCTAATGCTCCACTCGCATCAAGCACACTAACCACACGCATACATTCACATGCCTATTCCTAACATCATCATCATCATCATATTATAAATAAACAGAATTAAATATGCTTGAGCAATAATAGCAGGAATATTGGATCACATGTGAAATGCACATTACAAGAATACAAGCATAGAATCATTCATGGCATTGGACTCAATAAGTAAAACAACTTGTTATTAGCCAATTAGTTTAGGTCTTGTTCCCTCACCTTTAGTCGATGGTTGTTCCTCGTCCAAGCTTTGTAAATCACTTTTAGACCACTTGGAAACCTAACAAATTTATAGATTCTAAATTAGAGTTTATTTTCATCAATCATAGTGTTTAAATGTCCCATCTGGAATCATTCAAACTTTCAGAAGCTGAGTGGTCGCAGGTGTGGCTGCACCTATGGTCTCAGTTTCAGCGACCACAGGGTGTGGGGTCGATACGTGTGGTCGCATATCATGCGACCACACCCTCCCTGGAACTTTCCTGAGGGTGTGTGGTTAATCATATGTGCCTCGTGTGGTTGATCAAACTGCGATCACACGAGTGATGGTTGACTTTTCCACTCTCAACTCAATTCCTTCGTGTTTTGATTCCTTGGCTTATCATCATGATCCTTCCTATGATTGTTCTATGGCTTAAAATTCATATTTTTACATAATCCATCATCTTAATAGATTCTCTCCATGGATCTCTTAGAATTTGTCCATGGTTTTATGATTGGGATCTCACTTTGAATCACTATCTCCTCCATGATCTATTCTAGGCATTCAACTGATGGGGGAGATGTTTTCACACCTTAAACTTGTTGAAGAATCAGAGTTCTCTCTAAAATTTCTTTTCTTAGTCTTCCTCTTCAATTCTCCTTCTCTTCCGCCTCCTCTTTTTCTCTCTCTTTCAGTTTGAGTTCTAAAAGAATGAAAGAGGCTAAGGGCATCCTATATATAGAGGAAAACCCTCCATATAGAGTCCTACTTAGATTAGGAAAGAACCCCCTTCAGATTAGGAAGGTTTCCTAATCATGGAGTCAGTTTGACATCGTGTGGTCGCATGTGGGGTAGCAGAATCCGTCGACCACACGTCCAAAAACTGCGACCACACGTCCCAGACTAGAGTGGTCTCATTATTCTGAGGTGTGGTCGACCCCACCTCTTTAGGTATGCGACCACACACTCCTAATTAGATGATTTTGGGTTTAATTTCATACATAGTCTTGTGGTTTCTTCACGCACTTGGCCCACTTGGCCCGACCATGATAGGAAGACCTGATACAAGGAGGTAAGACCGGTTTGTACGATACGGGTCTTACAATAAGCACCTGTGTTGTTTGAGACATAAACTAAAAAGAGAATAATGCACATACGTGCTCGTCCAAGGAGGGAGTTTGCTTTACCCAACCTTTCCTTCAGTGATCTTACAACGAATAGGAGTTTTTCCATTGTAAATTCATACGGAGCAATCAATGAATTCTGGCAAAATAGAAGATCTACGTGACCAAATTTTCTTGTTTAAAAGAAGATCTCTTTTCTTCTGCATTCTCAACGTACATCCAAATCAGAGTACAGTCCATAATCTGGATAGTTACTCTGTATTATAAAAAGGGAAAAAGAAATAAATGATATCATGGAGCTGGAGGTGCTGGAGGAGGAGGTACCTTACGGTCTCTATCATAGTCCTCAACATACACTCTCGTGAGTCAGGCCACCTAAGTCTGAGTCGCTCGGAGACTAGCTGTCAGATCCATTATCCACTGGTCTGTAGAGCATTGGGCATCTAGAAGCTCTCCCACTCTCTGATCAATCACTCGTTGAGCCTCCCGAATCTCACATAGTAGCCCCATCATGTCATCTGGTGGTGGGCGTGAAGGGCCAGCTGAATGAGAATCCTGAGAAGGGTCAGCTCCAGTAGAATGTTGTGGTGATGGAGGAGGGGTGGCATCCACATCCATGAACATACGATCATCGTCCTCCTCATCATCACTCTTATCTGCCTCTATTACCGCCTCTGCATCTACTGCCACTACTCGAGTGAGAGGACATCTCATAGCATTTCTCTTGTCATCACTGACCTGTATTTCTCTCATGCCCATCCTGCTGATGGCCTCCCAATCAAGGTCAACTGAGAAGGTGTCCTCAAAGATCCTCTCATCTACTAGGTCTACTTGTAGATGAGTGAGCAAGGTGGAGATCAACCGCCTATAGGGCAAGTTACCTCTCGAGTCAGGAAACGTAGCTCTGTGCATAGTCCGAAGGATAATATATGGGAGATAGACAGGCTTCCTAGTATAGATACAGTACAGCAGGTACTGAGTCAACTGTAAGACCATCTCGTAATGTCCACCCTGGGGAATAAGATTATGCTGGATAATCTTACAGTAGACCCGTGGCTCTGGACGTAGGTTGACTACTTTCATCTCCCAGCGGCCATCCCGAAGAATTTGGTTATCTATCTCTAAATGCACCTGTGTAGACAGAAACTGTGGCTCCCTTGGCGCACAGTAAACCAACTGACCATCATTTGAGATGCCTAGGAGATCAGCCTACTCCTGACAGTTGAAAGAGATCGAAACCCCTTTCACCGAGCTGGTGATCCGAAGCTCTCTACCCCTGTCAACATCTTCTAGGTCACCCTCCACCTGAAGGTGACAGTAGAACTGTTTCACTAAATCTGGGTGAGTATAAGCCTCATACAGAATCACTGGCAACCAACCCATATCACCAAACGCCCTTTCCACATTAAACAGGGCTAAATGGGCTAAGTTAACACATCTACCCCCTTCCACCTTCTTTTGATTAAACCAAGGGTATTGTGTTTCTACTTCCACAGACCTGAAGCGACGTGGGTCATGAACTCGAGGAACCTTAGTGCGAACCATGATAACTGCAAGAGAAGAAAATAAGAAAAACAAGTTAGATAAATTTGAAAATTTGACAGCATAACGACGTAAAATGGGAAAAGCCTTACTTTTCACCCAAACATTTGGGCAGGACGACTTACACCCAAACCATCCTGCAAGGCTCATACAATGGAAAATTTCAACTAGGTAGGTCGAATTTGAAGAAATTTTGACAATTGAGAAAAACCCCAAAATCTAGGTCAAAAATTGGGAATTTCAAAAATTTTACCAAACCAACTAATGAAACTCAAATTTTCTTGAGGGCTTTCATCCATTGGGTGGCCAATAGCAATAACCCCCAATAAAAATTAAATTTTTACTATTTAAAAAATATAATTAGAAGAAAACCCTACAAATGGTAAAAACCTAGGTATAAAAGCTTAAAAAGGAGAAAATATATGGAACATACCTAGAGGAATAGAATGTAGGTCATAGATCAATGGAAAAATCACCAAGTTCATACGGTTGATACTGTAGCAACTCACTGGTGGCAAGTTAAGTTGAGACCGTAGGAAGGAGGAAAAGAAATGAAAGGGAAATCTCGAAAACAGGTTTTAAAATTGATTTTGAACCATACGGTCGCACAATTCGACCAAAACCATCGACCGTATGATCGACCGTGTGATTGATCATAAGGTCTAGGTAAGTTGCCAGGATTTTGAAGGTTGCACCTATGGTCGCGCAACATGCGATCGTAGGCCATCGACCGTATGATTGACTGTTGTCTATTTTTATTATGTTCGAACTTTTGCCTATTAATCTTGTTCTTCTCTCGCCTTCCATTGTGAGACTAAACCCACTACTACCACTCTATTTTGTCTCACATGTGTAGCTTTTCCAATAACACATCAACCAAGAGTTTAAATGGCTGGACGTAGAGTAAGTAGAAGGAGACAGAAGCAAACCTATCTCCACTACCTATGGAGACCAACGACAATGAAAGTCAACAAGGGCAGGAAGAAAATATTGGAGCTCAGATGCTACACCTTAGAATGTTCACACCCAAGACAACCCAACCAACTTACCTGCGCCACCTACGAATTTGGCAACTGTGGTGATGAATTTGGCATAGCAAATGCAGCATATACAGTAAATGCAAGCCAACATGCAAGCTACTATGAGAATTTCTTTTCTAGTTGCAAACACAACATCTCTACCTGCAGGACAAGCTAGTACGGCACCTGGTGGTAGCAATACTATACCCCAAGCACCTCAAACACCAGTAGTACAAGGCCAAGTGCAAAACCCTAAAGCACCGCAAGGCGGGTATAACCAAGGTAATTATCAATACCAACTGCCTATGTATGGGGCATATGCACAGTATCAACTTGATCACTCTCGATTGATCGAGCATTTCCTGAAGTTGAAGCCGAAGGAATTCACAGGCATGCCATTAGATCCGTTGTGGCCAGCTCATTGGATCGATGAGATGGAAAGAAACTTTATGATGATGACTATAAATGAAGAAAAGAAGGTATTATGTGCCACATTTATGTTGAAAGGTGACGCACACCACTAGTGAAAATAAACTAGAAGCTATCTGTTAACAAGCACGCCCAACTGTGAGGAAATCTTAGAAGTCGCCACCTAGATTAAGGTCTAGGACCTTAGAAATGTGAAATCTCACCCTAAGGTAAGACTTTGATTGACTCATGACCCTTAGATTGGATTTTTGATCCATCAGAGATTGGGTAAGCGTCAGGTTACGGTTATGGGAAGAGGTTAGGCACCAAACCGCCCGATCGAAATCGATCTCCTATGCCTTTCCTATGCTAGACTCTATTTGTTAAACTGAACCAAACCAAGTGGTTTGATATCATTGAACCGAATCTGTATCCATCAGATTGCCTACGTATTACGGAATTATTCCAAAATCAGGTTCACCATCGTAGTTCAGGTGTGATTAAAGTTTATGAATGTGATTTATGCTTGTGCATGATTAAGTTCATTGTTCAAGTTGAAGTTTATGCTTGAAATATTGAGAAATCCTATGGGTTAGGATCAGGATATTCCATGTGAACTGATAGATAATCCTAGTGGATCTAAGAATAATCCTATTTGGGTCAAAATATGGATAACCCATTCTGGGTTGGAATGTGGATAATCCTATTTGGGTCAAAATATGGATGGATATCCTAGTGGATCTATGGATAGTCCGAGTGGACTAAGGTGTGGATCCAAATTTGGAATTCTCCCAAATAGCCTACATATCCTAGGGTTTACCCTAGGAATCAGAATCCGTGTAGTTCGAAGTGATGGGTGGATATCCTAGTGAATCTATGGATAGTCCGAGTGGACTAAGGTGTGGATCTGAATTTGGGATTCTCCCAAATAGCCTACGTATCCTAGGGTTTGACCTAGGAATCAGAATCTGCGTAGTTCGGGCTTGATGGGATGGATATCCTAGTGGATCTATGGATAGTCCGAGTGGACTAAGGTGTGGATCCAAATTTGGGTTTCTCCCAAATGGCCTACGTATCCTAGGGTTTTGACCTAGGAATCAGAATCCACGTAGTTTGGACATCTGGGTTGAAATGGTTGGGTATCCTAGTGGATCTATGGATAGTCCGAGTGGACTAAAGTATGGATCCGAATTTAGGTTTCTCCCAAATGGCCTACGTATCCTAGGGTTTGCCCTAGGAATCAGAATCCATGTAGTTCAGACTGGATAACCCTATTTGGATCAAAATGTAGGTAAATATCCTAGTGGATCTATGGATAGTCCGAGTGGACTAAGGTGTGGATCCGAATTTGGGTTTCTCCCAAATGGCCTACGTATCCTAGGGTTTGACCTAGGAATTAGAATCCACATAGTTCGGGACTGGATAACCCTATTTGGGTTAAAATATGGGTGGATATCCTAGTGGATCTATGGATAGTCCGAGTGGACTAAGGTGGGGATCCGAATTTGGGTTTCTCCCAAATGGCCTACGTATCCTAGGGTTTGCCCTAGGAATCAGAATCCGTGTAGTTCAGGCTGATGATAACCTGTTCTAGGTTAGAATGTGAGAACCTATTCTAGGTTTAGGGTTGAGAACCTATTCTAGGTTTAGGGTTTACCGAGGGGCAGAATCGTCCTGAATTGCCCTTTTCAACCTAAGCTCTAATTTTGAAAAGTTTGGCAAAGCATTCTCTGTCTTTATTAAGATTTTTATTATTTCTATTATGTCCTTCCCAAGAATGTGGGTGCCTAAATGCACGTCCCCACACCTAATATATTTGCTAGGTGTACAGATATGGCAGTTCGACTAGGGTGTTGCATAAATTATATTATTACCAAAATGAATTATTTATCTAAATATGGCATATAACACATTTATGGCAAGAAATTTACATATAGTAAGATTGTTAAAAATCTCTCAAATATGGCATGTATTGTAAATAAGGCAAGAGCATATATGGCATGATCTAGTATGCTATCTTCTAAGCATGGCAAGATTTAATATGACAGTGAGCATTTAAACATGGCAACGAGCATCCAAACATGACAGTGAGTATCTAAACATGGCAGTGAGCATCTAAATATGGCAATGAGCATCCAAACATGGCAATGAGCTTCCAAACATGTCAGTGCATCTAAAAAACACTCATGATGAAAAATTCAACGGTATAAATCACTATTGATGGTAATCTAACCGTTCAGATTGCTTTAAGACACTCATGATCAAGATCTAATGGTTCATATTTCCTTAAAACACTCATGATCAAGATCTAATGGTTCAGATTGCTTAAAATCACATCTTTATGTCATCCAATGCTTCAGAATTAGAACCAACATCCAATGGTCCATATTTGATCATATGTTCCAAATAAAATATTATCATCAAAGGGATCAGATTTATCAATCAGTGGCTCAAGATCAAAGACCATAATTTAATCACATGAGAATTCCATATCAATGGTCCATATTCAACTCATTAAAATTATAAATCAATGGTCCATATTCAATTCATTAAAATTCTAAGATCAATGGCCAAAATTACATGAATCAAATGATCAAATTAATGTTCAAAATTAAATGAATCAAATAATCAAAATTTAATTCATCATATCAACAGATTCATCATCACATTAAACAATCAAATCGCATGGCTCAGATTTATTAGGGCATGTCAAGGATGTGATATTGATCAAAGGGGTACCAATCAAAGGTTTGGTGGTATGTAGATTCATGGTAGCCAGTAGAGGGTATCGGGTTAGGTGCATGACTGGGGATGCATGGCTGGGTGTGCTGGACAGGTGGTAAGTGAATCGGCCCGATATGAAGATGGATGGTTGAATGTTGCTGGGGTAGATCGGTTAGTGCAATGGCTGGACCATTGGTTCAGGTGGTAGTAGGGGTATGACAGGTGATGTGAGATGGGGTTTCGGGTTTAGAACAAGTGGAATGATTAAACCGGTGGGAGTTTCAAGTTGGATGGCAGATACATGTGGCTGGGTAATGGCAAGTTGCAAACTGGGGTGTAGTTGTTGGGTTTGGAGATGAAGCCAGGTATGAATGGTGCAGCAGTGGATTGATGGGGATCAGTTGTCGATGGGAAGCTGATAGCATGACTAAGGAATGAAGGTAGCAGATCTAATGGTGATGGTGGCAGTTCGGTGTACAGAAGATGGCAACGCAGGTGGATGTAAGGTGCAGCCGCGGGATTGTGGGATGATATGTGATGGTGGTGGCATCAATTCAGGGGAGACGGAGGAAAGGAGCAGTTAGAAATTCTTACCTCGATCTACTCTTTTTCTTCTTCTTCTTCTTCTTCTTCTTCTTTTGTTTCTTCTTCTTCTTCTTCTTCTTCTTCTTCTTCCCACTGACTCCTCTCCTATTCTATTCGGATCCTCCTCTTCTCTCTGATTTTTCCTTTCCCCCACCGCTCAGTCTCTCTCTTTCTCCTCTTCTATTCTCTCCCTTCTTCTTCAGTTCGATTTCTAATTTTTTTGGTTTTCTTTATTTTTTGTTTCCTTTTCTTCTCTTCTCTCCAGCTCCTGCTTCTTCTTTTTTTTTTCTCTCCACTTGTCTTCCCCCCAGCTCATGCTTCTTCTCTCTCTCCCTTCTTCTCTCCCCTTCTCTATTTCTTCTTTTGGTTTTATCTCCCCCGCTCTCTCTCTCTCTCTCTCTTTTTATTATTATTTTTTTTCTCTTTTTTTTCACCGACCCTCCTTTCGTTCTTGATTTCTTCCCCCACTCTCCTCGAGTACGCTCTCCAGCTCTCTTTTTTCTTTTTTTTCTTTTTTTCTCTCTCGATCCCTCCCTCAATCTCGATTTCTTCCCCCACTCTCCTCGGGTCTACTCTCCAGCTCCTGCTTCTCCTCCCTCTTCCTTCTTCTCTTTTTTCTTTTTTTTTCTCCTTTTATTCTCCTTATTCTTCTCGGTTTTCTGCCTATTTTATTCCTTTTTTTATTCTTCCTCTTCACTCTTGCTGCCGCCTCTCCCCCTTCTCAATCTTCTCGGGTTCCCCTCCCTTTTCTAGTTTTTTATTTCCTTTTTTTTTCGACAATCCTCATCCTCCTCCTCTCTCTCGATTCTCTCTCATATCTCTCCCTTCTTCTCCTTCGGATTCTCCCCTTTTTTCGAATCCACCTTCTTTTCTTTATTTTTTTATCTCGCCTTTTATTCTCACGGATTTCATTCCTTTTTCTTTTTTTTTTCTTTTTTTTTATTCTCCTCCCTCAATCTTCTCGGATTGCCTCTCAATCTCTCATCCTTCCTCTTTTTTTTCTATTCGGATCCTACTTCCTTTTTATATATAAAACATATAAGTATATAATATATTAATATATTATTATATATAATATAATATACATATAAGACATATGTATATATTATATGATATATTATAATATATTATATATTATATAAACATATAAATAATATATAAAAGAAATACATGCATGTGCGCCGACATGAATTGGTCCAGATTGACAAGGATTGACTGGGTTGGGCTAAGACAGGCTTGGGTTAAGCTGAGTTGACTGGATTGACTGAAATTAATTGGGTTTTCTCTCTTTATCATTTCATGGGTCATTTCCGCTGTCATTCCGCACAGAATTTTTCGATAGCCTTTATTCTAAATTTTTTACGTTCACTTTGTAGAACATTAAAAATGAGGAATATTGGAACTTGAATCAACTCATTCGAAAATAAAATGGCCAACTTATGAATTTCTGAAGTTTAAGCAAGCTAATTATCGATAATTTGGTTGACCATTTTGCATGGGATCCTTCGAAGACTTCTACTAGAAATTATTTACGTCTACTATGTAGAACATCATAAATGAAGAATAATGGCCTTGGAATCATCTGAATCTGACGTAGAACGGAAAAGATATGAAGCTTTAAAGTTCTAACGATAATTTTGCATGAAAGTTTGCATGGGGCCGACTAGTGACTTCTACCCGGGATTTTTCGCGTCCACTTTGTAGGACATCATAAATGAAGAATAATGGTCTTGGTATCATCTGAATCCGACGTAGAACGGAAAAGATATGAAGTTTTGATGTTCTAACGATAATTTTGCATGAAAGCTTGCATGGGGCCCACTGGTGACTTCTACCCAGGATTTTTCACGTCCACTTTGAAAAGGACTGAAAATAAGGAATATTGACCTTTGAATGATCTAATTCCGATATCAGATGACCCAGATATGATGTCTTGAAATTTGAATGATAATGCATGCATGATACGATAATTACGTAAATGCCCCTACACTTTCAAACTGCAATATCTTCCTTGTTTGAAGTCAGAATTTGATGATTCTAGTCTCATTTTGAAGATAATTTCACAACCTATTCATCCAAGTAGATAATAGCCCATGACCCTGCTGTGGGGTTCAGTGGAGAATCACAAATCTTTAGGTTAAGGGTCGGAAACCTGCCATATTGGTTCACTTATGCAAAGGGTGGCAAAAATGGGGTGCTTACACCAACTGACATGGGTTATTTATAAAGAAGCTTTCTTCAAGAAATATTTTTCCAGGAGTTTCAGAGATCAAATGGAAAAGGAGTTCTTGAGTCTATACCAAGGACAGATGAATGTAGATGCATATCAACAATGTTATGAAGAACTGTTTTTCTTTGCTCCCTCTAGCATGCAGAAGGAAAATATCAAAACCCGAAGGTTCGTCATGGAACTTAGGGGAAGTATCCGTGAGCATGTATTGGGATTGAAAAAAAAGATTTATAATGAAGTTGTACAGATTGCTCGAGTACTGGAATCGAGCCAGAGAAAAAGTTATTTTGCTCAGAACAGAGGTATAAAGAGGCCCAATGGAAACTCATACAACGGAGGGAACTCAAAGACATTTAAATCCTTCCGTACTCAAGGCTTTAATGCTATAGCCAAGACTACTTTGAAAGCCCAACCTCAACAGAAGCAAAGTAATGCTGGAGTCTGCTTCAATTGTGATCAAGTAGGACATTATTCAAGAGAGTGTCCTAAGCCAAGGAAGCAGCTACAGCAAGGGAAAGTTTATGCAGTTACTTCTGAGGATGCTGTCACATCGTCTGATGTGGTCATAAGTATGACCTGAACCTTTTGTTTTGTACTACCTTGTATGAGCATATATATTAATATAAGAAGAAAATCACAGGTATCGTACCTATTAATGGCATACCTGCCAGAGTACTCTTTGACTTGGGGGCTACTCATTCTTTTATATCTGTGTCATTTGGAAAGAAGTTAAATCTACCCCTCCGACCTTTAGACTGTAAACTGCTTGTACGATCACCTATGGGATTAGAAGTGGAACTAGATAAAGGTTATGGACCATGTCCAGTTCTTATCGACGAGAAGATTTTGGATGCAACCTTAATTCAACTCGAGATAACAGACTTTAACGAATGGATCGGTAAGCTCAGCACTCCACAAACCTATTATGTGCGGAAAAGAAACTGACATTTAAAGACAAGGAAGGAGCAGAGTTTAGGAGAACCAAACTTCCCCGTAAACGAAAGCTCATCCTCTCTGATTTGAAGGCTAAAAAATGCCTCGAGAAATGAGGAAGGGTACTTAGTGTTCGTGGTCTACCTTACCAAGGAAGCACCACGAATGGAGGATATTGAAGTTGTGCATGAATTTCCAGATGTATTTCCTGAGAAATTACCAGGACTACTACCTCACCGAGCGATAGAGTTCGTTATAGATCTTATACTCGGAGCCGCACCAATATCTAAAGCACCCTATCGAATGGCTCCTACTAAACTGAAGGTACAATTATAGGAATTACTAGACAGGGTTATATTAAACCCAATATATCACCATAAGGGGCGCCAGTATTGTTCGTAAAAAGAAGGATAGTAGCGTTCGACTGTGTATAGATTATCAGGAATTGAATAAGCTTACAATCAAGAATCGATACCCGTTGTCTCGGATCGATGACTTGTTCGATCAGTTGCAAGGTGCCAAAGTGTTCTCCAAAATTGATCTTTGGTTAGGATACCATCAGTTGAAGATTAAGGAAGGTAATATTTTGAAGACAGCATTCAGAACCAGATATGGACATTATGAATTTTTAGTCATGTCTTTTGGATTGACTAACGCACCCGTAACTTTTATGAAACTCATGAATCGGGTATTCCACGATATGTTGGATACTTCTGTCATCATATTCATTGACAACATACTAGTATACTCCCAGGACAAAGAAACTCATGTCACAAATCTAAGAGCCGCTTTGCAACAACTAAGAAAAGAGAAGCTTTAAGCAAAATTTACTAAGTGTGAGTTCTGGCTGAATAAAGCACTTTCTTAGGCCATGAAGTATCCACTGAAGGAATTAAAGTGGATCCTAGCAAGATTAAAGCCATTGTAAAATGGGAAGCACCTAAGAATGTTGTCGAAATCAGAAGTTTCTTAAGTTTAGCTGGTTATTATCGATGATTCGTGGAAGATTACTCTAGAATCGCAATACCACTCACCAGTCTAACTAAGAAAGGAGAAAAGTTTGTTTGGACCAATAAATGTGAAGAGTGTTTCCAAACATTGAAGACTAGATTGATATGAGCTCCCATCTTGATCATTCTGATTCCAGGACAACCATTTACCTTGTACACCGATACGTCTGGATTAGGTTTGGGATGTATGTTTATGCAAGTAGAATAAGTAATTGCGTATGCTTCCAGACAATTAAAGACACATGAGAAAAATTATCCAACTCATGACTTGAAACTAGCAGCAGTAGTACATGCTATCAAGATATGGAGACATTATTTGTATGGAGGGAAATTTCAGATTAAATCAGATCATAAGAGTCGCACACACCTTTTTAATCAGAAGGAGTTGGACATGAGACAGAGAAGATGGCTGGAATTATTGAAGGATTATGATTGTGATATCTAGTATCATCCAGGAAAAGCTAATGTAGTAACTGACGCACTAAGTAGGAAAGCTATGACAAAATCCCAAGAAGAAGCTAGTACAAATGTTGTAGTATATGTCACAAAAAGAGTATTTAATTACGATAACGAGCAGTTTGTGATTGATATTCCGAATGAATCAACTAACCAAGGGTTTATTCATTTATTCTCAAACATGTTTGTTACATTGAAGATTGTACCTGATTTGATAGAGGAGGTAAAGACATCTATTAAATCAGACCCTTACCTGAGAATGGTGCAAGAAGACCTTGAAAAAGGTAGGATTAACCCTGACTTCACCTTGGATTCCGAAAAAGTAATAAGATACAAAGGGAGAGTATGTGTTCTTGAAAATTAAGACTTGGATATTAGACACAGACTAATGAAGGAAGCCCATACAACCGCTTATTCGGTACATCCTGAAAGTACAAAGATGTATCATGATCTGAAGAAACTATATTGGTGGAGAGGAATGAAAGCGGATGTAGCTAAATTTGTGTCTCAATGCTTGAATTGTCAGCAGGTAAAGGCTGAAAGGTAAAGACCTGCAGGATTATTACAGTCACTGCCAGAACCGACATGGAAATGGGACTACATCACTATGGACTTCGACACCGGGTTACCATTGACTCCCCGAGTAGTTGACGCGGTCTAGGTGATTATAGATCGTTTGACTAAGACAGCTCGTTTTATAGCTATACGACCTCAGTATACCCTATAGAGGTTAGCTAAGCTGTATGTGAATAATATTATCAGATTGCAAGGTGTACCTGAAAGCATCGTATCCGACAGAGACCCACGCTTTACTTCAAAGTTTTGAGAAGGATTACAGAAGACTATGGGTACAACGTTGAAGTTTAGTACTACACTCCATCCTCAGACAGTTGGACAGTCAGAACGTACCATTTAGATTTTAGAAGATATGCTCCGAACTTGCGTAATTGATTTCAAAGGATTATGGGATGAGAAATTACCATTGATTGAGTTTGCTTATAACAATAGCTATCAAGCGACTATACAAATATCACCCTATGAAGCACTGTATGGTAGAAAGTGTTGAACTCCTTTATTTTGGAACGAAGTTGGAGAATGAAGTATTGTTGGACCAGAGTTTGTTGAGGAAACTTGTCGAGTGGTCAAAATTATCAAGAAAAGGGTCTAACAGCTCAGAACTGTCAGAAGCAATATGCAGACAATCGACGCAGAGATCTCTAATTCACCATAAGTGATAAGGTATTTCTAAAAATATTTCCTATGCGGGGTTTAAAACGGTTCGTACAGAAGGGAAAACTGTGTCCTAGATATATTAGACCTTATGAAGTTCTAGCTAGACATGGAAAGGTAGCATATCAATTAGTACTACCACCATCAATGTCTAGTATACATGATGTATTCCATGTCTCACAATTAAAGAAGTACGTTAGAGATCCAACACACATGTTAACAGCGGATCCACCAGATTTGACTGAAGATTTGACGTTCGAAGTGGTACCTTTTGAAATTACTAGCCAGAAGGTGCAACGTCTATGCAACCACGATATCTAGTATGTGAAGGTTACTTAGAGAAGCCAAGATGTAGAAGAAATCACATGGGAAGAAGAGAATGCTATGCGAAAGCAATATCCTCTCCTGTTCGACTCGGAAGGTATCTACAAATTTTGAGGATGAAATTTATATAAGAGGGGGGGAGTTATAAGACCCGCACTCCACTAACCTGGTTTAACTGTGTCGTGCCAGGTCTTCTCATCATTCCTGGACCAAGTGGACCGAGCATGTGAAGATGGATCACAAACCAGGTATAAAAATTGACTCAATACTCAAAATTGTATGCATATGGTTGGATACCTAGATAGATATGGTTGACCATATGGTAAGAGTGAAGATCACAAAACCAATACCCTACGGTCGATGATTTTGACCCCATGGTCAACTGGTTCTGCGACCGTAGCCATCGACCGTGAGACCCCATATCAGACTCCGAGTTTTGGAAAATTTCCTAAACTAAGGGATTTCTTTCCTAATGGAAAGAGGACTCTATATGGAGAGTTTTTCTCTATATAAAGGACGTCCCTCATCCTTTTTCACTCTTTTAGAACATTAATAAACCCTAGAGAGAGAGAAGGGAAAAGAAGGAAGAGAAGGAGAAGAAGAAAAGGCTAAGGAGAGAAATTTGCTGATAAGAGATTGGCTCTCTATCACAGGCAAAGGTATGAACCAAATCTCTGGAGATGTAAACTACATGGAATAAGACTTCTATGGAGGATAAAAGATATCAACCTATTATGATCTATTTGATTCCTTGAGAAAATCCAAAGGATAATCATGAGGGATGAGTTTGATGATTAGGGTTGATAAGAAACTACTAATGATGGGCATAGGATGACCTTAGGATAAATCCAATTGAAGAACAGAGGATTTAACCCAAGAAGAACTCAAATTACATGTAGTCTGTGACCAAAAATCTCAAGGTCACAGCTACGGTCAACCATAGCATGACCAGCCTGATCAGAGGATCGACCATAGGCATTCGGAAAGATTCAGGAATCATATGGTCGCAGCTACGATCGCACCATATGTAACCGTAGGGTATCGATCATAGGCAGTAAGGTCGACACAGTATGAGACCATAGGACCAATCAAATACCTATTAGTACTCTGTTTCGATTTTCGACTACTGTAACATGTTATATATGAACCCTAACTTAAATTCATATAACTTTTAGGTTGTTAAATTGATTGAAAGAGAATTTCAAGGCTTGAAAGGAGATCGAGTATTGCTAATAGGTGAGGGAACAAGACCTTAACTAATTGGATAATAACAAACTGCTTTATTTTTATTAAGTCCAATGCTATGATTGATTCTATGTGTATATGTTCATAATGTGCATTTCACATGTCATCTAATATTCCTACTATTACTGCTTATGCATATTTAATTCTGTATATTTATAACATGATGATGATGATGATGATGCTAGGAATAGGCATGTAATTATATGTATATGGTTGGTGTGTTAGATGTGAGTGGGGCATCAGGGGAAAGACGTGGCATGGTGGTCTCTGACCTATTCACCAGACTCTAGCTCTATCTCTACTCAAGTCTTGCCCACTAACATCGTCGTATCACCATTATCTTAGTAGAACTGTTACGTCATAGGGCATCAGGGGAGGTGGTCTCGGACCGCTTAGTCTCTGACTCTACCGAGGGGTCTTAGCTCTATCTCTATGGACGTATTGAGGGATGAGGCCTTGGATACACTGTTTGGCATTAGGATTGATTAGTTGCAAGCCTAGTTTGCAAACCCTTGCCAGCAGGGGCTTACGTATTGGTATGGGTAGGGCATCAAGGAAAGTGTTGGTGGTGTGTGATCCGAACACTTTAGCTCTATCTCTATTCCATGATGGGTGCATGTGGGACGGCAATGGTGTTTGATCTATTGGATGGATTCACACACTCGTGTATAGAGGTGCAGGGGCGACCAAAGTTTTCTATAGCACATTGTAAACTTAAAAATCAGACCAAAGATATGAATTGAATGCATGCATATGTTTATCGCATTGTTTTGTTTGCTCACTGAACCTGATGTGTGCTCACCCTTAAGATTGTCATTGTTAGACACTCAGTTCATTATCTGTAAGACTTCCGCTTATTTGTTTATTACCTCTGATTATTACTGTGGAATGTGTGTGTTGTTTGATATGGTGGGTACGACCTATGTGAGATCTTGGTTGAACCATTGGTTCATTAACGGTTCATCACACCATTCCGATTAGACCAAAATTGGAGTGTGACAAGTGGGGTTCAAATATTACAAATAAAATAGCCCCATGATGATCACAACAGATGTACCCCAGTCCACCAATATGTTCTGAGTTGAAACTTGCATTCGTATTTATCTTATAGAGATGTGGTAGTGGGGGAGTCCATTGTTATATAATATTCCTTCTCACTTCTATATTATGACTTGAACAACATTGTAGAGTTAATGAAATACACTTTAGGTAACTTTGATAGAGCTATGTTCAGCATACCCAGTGACATCAAAAAGAGTGTGATGAGCTCTACCCAAAACATAATCATTCTTGGAGAGCCATAAATACCAGCAAATGAAAGAACAAAGAGTCATGATCTCACGGCTTCAGTGTTTCCTTGTAGGAATAAATGAAGTCCTTCCATTAATCCATTCATAAAAAGAGGCGATAGGGAATCCAGCACTTCATAGTTCAAAGTGCTTCCAAAAAAAACCAACCTCATGGATGGATAATCAAATAAAATGTCAGGAAATCGTTTTCTCTGCTGATCCACACCTCATGCACGTATTATCTCCCATAATGTTCCTCTTACAAAGATCCACAGCTATAGCTAAACCAGAAGCACATACCTTTTAAAGATTATATTCCAACATTACATTACAATTAAAAAGGAAATAAAAGAGGAAAATCGCTAACAAATTAAGAAGACTCCAACGTGCCTTGACTAACGGCTAAAAAGAGAAAGATAAGGATTAGCTTAGGTAAAGGTGGCAGACTTATGCAAACTATAACAAAAAACCGAGAGGGAGAAGGAAAGGGAGTGAAAAAGTTGCAGAGAAAATAAAAACCATGATCAGATCGTTATTGATGGAGTTACAGATCGTGAATAAAAAAACCAACAAAAGCAAACAGTAGAGTGAAAAGGTCTAGAACTAATGACGAGCCTAAGGGAGGAAAGAGTAGTCTTGGCTTCTACAATTATCCTCCTCTCCTTGATTTGATGTTTCGCACGCTCTGTTTCTCGAGTAAACAAGTTGCAGTTAGGTTAACATTAAAAAATAATCCATAAAGGATTTAGCCCAAAATCTTGCCAAATCAAAGTTGTTAATCCTTCTATGTATTAATCGTTACAAAAAGGGTGGAATAATCGAAGTTTTAATGATTAAATTCAAGATTTCGAATGATTCCTAGGTCAATGGTTCAATCTCTTTGTAGATCCACCTCACTCCAGTTTTCTGTAACTTTTTTTTCTTTGGTAGTTTCTGGAACTTTAATCAATTGTTAATGGTTGTTTTCCACATTAGAGATGAGTAATCTCAGTTTTTTTTTTCACCAAAAACTCAAAATCAAATAAAAAAAAATAGAAGCTGCTGCTGCTGAAACTAGTAGTGTTGACGTGGCCTGCCTCCAGAAACAAAAGAAAGATCTCCGAGGGTCAGACTAGGTAGTCCGGCGGCCACTCTGACTATCAAATCAGTAACAAAGCAAGAAATATGGAGATCACAAGAGATCGTAAGCTCCTTAGAAAGATGGGATAAGGTTTGTGTCACAGTGTCTATTTTTTTACCGATGACCATCGACTGTTTATATAAGCTAATGCCTACAAAGTTTGATGTCAGATATGCCATTGAGATAGTTGAGTTGATGTAGTCTCTTTGGAGCTTCAGTCGGTTATAATCTATGACCGTTAGAACATGATCTCACAGCCAGGATTCAACATGTCTATTGTTTTCCTAGGAGCCCAATGAATGTCATTAATGGTGGAGGTAATGGTCCAAAGTACGCCTCTAGTTTCCTTTCCTGTTCCAAAGCGAAACATGGATAGAGTTTGTTTATCGATAGTGTTCCAACAACTGTATGGTAAGTACTTGGGAACTAGACACGTAGGTAAGCACGCATGTCTCCTCGGAGGAGTGGAATTGCTTTAGGAATGACACATATCAGAACACATGTTGTAACATCCCCTTCTCAGGTGAGGGAAATGAATCATTGGTCAGACTAAATATAATAGAAAGCTTGGATAAACTTGTATTTTTTTTTTTCATACATCATCTCAACTGATAATATCTGCTATCTCATTTGTCATCAACTTTGATCTATTTTCAATACCTTAAAATATACAGCAAAAATCTTAACCATACATTCTATTAAGCTAGTGGTAATGCTACTTCTTACATAAACAAACTGAATTACTTAAATTATATCCAAGGCGTGAGCCTACTACAAAACCTACTCCACACAGCTAAAATATCAAATACATGGAGTTTACATCATATGCATTCCTAATCAAAATACTTTATAGCCAAGAGGTCTGACTTCCTCTTGGACTAGCATCTACAATTTTCTCTTCTCCTTGAATTTGTTGCAATCACCTGTAAAACATGTAAATCAATTGGGATGAGTCGAAGCTCAGTGAATAGCTAACAACTTGGCAGGAATACATGCAATAAATATCATATCAAACATGTAATAAACAAAGAGACTGTCTTTGTTCTGTAATTTATATAAATTCTATTTACTTATTAATATTTCACATTCTTGTTTCCTGTCTTGGTATCATAACATGATCATATTCTCACTCATGTATACCTCCTTATTTTCCTACAGTTTCATGATACTGATATGTGTGTTTATTTGCTTGTAGTTCACTTCTGTTCTCGTGTTTATTTGTCTTATTCATTCCTATTGTCTTGCCTTTTATGTTCTTGCTTGACTTAACTACAAGCTGCTGACTTAGGCTCAATGGATATATCCACATCTTGCTCCATTGTACAGTTGGCTATTTCATGATATAACTGGACTTGTATACTATTTTTCTAATAGTTTACTATTTTCCTTTCATGACTTGTCTATCTGTTAACATATCTGGACTCAAATGATGCTTCCGTTTCTTGTCGCATGTCTGGCTCACCGGATCCTTCTGTTTCTTGCCCCTTCGTTGACTTACCGGATGCTTCAGTTTCTTATCGTTTTCTTGCCCCTTGGTTGACTCACCGGATGCTTCCATTTTTTCTCACTTGTTTAGCTTACTAGATACTTTCGTTTCTTGCCCCTTGGTTGACTTACCGGATACTTCCATTTCTTGTTACTTGTTTGGCTCACCGGATGCTTCTGTTTTTTGTCCCTTGGTTGACTCACTAGATGCTTCCATTTCTTATCACTTGTTTAGCTTACTAGATACTTCCATTTCTTGCTCCTTGGTTGACTCACTGGATGCTTCCATTTATTGTCACTTGTTTGGCTTACTGGATGCTTCCTTTCTTGTCACTTTACCATGATGTACCTGTATTCCTAGACTATATTCTAGAACTTCTCCTTTCATGTTACATGTACTTGTGTCATGTTGTTCATAATACTCTTGCATACTTATACTGATTTCTAGTAATTTTCTTTCTAAGTTACACGTTCTTGTGTCATTCTGTTCATAATATTCTTATATACCTAGACTGGTTTCTAAGATATTTCTTTCTAAGCAACCATATACTAGTGTCTTGCTGTTTATACTTGTTCTATCTTGTTCATAAAGGTACTTGAACCCCTGTTTTCCCTCTATTCTTGTCATTCTTGTGTTTCTTGCATGTTAATACTTACAAGTTACTTACCACAAGTTCTTTCTCTATTTTACTTGTGTTCAATTGCATCTCGGTTAATAAACTTGTTTAAAACTGTTTTACATTATTCCCTCTTATTCTCTTGTAGTTAGAAGCTACTAAGTATATATATCATCATTCCTGAAGTAATCTGGCCATAAATGTAGTTTCTAACATATAAAAATACATTATACAAGGTTTGTTGTCCATACATGTTAACTTCAACCATAGTAAGTCTTGCTTGCCTTAGAAACTTCATAAAACCATTCCAAATAACATGGTACTTGTACACATTCAATAAAATTAACTGTGAAAGCATTTCCATCATGGCATTCCTTGCATTCAATAACTTGTCATCATATTTAATTTATCTTGTATTCACTTGTGCTCGTAAAGCTGTAAGCAATACATTTCTCATGATTTTTCCATAGTATTCTCACTGTAGCATTCATTTATGTAAAGCAGAGCACAAGAATCAAACATAACATTTATACATGCACTCTAATTATATAAAACATAATAGCTTACTACATGATACGTGAAATTAATTAGCACATTCTTGATCAAATTTAGTTTAATTTTATAATTTTTCTTAGACATTTAGTTTAATATAATTAATGTTTTAAGTATTTTATTAATTTATTTAATTCTTAGTTATTTTTGGTTATTTGGTAGGTTTTTGAATTGGATAAAGACTAAATAAGAGGTGTCAAGACAGCTCAAAGCTTGGTGTTACATTCCTAAATGATTTGGAAGATAATTGACCAAAATCTGCCTTAAAATCAGCATTCTCCAACAAATTGAGTAAGATGCAAGATTGTAAAAGACTGATTTTATGGGACTGTAAGCTTATAAATTAAGAAGAAGGAGAAAAGAAAAATACACAGAGCAAGATGAGCCGTTCATAGAAGGGGCTACAAGGCACATTGGAGGTGGAGAGTTTGAGAGGGATGGAGCTAGAAGACTAGAGAGAAATCCTAGATTCAAGCTTCATCTATTCCCATTACGAGTTCTTCCCTTTTCTCTGTGATCCCTTTGTTTATGTTTTAGAATTGTCAATGATGAATTGCTAGATTTCTTATTCTAGGATTAGGATGGATTCATTGAAATTGTGTTGATTAAATCCTTAACTTTTGAATGATTATGTTTTATGCAATCTGGTATTTTTTTTACATGTTATTAATTGATTACTAATTTCATATCTCAAGGTATCAATTGAGGGGGCGAAAGCAGAAGATTGATATTAGTTCATAAAATATCAGGCATTGGTTAAGTATTTTCTTAGAAATAAGGGCTCACTATTGTGATCTTTGTTTTAATTCTAATGAACGTAATGAGTTTGTATTAGAATCCTGCAAACACGAAAGTAGAGGAAGGATTAATACGGGCATAATTTGTTATTCTTGAAAGAGATAACAGAATATCTTAAGGAATTGATCGTTGCATCAACAGAAATTTATTCAATAAGTTTTGTTTGGTTAAGCATAATTCAATTGAGGAAGTTCGAATCCTATCTTTGGTTTCATAATCTGCTTATTAATTATTAATCTTGGTAATTCAGTTGTCTAAATAATAGAGAGAATTAATTAGGTTTGGTAATTGAACATTCTCCCTGTGGAAACGTTACTCGACTTATCATTATATTATTTGCATGACCCGTACACTTGCGGATTCGACAACAAGCAAATTGGCGCCGTTGCCGGGGAGTGGTGTTTTCAATATCAAAACAAACGATTCTCTTTATTAATTTGGATTGTATTATTTTATTTTATTTTATTTTTTATTTTATTTTTTTTGTTCTTAGTGTTTCTAGTTTAATAAGGTTGTCGGGTGAATTTGTTGGAAAATTTTAATCCAATTGTGTTCAATTTATTATTCAGCTAGAATTGTATTTATTTATTTATTTTTTCTCTGGTTAACTGCTGCAGATTGCCATAGTGCATGCCACGTACCTATGAGCTAATTGAAGCATTTGATCCTGAGATAGAACGGACTTTACGGGCATTAAGAAAAGAGCGGAGGCTTAAGCAGAAACGAGCAATAGCCATGGCAGAAAATCAGAACAATCAGAATCAGAGATTGCTACGGGACTATGCTATGCCAAGCACCAATGGCAACCAAACCAGCATAACTAGACCTGCAGTCAATGCAAACAACTTTGAAATCAAACCTGGTCTCATTCAGATGGTGCAGGAAGAGCAGTTTGGGGGAGATATATATGAAGATCCCAACGCACATTTGGCCAACTTCTTGGAGATCTGTGATACAATTAAACTGAATGGGGTAAGTGAAGATGCATTTAGATTACGACTCTTTCCCTTCTCTTTGAAAGACAAGGCCAAAGGATGGTTGAATTCCAAGCCCCCCAACTCATTTACCACC
This sequence comes from Protea cynaroides, assembly GCA_028583415.1. Lineage (NCBI taxonomy): Eukaryota > Viridiplantae > Streptophyta > Magnoliopsida > Proteales > Proteaceae > Protea > Protea cynaroides. The sequence goes on along the minus strand of CM053276.1, from coordinate 89,825,456 downwards.
TGGATTGTATTATCTCAAGCATTCCTAAATAAGTACTTCCCACCAGGTAAAACTGCCAAACTTAGAAATGATATCACTACTTTTGTGCAATATGATGGTGAGTCATTATATGAGGCTTGGGAAAGATTTAAGGAATTACAGAGACGGTGTCCACACCATGGCCTTCCTGAATGGTTGATTGTGCAAACTTTTTATAATGGTTTGACACATTCAGTTAGAATCACCATAGACGTAGCTGCAGGAGGAGCTTTGATGGGTAAGTCAACCGAGGCAGCATATGAATTGTTGGAAGAGATGGCTTCTAATAATTATCAATGGTCCAATGAACGAGGTCTGCCAAAGAAAGCTTCAGGTATGTATGAGATTGATGGCATTAACATGTTAAATGCAAAATTTGAAAACTTGGTGAAAATATTTGGTAAGTTGGGTAATGTGAATTCTGTTACTAACCTTAACCCTGCTTTGAGTTGTAAATGGTGTGGAGGCGCACATATTAGTCTGTGTATTTGCAGGTTGAACAGACACAGTTCGTGTCAAATATGAATAGACAGCAAAGAACACCACCAACAGTTGAACAATCCTTACTCACAATCCTACAACCTAGGCTGGAGGAATCATCCTAATTTTTCCCGAGAGACCAAGGCAATCAAGGTAGCAGCTCAAAGCCTTTCAATCCTCCGTGTTTCCAACCAAGGCCTCAAGGAGTGGTCCAACAGCCTGAGACCAAACCATCGTGGGAGCTGGCTATTGAAAAATTAGCCAATGTTACTTTAGAAAGAATTGAGAGGATGGAAACCAAAGTTGACCAGTTAACCACTTACAATCGCAACCTAGAAATTCAAATGGGCCAATTGGCTAATGCTTTCAACTCAAGAGGACAAGGTAATTTTTCTAGCAAAACAGAGATTAATCCAAAGGAGCAATGCAAGGTAATTACCTTGAGAAGTGGTAAGCAACTAGGTCAGGTAAGTAAAGAAGTGGTAGCGAGTGATGGAGAAGAAGTGGCTCATGAAGAGATAACCAAAGAGAATGAAACCAAAAAAATTGAGCATAATGAGACACAATCACAACCACCACCGGAAGTAAAACCTTATGTGCCTCCTATTCCTTTTCCTCAGAGACTTAAACAAAATAAAATTGATAAACAATTTGAAAAGTTTCTTGAAAAGTTTAAACAATGGCATATTAACATTCCTTTTGCAGATGCCTTAGCACAAATTCCTGCTTATGCAAAGTTTCTTAAGGAAATTATGTCAAATAAACAGAAATTGGAGGATTATGAGACTATTGCTTTAACTGAGGAATGCAGTGCAGTCATTCAAAATAAATTGCCACCAAATCTAAGAGATCCAGGGAGTTTTTCAATTCCTTGCACTATTGGTGAAGTTGATTTTTCTAGAGTTTTATGTGATTTAGGTGCTAGTGTTTCATTAATGCCTTTATCTGTGTGCAGAAAACTTGAGTTGAAGGAGCTACAACCTACTACTATTTCTTTACAGCTAGCTGATCGATCAATAAAGTATCCATTAGGTATTTTGGAAAATGTATTGGTCAAGGTAAAAAAATTCATCATTCCTGTCGACTTCATTGTGTTAGAAATGGATGAAGATACCGAGATACCTATTATCTTGGGTCGGCCTTTCTTGGCCACAGCTGGGGCTGTCATAGATGTTAAAAATGGTAGGTTGACATTTAAGGTTGGTGAGGAAGAGATAGAATTTAATTTGTTTAAATCAAATAAATATCCTTCTTTTAGTGACCATGTTTTTCAAGTTGACTCTATAGATCTAATCACTCGATAAGTTTTTAAGCTTGAAAATCCTAAAGAACCTCTTGAAAAATGTTTAGTGAGTGCAGGAACAATAAATGATGAAAATTTAGAAGTTGCAGAAATGGCATATGTTTTGGAGGACACACGGACTAAATCAAGGCATAAAGGTTTTCATTTTGAGAATCTAGGCAAAGGTAAACCATTACCTCCCCCTTCTAATGTGCAAGCACCAGTTTTAGAGTTGAAACCATTACCCCCACATCTCAGGTATGCTTTTTTGGATGAAAATGATAACTTACCTGTTATTGTAAGTGCTTCATTATCTAATGTTCAACTTGATAAATTATTGCGTGTGTTGAGATTAAGAAAACGAGCCATAGGATGGACTATTTCAGACCTTAAAGGAATTAGCCCCTCATTGTGTATGCATAGAATTTTAATGGAAGATAACCATAAACCTATTGTTGAAAATCAGAGACGGTTAAATCCTAACATGAAAGAAGTAGTGAGGGCTGAAATTCTTAAATGGTTAGGCGCAGGAATTATTTATCCTATATCTGATAGTTCATGGGTTAGTCTTGTGCATGTAGTACCTAAAAAGGGTGGAATGACTGTTGTGCATAATGAACATAATGAATTAATTTCCACTAGAACAGTGACTGAGTGGAGAGTGTGTATTGATTATAGACAACTTAATAGTGTTACCCATAAGGATCATTTTCCTTTGCCATTTCTTGATCAGATTCTTGAAAGACTTGCTGGGTATGAATATTATTGTTTTCTAGATGGTTATTCGGGATATAATCAAATTCCTATATGTGAGGACAAATGGATTTTCATATGATCCTCCACGAAATCAAAATTAGGCTCTCGCCTTGGTTACTTTTATCCATCCATGCCAATGGACGGAGTAAAATATGAAGTCGCCACCTAGATAAGGCCTAGGACCTATAAATGGTCTCTCACTTGGAGAGACACTATGACTCATGCTCAATGGATTGGCTTCTAGTCTTACCAGAGAAGGGTAAGTGTCAAGTTACGAGTTGGGAAGGTGTTAGGCACCCAACTCGCCCGGTCAATGGACCGGTCTCCTCTGTCCTATCCTTTCCTGCATTCTTAAAACTTATATATGTTTAGGTCGTTCAATTTAGCCTAACTAGGCAAATGGGGAACCCTAGACCAAGTTTCTAAGTTGTTCTAACTTAGGGTTCCGCCACATAGACTTGAAAAATAAAATACAAGTCAACAGATAATAAATGGATCAATGAACAAATGAATGGATAAAGAAAATGAAATAATCATGAATAAATAAATAATGAAATAAAAGAATGAATAACACAGAAAATACAACAGATAATGGATGACCGAGCTCGAGATCAAGCCGCCTACGTATCCCTGTGCGGCGGGAATCAGGCCAAACGTAGTTCGTGCGGGGGTGTGGTTGTGGTTGTGGTTGTGGTTGTGGTTGTGGTTGTGAGGTTGTGAGTGAGGTGCTCCCTTGACAAAGGAAGCAAGTGTGACCGTGCGCGAAGGGTGAACTACTCAGAGTTCTCCACTTCCCGCTGCCTACGTATCTCCTCAGAGAATCAGGTCAAACGTAGTTCCCAACAGTTAACGGGCTGTTGGACCCCACATGGCATTACTGGAGAGGTGCTCGGACCTCAGAGGTACTCGGACCTCAACTCCCCGCGCTCGGCAAGGTAACACTCAAGATTTTGAAAATGATCGGTCCGCACACCGATTCCCAAACATGGAAAATGATTGGCCTAAGGCCAAAGACAAAACTAGGTAAAAGCTAGGTTGGAGATCAACATGATCCCAACCGTCGCCCGAAAACATGTAAACATATTTTTGTAATTTTCTTTGAGAAGGGGGAAAACAATTATGTGACGAACCCTAATGGTTAAGCGGGCTTATGGCCTAGGCAGGGCCCACACTAATTAGCGTAGGATTTGAGAATCCCAGCAAGAATGGACTCATTGGAGTCACCCTAAAGAAAATCCTACAACACTAGGAGAGAGGGGGTCATGCATTCACATCAAGCACAAGAAATAGTTCAAGCATGTGTTACCCAACATGGATTAGTAAACCTGGTATATCTTAAACCAAACCAAGTAAAATAGGGCCAACTTGAGCATGTGAGGTTGGTCTAGTTCAAGCACCACACCAAACCAGGTTAAACATCAAAACAAATCGGGTTACAATTAGCACTATTAAGTTGCAATGGGTCACAACAAATACACAACAAACACGGGCAAAAGCCAAGCTCAACATTAATCATTTCAAACCCATAACAAAGGATTGAACAATTCAAAATTTTAATTTAACGAACCAGCCCATTACCCTTGAACCACTCCTATCATGGGGTTGGACCAACTGAAAACAATTAAACCAATCCTACAATAGGACTGAACCAGTCTGACATGGTTATACCAAACCCACTATAGTGTTGAACCAACCTATCACCATTATGCCAACCCACTAGGAGATTGGATGAGCCCAACTGAACCCATTACATGAGGCTAGATCAGCCCAATGTGCAACTTATCATATCAGCCCGAGCAAAAACTAAGATGAAGTTAACCATGTATCTGGGCCCAACCCAAGTGTAGGGTCAAACCAAATTAAAATACCAAGTTGGACCAGGTTCAAACTCTAGACCAAATTTTTATATCAAGCCTTGGGCTGGTCCAAGCATTGAATAGCCAACCACCACTGGTCTAAAATGGAAATTGCTGGGAAGACAAGAAGAGTATGAAATAAATAATCGCAATTGACCAAACCAGGTATTGATCTGTAAGATGAAGTCACCATCCTAGAAATTAAATGTTCACGCATGCTTAGTGAATTGACTCTTAGATAGCAATGCAAGTGTCCGAAAACATCAACAAAGCTGAATAAAAATCTGGAAAATCAGCACTAAGTTCAGGGAATATGATGACACCTTACAATAGAAAGTCAACAGGGACACATTTTACATTGCCTAATCGGAGATGGAGAGGAATATATAATCACTAGAAATCCAGAGTTACCTTATGGCATACAATGGGTTCCTAAGTAATCAATAAAAAAAAATAGACAACAACATCACAGCAACATCCAAACTCATCTCATTCATCAAAAAAGAAAAACCCCATGCCTTCGACTTATCTATAACATCTGAGTAACTACAGAGTAATACACTTATATTTTCCCCTGTAAGATTTCAATTCCAAAAACTGAAGATCCCAATTTCATAGCCATCAGCATTATCATCAAGAAAGGAACAAGCAAAATAAGCAAAACGATACATATATAAATATAGAAAAAGAGAGAGAGAGAGAGAGAGAGACGAATGAACCAAACAAAATCCACAGACAAGATACTGTATGAAGACAATCACAAATTGATAAATGCAGGCCAAAACCACATGGTTTCACTCTGTCCAGCAGAACCTCTATGTAAAGATTTAAAATAAAATCAGAGGGCTAGAACTTACCTCAATCACGAAGCATAATTTTCTCCTTTGCAATTTCTCCAGCTCCTTTCTTCTTCAGTCATAGCAGCAACTCTCTCTCTCTAGCCGTCTCAAACAATAACAGTCGCCGCCACCTCCATAGGCCACCATTGCTTCTTCATGGAACTCAACAGCGGGAGTAAAGCCCCTCCAGATTTTTTCCTCTCAAACTGGCCGCCAGCTTTCTTCTCCATTCTCTCAATCTCCTCTTCGTCTCTCTTTCTTCTCACTCCCGCCTTCACTTCTCTCTATGAGCTGCTGCCGACTTCTTTTTTTTTTTTTTCGCTTATCCTTCCCTCATTTTCTCCCTTTTTTCTCCCTTTCTTCTCGGCTCCCTTTCTCCCCTCCTACTTCTTCTCCTCTCTTTTCTCTCCCTCTTTTCTGCCGCCTCTTTCTCTCCTCTCCTTTCCCGCAACAATCCCCCCTCCTACTTCTTCTCCTCTCTTTTCTCTCCTCTCCTTTCCCGCAACAGTCCCTCTTTTCTTTTTTTTTGTTTTTTCACGCCCCCCTATGGCTGCCGCCTCCTTCTTTCTTCTTATCTAGTTTCTTCTTTTCTTTTCCTAACCCTTAATCCAAGGGCCAGGATTCTTCTCACCTGATTTTCTTTTAACCCAAAATATGTGTTAGAAAAAAGGTTTCTACACCATTGATCTTAAGCCCAAACCCAAGCCCATTAACCTATACCTTATTACCACCTAATTTAAACCCACAGCCCAAACCCATTGACTCAAGTAACTAAAAGAAAAATAAAAAAATTAAAAAAAAACTCTACCATAAGGCCCAATAACAACAAATGCCTAAAACAAAACAACAAAAAGAAAACAAAACTAAAACCCAACTAACACCTAAGCTAAACCCATTAAAATAACAAATTAAAACCCATTACCACAAAACCAAGGTTATAGGCCTAAACCCAATTCTCTTGACAATTTTTCCCACTTTTTTCATTTCATAGTAATCTAAAAATGGTAGAGAAATTCTAATATGATCAAAAATGATAAAAAAAAATGTCCTCAATAAGACATGGGCCAAAATTAGGGTCTTACACTATAGCCCCGGAAGACCAAGAAAAAACCACTTTCACTTGTCCTTATGGTACTTTTGCATTTCGGAGGGTGTCTTTTGGTTTATATAATGCACCTGCCACATTTCAACGTTGCATGATGGCTATTTTTTCTGATTTTATTGAAAAGATCATGGAGGTTTTCATGGATGATTTTTCTGTGTTTGGATCTTCTTTTGACAGTTGTTTGGCTAACTTGTCTAAAGTCATGCAGCGTTGTGAGGAGACCAACTTGGTCTTAAATTGGAAAAAATGTCATTTCATGGTGCAGGAAGGCATTATGTTGGGCCATAAGATTTCAGCAAGGGGTATTGAGGTGGATCGAGCAAAGATTGAGGTTATAGAGAAATTACCACCACCTATGAATGTGAAAGGAGTCAGGAGTTTCCTTGGTCACGAAGGGTTTTACCGGCGTTTTATCAAGGATTTTTTGAAATTTCAAAATCTCTATGTAACCTATTAAATAAAGATGTTGCATTTGATTTTGATACTGATTGTCTGAATTCTTTTAACAGGTTGAAGCAGGAGTTGGTATCTGTACCAATCATGGCTGCACCAGATTGGAGTTTACCGTTTGAGCTGATGTGTGATGCAAGCGATTTTGCATTGGGTGTTGTTTTAGGCCAAAGGAAAAATAAGAAGTTGCATGTTATTTATTATGCTAGCAGACTTATGAATGATGCTCAAATAAATTATGCAACTACTGAAAAAGAATTGTTTGTTGTTGTGTTTGCATTTGATAAGTTTCGATCATATCTTGTAGGGTCCAAGGTGATTGTTTACACGGACCATGCGACAATCAAGTACTTATTGACTAAAAAAGATGCGAAGCCAAGGCTAATTCGGTGGGTGTTGTTACTTCAAGAGTTTGATGTAGAGATTCGAGATAAGAAGGGAATGGAAAATGTGGTAGCCGATCACTTATCCAGGCTGGAGGTTCAATCAAAAGCAGAAGATGTGCCAATCAATGAAAGCTTCCCAGACGAGCAGTTGCTTGTGGTTGTTGTTGTTCCTTGGTATGCTGATTTAGTGAACTATCTGGTTAGTGGTATTATTCCTCCGGACTTGAACTACCATCAAAGGAAGAAATTCTTGTGGGAGGTAAAACATTATTTTTGGGAGGAGCCTCTATTGTACAAGCATTGTGCAGATGGGATAATCAGAAGATGTGTACCTCAAGAGGAGATTCATGACATACTATGCCATTGTCATTCTTTAGAGTGTGGTGGACATTTCAGCACTTCTAAGACAGTTGCAAAAGTGTGGCAATCTGGCTTTTATTGGCCAACCATGTACCAGGATGCTAGGGTGTATGTGGCTACATGTGATCGGTGTCAACGAGTAGGAAACATGACCAAAAGGAATGAGATGCAATGAGATGCCACAAACCAGTATTTTGGAGGTTGAATTGTTTGATGTGTGGGGGATTGACTTCATGGGTCCATTTCCATCGTCTTTCAACAATCAGTTCATACTGGTAGCAGTAGACTATGTTTCCAAATGGGTGGAGGCAATAGCAACTTAGACCAATGATTCTCGGGTGGTAACTAAGTTTCTTAAGAAGAATATTTTTTCGAGGTTTGGTGTACCAAGAATTATCATCAGTGATCAAGGATCCCATTTCTGCAATCAATCGTTTGACACTCTATTAAAGAAATATGGAGTCACACACAAGGTGGCACTTGCTTATCATCCTCAAACAAATGCGCAAGTGGAATTAGCCAACCGAGAACTAAAGTTGATTTTGGAGAAAACTGTTGGAAAATCAAGGAAAGATTGGGCAACCAAACTTGATGATGTATTATGGGCATACCGGACAGCTTTCAAGACACTCTTAGGCATGTCTCCATATAGACTTGTCTTTGGGAAGTCTTGTCACCTACCGATTGAGTTGGAGCATAAGGCTTATTGGGCAGGTTAGAGAACCGAACATGGATTTGAAGGCCGCCGGAGAAAAGAGGTTGTTACAGTTGAGTGAATTGGAGGAGTTTAGGCTGAATGCTTATGAAAATACTCGGATTTACAAAGAAAAAACTAAGTATTGGCATGATAAGCATATTCATAAAAGAGACTTTGAGGTTGGACAACGAGTACTACTCTTCAATTCACGACTTAAGCTATTCCCAGGCAAGCTTCGGTCAAGGTGGTCTGGCCCATTCACGGTAATAAAAGTATATCCATATGGTGCTGTTGAGGTTCATAGTGAGGTTACTAGTACATTCAAGGTGAATGGGCAACGTTTGAAGCTCTATCTTATTGGTGATGTGGTACTTAAAGGAGTGACATACTCCTTGGAAGAACCTAGCTATGGTTGATGGATTGATAGTCAAGCTAACGACTATAAATAAGCTCTTTTTGGGAGGCAACCCAAGCTACACTATCTTTCTCTTTCTTTTTTATTATTATTATTATTTTTTATTTTTCGTCTTCTTCTAGTTGTTGAATAAATATGACCGTACTTACCCTCTTTTGGTTGTGTTGTTCAGGTACGAGCACATGGAGTAATAAATCGATTTGAATATTATTCTTCCTTTCATATTTACTTTCACATTGAGAACAATGTTTAAATTAGGTTTGGGGGATGATTGATAATTCTTATACATGTTTACCTACTAGGTGTAATTTTTGAAAAAAATAAAAAATACATCTTTGGTTAACCCTCGAACTAAAAGTTTTTGTGAGAAAATAAGAAGAATGAACTTGTTATTTGGAGTCATGATTTACATTTAGGTTTCTAGTCATGTTTAAGCATTGAAGTTTTAACTTAGGATGGACATATCTTATAAAACGAGATTAAGCATGTTCGTTTTCTTCAAAAGATTATTGAAATTCATGTTCTAGGCAAAGTTGTGTGAGTTGCGTGACTATGCATAAAATATGAGTGCACTGTTTTTCTTGTGAGTATTCCCTTTGATCTAGGCCTAAACATGGTTTAAGTAAATAGGGTGGTATCATTGAAAAAAAAAATTTCAAGCTAATGGGAAAACATGTGGTGGAATTGAGAAATGAATAATCAAATTTTTACTCAACCATAAACACATGTGTATAGTGGGAGAGCATAAAATGCAATCACTATACCAAACATTGCTTGAGGTGGGAGAGCATAAAATGCAACCATCAAAAAAAAAAAAAAAAAAACTCGACCATAAACACATGTGTATAGTGGGAGAGCGTAAAATGCAATCACTATACCAAACATTGCTTGAGGTGGGAGAGCATAAAATGCAACCACCCAAAAAGAAAAAAAAAAAAAAAAAGAGTGAGTCCTAGTTTGCTACCATTGTTTGTAGTAGTGAGAATGGATGATTGCAAGTTTAGTTGTACATAAATAGATTATGTTGGTTGCATGATAAGCATGATTAGTTTAGAATTATGTGTGGATATTTGAATTTGAGAACATGAGTATGCTTAGTTTTTTTTTATTTGCTATTGTTGTGTTAAAGTTGAAAATTTGATGTTTACATGGTAGGAGTCTTGGATGTGAGGAGTGATTTTAAATATGCTTCATATCCTTTGTTTTAAATATGGTTTTTCTTTTGCTTGAGGACAAGAAAATATTTAAGTTTGGGGGTATTTGATACGTGAAATTAATTAGCACATTCTTGATCATATTTAGTTTAATTTTATAATTTTTCTTAGACATTTAGTTTAATTTAATTAATGTTTTAAGTATTTTATTAATTTATTTAATTCTTAGTTATTTTTTGTTATTTGGTAGGTTTTTGAATTGGATAAAGACTAAATAAGAGGTGTCAAGACAGCTCAAAGCTTGGTGTTACATTCATAAATGATTTGGAAGATAATTGACCAAAATTTACCTTAAAATCAGCATTCTCCAACAAATTGGGTAAGATGCAAGATTGTAAAAGACTGATTTTATGGGACTGTAAGCTTATAAATTAAAAAGAATGAGAAAAGAAAAATACACAGAGCAAGATGAGCTGTTCATAGAAGGGGCTACAAGGCACATTGGAGGTAGAGAGTTTGAGAGGGATGGAGCTAGAAGACTAGAGAGAAATCCTGGATTCAAGCTTCATCTATTCCCATTACGAGTTCTTCCCTTTTCTCTGTGATCCCTTTGTTTATGTTTTAGAATTGTCAATGATGAATTGCTAGATTTCTTATTCTAGGATTAGGATGGATTCATTGAAATTGTGTTTATTAAATCCTTAACTTTTGAATGATTATGTTTTATGCAATCTGGTATTTTTTTTACATGTGATTAATTGATCACTAATTGCATATCTCAAGGTATCAGTTGAGGGGGAGAAAGCAGAAGATTGATATTAGTTCATAAAATATCAGTCATTGGTTGAGTATTTTCTTAGAAATAAGGGCTCACTATTGTGATATTTGTTTTAATTCTAATGAACGTAATGAGTTTGTATTAGAATCCTGCAAACACGAAAGTAGATGAAGGATTAATACGGGCATAATTTGTTATTCTTGAAAGAGATAACAGAATATCTTAAGGAATTGATTGTTGCATTAACAGAAATTTATTCAATAAGTTTGGTTTGGTTAAGCATAATTCAATTGAGGAAGTATGAATCCTATCTTTGGTTTCATAAT